>LKEB01000023.1:243317-316498 GCA_003795295.1 Cytospora leucostoma | reverse complement strand
TACTCAGCATCTCGGTTTGCATGCCAATCTGGCGGATGCTCAGGCTCTGGGAGCTTAGGCACGTCAAACACCTGGCCGCCGACCCGCGGCGGCAGCTCCCAGCACCTCCATACTCTCGACATGTCATCGATGACGATGGAATGACAATATAACATACACGTTTTAACGACGTCTACAAATCGGTTCAATGTCACCCAATGAAACCTCTGGGAAATATTTGGGCGGCCACTTGTTGTTTGGACTTGGGAGGGACCTGACTGCAGCTCCAGGCGTTGAAACCTGCATAGCGACTCTACAATCTCGCGCGTATTGATGGACGATGGGCACGCAATACAGCTCCTAGGATGGAGAATGATGGGCGACAGTTTCAGTGTGATGTCCAAGGTCGACCCACAATCGCAATGGTGGCACGCCTGCTGGTGCCCTGGCCGTGCGTACTCAGGAGAGATAATACTTTACAGCAACGGGATTCGCTCTATCACAATCTCTAAGCAACGTCGAACAGAGAAATCCTGTTCTTGCATGATAGATCAGATGTTGGACTCGGGCTGGTCAAGTTGATAAGGGGTTTATGTTGTTTGTACACCTTTCTCTACATCCGGGCACGCAATCGCCTTCCACACACTCACGAAAGCAAATACTCTCTCAAGATCTCACTGTATACATGGAAACTGAGACAATGAGGAAATGATATGTTTCTTCTATTCTCTCTACCGATATAAACGAAGCTCTCCAAATGCTGCTTAAGCTTCTTAAGCCTTCGAGGGGGGGGACTGGATGGCGCCCTTGCCCGTGTAGTTGGGGTTGGAGATACCAGTGAAGGGGTCGGCTCGTTGCTCCTATTCAAATCATCGCGGGTCAGCATGCGTATCTTAGCGAGCCCACGATCGCGGGAGGGCCGGGTTCGACAAGTACGGACCTTGAGGTACTCGTTCGTAGCCTCCTGCCACTCGCGGGTCATGGTGTGTGGTGGGGGCTTGGCGAGGGCGCGCAGGGAACCGAAGATGGTCAGGGCAAGGGCAAGACCAGCGAAGACGTAGAGAGTGACCTTCTTGCCCTCACCAGGAGGAGGTTCGGCACGGGGTCCGTGAGGACCGAAGGCAACCCAGTAGGCTGTGAGGTATTTTGGTTAGCTATCTGTTGCCCCCATATCATCACGATGACGCAGTGGCCACTCGAGCGGCATAGCAGATCAATTGAGCTCGTCGAGCTGCATGATCACGCTCGAAGCGCTCCCAGCGCAGCTCTGTGGGTTGGGGAGGGAGCCGGTGTAGCCCTGGAGCTCCGATGATAGACTCACCAGCCTGCTTCTCCTTGACAGTCAGGTCATGCCAGTCCTCCTTCATGCGGTCGCGAAGGGCCATCCACAGCTCAGCCTGCTCCTGGAGAGGCATACCCTCCCATCGCTTCTCAATGTTGGCCAGGGTCGGGTTGGAAATGGCATGGGTGGAAGCGGCAGTGGAAGCGGCAGCGCGGGTGACGAGGGAGGTGGTGGTGGCCTGGCGGCTGGCCTGGGCGATGGAGGCGCGCAGCACCGTTGACGTCGGGAGTCGCATCATCTTGGGCGATTATGGTATTGGAGATGAGCCGGGAAAGGTGGAAAATCTGGCGTCGATGGAGAGGAGTTGTGCAATTGATGGTCGGGTCGCTGGGAAAGAGTGGAGATTGGTCCGGTTGACAAGCTCATGGGCCGTCAAAGGTTTCGCCGTGGTGTGGGAATCCTGCGAATCGTCCCGGTGGATTTCGAAATCTTCCAAGCTCCTCCAAGCCGAGAGCAGTCAGGTCAACCTGGTCCGTGCGCAGTGGAGTATATCATATGCTTATGTAATGTAAAGCAGCCAATCCGTCATCGCCAATTTGAATTAGCGTCTTTTCGGCCTTTGGAGGAATCCCTTCGCCAGCCTCGCACTTGGACCGGCAGACACTGTGTCCCGGTGACTGACTGACAAATTACTTGACTGACTAAGTGACTGGTCGACTAGCTGGAGGAAGCGGATTGATTATCCAGACTTGCCTGACATCTCCCTCCGTGGGAGTGTTCGACGTTTTCCTGAGGAATATACCACCGTCAACAAGCTCCTCGGCGCTTTGGGCGAGCGCGATACGCCTTGGGCCGGTCTCATGCGTTATATCCGACCTGTAATTAGAAGGGAATTGCCCAGATCGCCGTACGCTGATAACAATCCGGCCACCTTCGGATTGCCTATTGTGTTCTACTGTAGTATATGGTTACCTTTCCAACACGTCTCTTATGATGCTCTCCTACAGGATCCCTCCAACAATGGTAGTCTTTCACGGGTGACCTGTGGCTAGTGTAGCCGTTGGACAATGTCTCCAGATATAATCCGCACACTCTGCCTGGCTTGAGACGTACACCACCAGACCGTATGAGCATCTAAAGAGACATATCGCACACGATATTTGTATGTGTGCAAGTGGACAGGTTTAGCGACTTTGTGTATTGCCGGAGGCTTCACGGAATGATGATCAAGACAGTGCAATGCCATCAACAACTTCTCCTGCCTCTGAGACCAATCTAATTGCTACCATGCGTGCTCAATGATGCCACAAGAATGCTGCAGATACGATGATCCTGCTTCTGTGTTTCCCAACAACGTCGGATGGACCTCGAATGATGGGCCGGTTTTAATTGCACATGGCTTCTATCCATTAAATGCTGGTGCCGTGGAGTGGGAACGTACTGGCCGATATTGCATGCTGTTCGGTTGCTGAGGGCGACTTTGCCCATCGATCAGACATTGCTCTAAAGCCCATTCCTTTGAAGACCGGACGTAGTGGCCTTATAAAAAGACCATCCGAGTGCGATTCTGTTGACTTGGGACTCCGTTTGGATATGTGCTGAGCGATGGCGACCGTCTTGGAATATATATCATTCCTCTCCCCCGGTTCTTCATTTTCCCTGAATGGATTGCTTTGCTACCGGCTCACTGCGATCCTGGAGCGCCGCCTTGTCATCTCTTACAGCATCCTCGGGCTTAGGCTGGCTTGACGGAAGTCAGTAGCAAGATCGGTGGAAGGAGTAGGACACGACTCACCCAGGATCGCGCCAGAACTCGCTGGACTTCTGTTGTTCCTGGAGGGCCGGGCCGAATATATAGACTCCTGTGTCCTAACTTAGCATCGTTGCACCTTCACAGTACCTTACCTGCTAGAAACAACGAAGACGACCTACCAGTGAGAACGCCGACACCCACCGAGAGACCCAATGCAGTTAGGTTGCGAGCAGACATGTCTTACAATAAGCGTTTTATTGGCAGCATGAAGGTGTACACATCAGTGGTAATGCCGTCTTCTTTTCCACTTGCTGATCAGCCGAGAAAGGATTCCATACTACATAAGGTTCGATGCAGACCCCCTTAGGGCCTACACGAATCGACTATGTGATAGGTTGATACCCTGCAAGCCCTGCCCTACGACCCGAGCCGCTGGGAATCGGAACTGACGTACTTAAACAGTAGGTACCTGGGTACCTAGGTACTTAAATAGTTAAGGAGCACGGCCCCACAAACGCGTGCCCGTGCAGCTTGGACGCGTCTATCAATGATGGGAGGTTGGCATGGGTGATCAGGCAACACCCTACAGTATGGCATTTTACACTTTTCAATCACGGAATACTTGAAGTACCATGAAGCCGAGTCCTCATGGGGAATTGGAAGGAACTGGGGGTCGTGCCCGACTCGGACGATGAAGGGTTCGACTCTGAAGACTCGCTGCCTCTGCCTCTGCCTCAGCCTAGATCGACACACCACACATCACCGAAGCCGTCGTCTGAACAGCGCAACCATGATGTTTGGGACATCCCAACCAGCTCTCCCGAATCGCCAGAAAAGAGCCTACAAATTTTTAGAACTAAGAAAAGGCCCGACACCAAATTCGAATCCCGATCGACCGCCTCGACAACACCGGTATTGGGCGCTCCGCGGCCTTCACCACAAGGGCGATACGTGTCAGGCGCAACCGAACTTGAAGGTGCCAGTCACCCAGAGTATGCCAAAGATGACGGCCCACGTCGACTTGAGATTCATACTACAAAGACATCTGCTACGGCAGCACTTCCTGAGAGAGACGACATATCACCCAGCGTTGTCCGAATAACTGCAACCTCTTCCGATCCTTTTCTCGGCTCCTCATTTGACCAAGGCCCAACTACGGCCCTCCCAGAAGAAATTAGAGAGGTGTTGGATCATGATGAGCTTGTCAGGAAGATCAAAGGCTACGATGCTCCAGGACCCGTCCCGGCAAAACCGTCCTCACGAGGCCTCAGGTCTCTGAGGCCACGAAAACCCATACAAGAACACCCATACCTTCTTGAGAACGCCCAATACAGCAATTTCATGAAATCTCATGGCGTTAAGCCCGTACGCATCTCCCTTGCGGAACAAGAGGCTGCCAGACGTCGGCAGGAGGAAGATTCGCAGGGACGTGACTACACAGGCGATGCGTCTCAAGAAATTCGAGCGAATACCGCCAGCGGCCACCTGAGTGACGATATAGATGAATTGGCATTATCACCATCGCCAAGGACGTCATCACCCCGTCACCATCTCCGAGCGAGCAGTGAGCACAGTGGGAGCCAGCAGACAGAGGATACCAGTATTCATGAAGATGAGGAATTCCCAGACATCAGGGACTTGACTGGGAAGTTGTCGAAAGCTTTGGCCACAAAGCCGAAACGTCGAACGCCAGTGGCACCCTCCACATTCACAAAACGCTTGAAAACAAGGCATGAGATTTTAGCACGGCAATCTCCTTCTAGGGACACAGCAGACGATTGGGATCTTCCACTATCGCCTGGACCTGTTGCTTCGTCCCCCGATATGTCTGCCCGTTTATTGTCTCAGCGCAGGGAGAGGCCCATCGAGATGTCTCTAGAAAGGCAACCTAGCCCCTCCCATGTGTCTCGACTTATCCCAGAGCCAATTGACCTTACCATTGAGGAGCCGGCAAGTGGACTAGAAGAGGATGCCGCGGACACAGAAAACCATACGTCGGACAGTGAGTCAGACATTGTGCGCCAGACGGTGAAGAGGATACGAGGCGTCCTTCCTGCGTCATGGCTAAGGCTAGATAAACATCCCCGCGGGGATACAAGCCGCCACGCGGTGAGAAGGCAGAGTCCGCCGCGGCCCCCTGCTCATCCGCAAAGAGGAGTGGCTGTGGTGAGGCAGGCGGATCCTAAAGCAACTGCGTCTGCAAAGTTCTTCCTTGATGAGCTAAATGATTATAGCGATGATGATGTGATAGTTCCAACGAATGATCAATCTACTCATGGCTCCAGGGACACAACGCACTTCGGTGGTAACAACATGGAGGGTTTTGACGACAGTCTCTCGGTCATTGAGGAGGACTACGTCGACAGGATGCTTCCGGGAAGGAAGCGAAATCGTACTTCGAATGGACCTCGAAGCAAGAGGAAGAAGACCCAGCAACAGGCATTCAAAGGAAAACAGCGCTACCGTCAGCCGAAGATCTCAAACACCCTTCGTCGCTTGGAGAGATCGCCAAGTGGGACTAATACGACTCGACGTACTGGGTCAAAGATCAGGTCATCATCTGGGGATCTTCGAGCTGCTTCGCCCCCTGCGCTTGGTATCGTCGATGTCGTGGAGCCCAACGCCCCGCAATTCATCAAAATCGCTGCTAGAGCAGCCAGCAGGCGCCTGGATATGGGCAGATCAAAGCCCAGACAGAAGAACATCAACCTTGGAAACCGCACGGACAACGTAGATGCTCTTTCCGTTCTTCGAGACTGGAAGATAGGAAACATCAAGCCGAAGGCATCGCAACGGCGACGTGACCCACCTAGAGTTAAGTCCCAGCAAAGGTTGCCAGTTCAGAGAGAACCCCTGCGACAATTGTCATCAAACGTCACGGGGGAATCCATACCGAGGACCAGGCTTTCGTTTACGCAGCCCCAGAGACTGGCTTATCAAGCAAGCAAGGATCGTTCCCATGCACCCAGTGAGGATAACTTCGACCTTCGCTCTAGGCTCCCTCTTGTCAAAGCAAAGGAGCTGCGGAGGGCCAAATCGAGCACCCACCACGACAGCTTCTGCAGCAGGCCGGCGCAGCTCGAGGCAGACGCACTGCTTGGGCCAGACGGTGTTGCGTTTAATGCCCGGAAGAAGATGTTGGATCTTGTATTTCGTAAGGGTCGTAAGGAAATACTTGCGCCAACTTTTCATCTCCAGCGATCAACCCCGGAGAAGGACTCAGATGATGAACAAGTCGAGCATCCAGCAGCTCGGAGTAATGAAATCGAGCAACCCGGAGAGCCAATACGCCACACTGCCAGACCTCGACGCCGCAAGCTTGTTCCGCCGAGGCGGTTGGACCTTGAAGCGCCTCAATTCAAGCATGCAAATGACCCATTGCCACCACTCAATGAGCCCAGGTCTGAGGTGCCTTCGGAACAGTTTTATCAGGAACAAAGTAAAATCCTCGGCCTAGGACCATTCGGGACACAGTATACTCAGCACTTTGATATCTTCCCTTTCCACGACGACGTTTTTTTCCACCATACTACTATTGTGGGAGATGGCACAGTGAAACAGGCTTTGGACTACCACACTCCTGAGGATATCACCCATCGTCGAGGCGTCACATCCTTCAGCATATTGCACCATCATTTCCAGTGGAGTTGCTGGACTGATACGACATCATCCGAACTTGGGCTGCTTTTTGATCTACTTGCAGAGCAACTGCCAACCAATAGTGGGCCCGAGGCCGGGGTGAAAGGCCACCAAACTATCGCTTGTGCTGATCATGTACTGAAGTACATGCTGCACTCGATTCACATCGAGCAAGAATCGAGCCTCAGGTCATTTTCGCAGAGGCTGTCAGATTTGCTTCTCGGATTCTTAAATCAGACACAACCGAAGACAACAGAAGAGTGGCGATGCCGAGCGCTCCTTGAGGTCAATACGCGTTTTCTTATCTGTGCCCTGGTCCTGTTGCGAATATGTCAAGGCACAATAGATCTTCCCAGTGAAGCTTTGCAAGCTGAAGGGATTGTGAAGCGACTCGGGGCAGTCGTCATCAAGCAGCTACTGGAGATTGGTCTCTCAGATGTCCGCGCGACGTATGATGATTTACAACGCCTGACCATGAGGGAGCGCGGGATCAGAAGTGACAAGGTAGCCATAATCTGCTGGGTGGTCGTCGTGAAGGTGCTAGAATCAGCCCAGATACCGAGGTGTGGTTTTTGGGACCTGACGAGTGCATTGATGGTAGATACCGATGCCTTGAGGATCACCGACGCGCAGAAGCTTGACACTTTATGGAGGGATATGGTCACTATTCTGCCGCTCGGCGAGTTCGACGATGAGGGTGTTCTCATCAAGGGGAGGCGATACACAGTGCCTCTTCAGGGATGGAGTCTGCCCCAGAAACTGCTCAAAGGCGTCTTTGAATCATACCTAAGCAACTCAAGGCAATCTCCCAGTTTCAACGAGTACTGCCGTGCTCTAATGGGTCGCTGCCATCATCTGGTGGAGCAGTGGGGATGGTATAAATGCAGCGGCATCGTTGGCACGATCTTTGATTTCTTCGGGCAGCAAAACCTTTCACACCTCAGGAATGAGGAAGTCTACAACTCCCCACGATTTCTCGAGTCACTGAGCGGCACACCGTCACTATCGATTGAGCCCGAGGATCGTTGCTTCCACATCTTTCTCAAGATATTGGCGGTAGCTATCGAGAGCTTGAAAAGACGTGGCCTTGCGAATGACATCCGAAATCTCATCGCCCGGTCTCTGCCCAACCACAATCGGCAATACTCAAAGGAGCAAGCGATTCACGCTCATGACCTTGCTGCCCTGCGGAATCATCACGATTTACTGTGTACCCTTTACTGGGCGGCCCCTCCTGAAGAGCGGCCGGCTGTCCACCTGATCGAGAAACTGGTCTCGCCAGCGAGTTCACACAAGGAAGCTTGTCTCGTCAACCTCCGAGCATGGAGCCAGCTTGCGCGATTCGTTGTGTCTTCGGGGTGTACAGTCGATGTCTACCGACCGTTCATGATGTGGCAGAACAACGTCTTCCAGCAGGTGTTGGAACAATATCTGTCTGCCGCCGCTGACATCCAAGGCCAGTTCATGTCTTTACCGAAGGAAGCCAGACAAGACATCGGCCAGAAGATGCTCGAAAGTTGCGTTGCCGCTAACCAGGGCGCTTCGAAAGACGTCCTCTACTTCAGTGTGGCGGCATCCCGAGATGTGATGGAACAGTGTCCTTCGCTGGCATCTGCCACGTTCTCGTTCAATGCAAGTCAGTTGAACAACGTGTTTACCAAGCTCAACAACAACGGCAACGACTTGGACTGGGGACTGCTACGGGTTGCTTTCGAAATAGTTGACCTCTTCCTCAAGCGCATCGAGCACTTCGCAGGCCAGGCGAGGGAATCTAGTGATTCTTTCGTATCGCATGATAGTCGCGAGCTCGAGGACGCTGTCGACTTTCTCGACGAGAAAGTTGTACAAAATTTTCTCGTTGCATCTCGCCAGGTCCTTTCCTCGTCTGCCGTTGATGCAGCAACCCATCCCGCCTCACCTTCTGCCATACGGGAAAAAGCGGCCATCCTCTGCGGCAAAATTGCAAGCGTGTTCATTAATGGGGGAAAGACGCAGCTGAAACATTTCTTCAGCGGTGGTAAATACGGCCTCTTCGAGGCACTTCCTGATAAGCTCAGCTTAAAGGAACGGACGTATGTCCCGCTCTTCGTGGCTACGCTTCTGAAGAATCATGTGTTCGATTTCTCCAGCATTGGCTGTAGTCAATTCGACATATGGATGCTGTCATTAGTCAAACCTTTCCCAGCCTTGAGATACGAGACATATCTTGCCGAGACACTGAAGGGTCTGGATATGGGGTTCGTCAAGAGCGTTGTCATCATGACTGCGGCAAACCCTGACTATACCACGAACCGTGACTTCTTCGCCAGTGGCATCTCGTACATGAGAAAGGAACTACGACGAGCGGACTCGGGGCGTCGCAAACCGTTACGCGCCAAGTACGAAAAGCTTCTTGGCATGGTGATGCAGCAGATGAGGTGGGACATCAAGTCACTGGTGCTGAATTCCGATGACCATCTGAAGTACATCTACTTTATCCGCGAAATTGTTGCGCTCATCAAATCTCACGGTGCCGACATCTGTCCGGTGGACCCATTTTACTATCAGTTCAGTACAGAGTACAAGCCCGCGGAGGAGGACCCTCAGCTCCATTCTGCCGGAATCGTTGCCTACGGCTTGAGGCTGGGAGAGGGTGAGACAACAGCCGTTCCACAGCTCTTTTACTACCTATACAATCATTTCAAGCTGTCCGTTGCCAATGATCAACTCGAGGCTGAGAGCCAAATTATCGAGACCAGCATGCTGGATGACAATATCTTGAGGTTTGTCATTGGCCGTATGCTGCCAGCCATAATCCGGGCCTGTTTCCTGACGCAGAACATCTGGCCGCTCCTAGGCGTCTACTCCAGGGCGCTTCGAGGCCTCTTCGGCAGATCCTACCTGCCCAGGGAAATCCCAGAGGCCTCATCCAACGAACTGCTCGCTCTTCTCGGCATCATCCTCAGCTGGGCGAAAACCGTCAAAAAGGCGAGTTTCTTCGGCACAGCGATGACACTGGGACAAGTGCGCATCTTGACGCAACTAATGGAAATTTGCAATGCTATACGCCCGACTCTGGTATGCTGGCTGATGAAGCCCTCTTCGGTTACAAATCAACGGCTGTCGGAATGTGTCACTGAAATCAATGGGATTGCAAAACAAGCCATCGCTTTCATGGACGGCCTGCGCGTCCCGAGCGAGCGCGAAGTGTCTCTGCAAGGCATGTCTGTGAGGGAACTCCTGGCTGGTCTGGCAGAAAATGAAACACCGGCCCCTGCCTTGCAATTTGCTACCGATGGTCAAGTTGACAGCTTTACGCAGCATCTGCTGGGTGAGGCCCAGAGGGATTGGGTTGTCACGGCGGAATCGATCATAATCAAGACAGCCATCACGTCATCGGCGCAGCCTGGGACGCAGTCAGCACGAGGGGTCAAGAATGATCTCGATGGGAAAGTCCTGGTGGAATTGTACAGGGAAATGAAAGTATGGATCCAGGAATTGGGCATAGAGAATGAGAATCGACGTGGCCGGGGAAGGAGGCGCAATATTGGAAGAGGTGTCCGGGCCGACTTCTTGCTTTGAAGTAAGAATCCATGGCCAAAATAGACACCGCAATGGACAGACGGACTTTGGCTGTATATAGTTATAGCTGTATAAAGAACTTCATACAACCATTTCAGCGAAGAAACATAGTCCTGCGAAACTCTACCTTGTCGAGCACACAAATTATATGTCAGTCTGCGTCAGGTGCCCTGGACAGGCGGCGTGGTATTGCCTCGGCTGCGCTCTCGTCGGGCATGTGTATCTCTTGTTTTACACGAAATCCGCGACGCGGCTCCATGAGTCGTCACCCACAGCTCGGAACTCAACACCGTCAAAGTACCCTGCGTCCTGCCACGCCTTCATCGTGGGTCCATCATAGGGTCCCTGGACGGACTCGCCATCCCTCCCATCCGTCCAGCGATATTCCCACATCTTCGCCCCCGGCACGGAATTCAACTCGGAGGGCGCCACTTGAGGAGCAGCAGCAGCAGCAACAACAACAACAGGAGGCGTTGGTTCTCTCCACCGCTCACCGGCCTCGTTCTGCCACTCCCTGATGAGCATCTCCCGCTCTGTCTCGTAGATCTCTGCGTACTCCCTGCCGAGCAGCTTATCTGCTGCCTCGGTGATGACGTTGATGGCCTCCTTGATCCTGACCTGCTCGGGGTCCTCAGGCTCCTTGGCGTGGTCTACATCCATAGCATCCCCCACGCCAGCGCCGTCCTTTTGCTTGCCCTTCTGCTTCTTCAACTTCCACTTCGGTATTTTCTTCTCCTGCTTCTTGACCTTCCCGAGCCTCGCCAGCGCCTCGAGCGGGGCCTCCCCCTTCTCCAGGTTCACGATCAGCGACCGCAGCAGGTCCTGCGTGAGGAGACTGTCGTCCTCCTTCCGCTGCCTCCTCAGCTCCGCCTCCCTCTTCTCGTGCGCCTCCCTGGCCTTCTTCATGTCCTTCTTGCTCAGCCCCTCGAGCCAGCGGTCGTGCACGGCGTCCGGGTCCACGGCCTTCCGGATGAAGTTACCCGCCTCGTCGAACGCGCCCTCCTCCTGCTCGTCCTTCATGTTGAAGGCGTCGATCTTGGGCGCGTTCCGCTTCAGCCCGCCCAGCCCGACCTCCTCGTCGATCCCTTCCTCCTGTATCGCCAGCACCACGTCCTCCTCGTCGTCGCTGCTGGCGTCCCGCTCGTCCAGGTGGATGTGCCCGCCCGACTTGCTCGCCTGCTCCTGCCCCTGGATCTTGTCGTTGTCGAGGAACCGCACCTCCTTGGCCTTCTTGTCCCTCCGCGACGAAGCCTTGGGCGCGGCGGGGTCGTCCTTCTCCTCCTCGTCCGGGTCGTCGCCGTCCGATGCGAACATGTCCTCGTCCTCATCAGCCTCAATTTCTTCGTCCACAACTCCACCGTTGCGGAGGTTCTCGTCGTAATTGTCCAGCTGCTCAGCGATATCGACATCAGCATCATCATCCCCTGCACCCTTTCCCTTCCCTTTGCCCCTCCCCCTCCTCGCCTCGGCGCGGTCGTTGAAGGTCTCATTGTCCGAGTCGCTGTCGTACCCATCAATGTTCACCGCGCCGCGCTTCGTCGCCCCGGAGCCGGCCTTGCCGATGACGTCGGCCTCGAGCACGGCATCGTCGTCGTCGTCGTAGTCGTCCGCATCGGGCGCGAGGGCGGAGGGGTTGCGCACGTCGAACTTGACCCGTTTGGAGGATGATGGGCCGTCTTGGTCGTCGGGGCGCCCGCCGTGGTGGGTGCGCGCGAAGGACTCGGCATCCCGTTTGGGGCGCGCGGCTGCGTATCTGGAGGACATTTCCTGTTGGGTGGAGTGTCGGAGGGTGAAAACGGAAGCTAGAGTTAACAGAGACGATACCTAGGTATGTCGTTGGATTAAGAGGAGGCGGCGCGGGCGTGTGTATGTAGGTATCGCTTCTCCGAAATTTGGGGGTGGTGGATGCAGCCCTACGGAGGAGCTGGGAGGTGACATCAAGCCCCCAAAACCCCCCAAAACCCCTGGCCCTGGGGCTCCATTATGCGGGGGAGGGGGAGCTTCTGCTCTGGAACCCCGGTCTTCAGTTCACAGTCTACCGGTACCTACCACCGTATAATACGTCAAGCGGGGCTCAACCCAAACCGCTCAGGACATCTAGATACTTCTAAGGTTGTTTCACTTGGCTATGCTACGATGTACCTCCTGGCCAACATAGTACGGAGATTAACTGTATACTTACTGCCAAATGTACCCAAAGGTCGGTTAGTCTTTGCATTGCTTGGTAGCTTACAATAATGTTGATTCTTCCACAAAAATGACTAGGACGCGCTGTTCAGCAGCAGCGTCGGGATATCATAGCTATGTCCGGCGACGCCAATCTCCCCCAAGATGCTCTCATGTCATGGCCCAATAACACCCACCTCATCGTAAAGACGCCGGCCTTGCAGTGCACAATACGATAACACACGCAAACAAGAAGGCTCACACCCTTTTGGATATCAAGTCCAAGCACATCTTCCTCTTCCTTCTTTACCACTCCTCGCTTTTCCCGGAGTGCCTACCAACCCATCTGGAATCAAGCTCCCTCATTGGGCACCACAACTTCGGCACGCCAGTTAACATGCTCGCGCTCTGCGAAACGGGTCAGCACCGAAAGGGCTTCTGTAGCGGCCCTGTGCGGCGATGTCCAGGGGCCCATCGAGGGGGTTTTTAGGGTTTTGTCCGACACTTTGCTCCGCAGTTCGTTGGCCTCTGACCAGATCCTCGAGTTGCTCCGCAGCGCGTGGAACACTCCCTTTGACACCTCCCTCTCGAGTTTGGGCGCCTCGCCGGTTTGCGTGCCCAGAGACCCGTAAGTCCTCACTATCTCGCTGATCACCGTGGCGTGGAGCTGGCAGGCCAGCGCCTGCAGCGGGACAGAGTGCCGCGTCATCCCCTTCAGTTCCCGCAGATGAGGTTCTAATGTAAGCCAAGCCGGCACATTCATAGGAGTTCCGGATACCTCCGCCCTCTGATCGCCAGAACGGAAGCAGATCATGTAGGCCAGTATCATCTCAATCGTCAGGACGGCTCGGCGGTTCGTATCGATATCCCCTCGCTTGGGTGGTCCGCCCCCGCTGGGGCCTGCGCCATTGGTCTGGCATTCTCCATCGCGCTTGTGCTTCAGCCTCCTACCCATCTTACTGAATGTCTCCCAACGAGTCTTATACGTATCTTTAGCCGCTTGTGATCCAAATTCCCGGCCAGGTAGTCCTACATCCCCAGCGCCTGGGGTCTGGGCAATCCGCTCTCCAGGAGTCTGCGTTACTGGGTTACCGGGAGCAGATAGGCTGTTGGCAGTGGCGGGTTTGGGAGGTGTATACGGCGCCTTGTTCGCTGAGATCTCCGCCGTCCTTGGACGTTTCGCAGATACGGATTTTGCCGCCTCGGGCTCTGCTTCGGCAGGGCGTGGACGCTTCTTTGCCGGTGGCGGTGTATCTTCTACACTGACCGATCGCTCCTTCGAGCTCTTGGAAGGAAGCGCTAGAAGGCTCTGTAATCGCTTGCGGGTGCTGCCCTTCTTGATCCTCAATGTCACGATTCTCGACTTCGGTCGAGTGTCGTCCTCGACATCATCGGCCCGAGGTCGCGCCTTACGCGCGCTGATCGGTGATTTCGGGGATTGACTGTCTGGGTTGTTCGCATCGCCTTTCAAAGGCGTCTTTATTCGAGCAAGTGCTTCCTCGATTACAGGTGGCAGGGTAGGCGAGAGCAGCGGTGGCAAGTCCGGCGTGACAGACCGCTTCTTCGCCGTAGATTCCGACCTTGGCGGTTTATTTGACGGCTTCGCGGGGCCGTGGCTATCCAACGGCCTCTTCCTCGGGCTGGTATCTTCCAGTTCCTCATCAAAGGGAAGTCCTCGTAGGGGCGAGAGTAATGGGGGCACGAGATGTTTGCCTGAGGTGTCAGGTTTCGGGGGCAGAGAGCTCCGGGTTGCAGAGGTCTGGGACTTCGTGCCGTTCACTGTGATTCTGGGTGAGACATCGCGATGGTGATCCTTTGAGCCCAAATGCGCAGAGCGACTGCCCAGAGTCGGCTGCGCCCCTGATGTCCTGCTATCCTTACTAGCGGACCTGGCATGCCCTCTACTGCCTGGGGTCTCTGGCTGTGGTAATTTGCGCGGCTGGTCTGGATGTTCGCTGGGCTTCGTCTTCTTCGGTGGCCGAGCGCTATCATCTTGTTCCAACGATCGCTTCTTGCTCTCCGACAGGGGACTCGGCACAACTTTGGAAGTGGATTTGGGTAGTGAGCTCTTAGACCTGCGAAAAGGCCCACAAGTTAGCATGCAAGCAATGCGACGGCAATCTCGAAACCGCGCACGTACTTCTCTGCCTCTCCATTACTGCGAGACTCTTGCGCATTGGTCTCCCGCCGTAGCCCAGTCTCCTTGGTCCTCTCCACTTCTTTGCGCGAGCCATCCTTCTCGGGTCTTTGGACCGCACCTGGATTCTTCTTCTCGTCCATCTTCCCAGGGGTGCCGTTCTCGGTCGGCGAGGTTGTCGTCTTCTTGTTCTTCCAATCCTTCAGGGACACCTTGTTCCCGGCCTTTTTCAGTCCAGCCAGAGGCGTGTGCTGCGGAGTAGAGAGAGGCACCACAGGCTCATCGCATATGTCGAAGTAGGGTCGGGTCAGGAGAACGCCGCGATCTGCGTCCGATAAGAAGGTAGTATATTGCAGGGGAGACTGGTGTTGCCAGAAGTTGGGAGGGACTGGGTATTTGCTTTCAAGGGAAAGAGCCAGGTGGTGTGGCCGCTCGGGCAGTATGTTCTTGACGGCGGATCTAATTCTCTCCGCCGCAGTCTCCATCTTCCAAGGTGCTTCATGAAAGAAGCCTTGTCTCAATGACAGACTGCGAGGGCCGAGATGCTTATTGACGAGGTCGTGGTGCACTTGCGAGCCAGCCAGGCAGGCAGGCGATGGCCAGGATCGCAATGCGCGGTCGCGTAGCGCAATCGGACGTGCTTATGATTCGAGGTCGGGTATCGTCGAAGGGGGTGGCCCCTAACCAGAAGGCCACAGAAAGAACGGGCTCGCGTGAATGCTGACCAGCCCAATGGAAGATGGTCGCGGTAAGAATGTGGAGTGGCTGCGGGCTGCAGGCAATCAGTAAGAAGTTGACAGGAAAGCTACCAGGTACGACGGCAGAGGGGGAAGGCTGGGCATTGTTGTGATCACGTCAATACGCCGGCACGACAGGCCAATTGCGATGGGGATCAAAGACCCGGCAAACCGTCTAGCAGCGGCCGGTGATGGAACTAAGGATGGTAGATTGATTTGGGAGAGGGGAGAGGGGGCAAGACAATGAATGGATCGGTTGTCCTACCTTAGCAGCTTGAACACGGACGTTCAATGAAAGTGCAGCAATGCCGAGCCAGCGCCTTAGGTAGATGGTCTACAGTTTGGCTATGTATTTTCCGAAGCTTTAGTCGGCGGACCGTATCTGTCGTCTCTGGTCTCTCATCTCTGGTCTCGGAGCGGCGCTTGTCCACCTTGAGAGGCACGCGCGATGGACCCTCAGGTACCCACTTGCACGTCCCACCGCGGGTGCTAAGGAAACAACAGTTGACTCGGTTGCAGCACCCGCTGTTGCTGTACGGATAATCCCTGGCGTGCCAGAGCTGCACCTTGGAAGGTCGTCAGAAGAGGTGAGTGCCCTGTTCAAGGCAGACCTCTTGGGTGACTGCACGCGACAGATGTAAAGGCAGAAGGGGGGAAATCGAGGCTGATATGAATGCGGTAGTCGCCGATCTGATGGCGGGCGGCACGAGTTGGGCGGGAGTGTTGACGGGGGGATGTGAGACGACCTCTACCCTCGCGTTGAGCTACAGAACAGGGGGGGGGGGCGGCAGAAGCCACAGCAGAGCCATATCATCGCTTCGGATGTTACGTACTGGCACATGGTTCCAAGGTTATCACTGCTTGCCAATCATCCTACCGGTACTATATATATATATACATAGGTATATACCCATTCACCTGGCCACACTACCTTACTTAAACGATATTAAAGCTTTCTGCACACATTGAAGTGCGGCTTAGGCTGCCTTGATTCCTGTGCGGCGAGTGCAGTCAGGCAGTCCACCGATGCCATCGCTTTAGCTGACTTTCCATTCGTGCAAACTAGCTTGACCAAGACCCTGGCCGGATTACCGACGACCCTGATCCGGGCGCCAAAACTAAGACCAACCGCCGGATCAAGGCACTATGTATATATATTTCAGCAAGTTTATCGTATCGCATACTTCTACACACTGGAAGCCGGATAATCTAGACTAGCCAGCATAGATCTGGCCTTCTTTGTACCGGCGACACTTCTGTGGGCTTCAGACTAAGTTACCCACATGGTCCTGTCTGGGTACACATGCTGCTGCTCGGTTAATTGGTGGCAGTATTTCATGAGAATCAATACTGAGCGCCAATTCCTGCTCACAAACACAGTCCATAGAGCTAGAAAAACAGTCCGCGTTCCATTATGCCATCAAAAACAGCTTGTTTGAGAGTTAATACAGTAAACCCGTCTTGGATTCTGGGGTATCTATCCACCAACGCCATGACCTGGTCCAATCCATGGATGCCCCCTGTCCCAACCCGAAAGAAGAACCATCACCAAGCATACACATCCGAGTCGTCGTCTATTTCGCGATCAGATGTCCAGTCGTCATCCTGCGACTCGTGATCTCCCTCATCAAGAAAATCCTCAGCGCTGTACTGTATCTCCACCGGCTTCTGGTTATCGAATCGAATGTTGACGATGTCACAGAGACCGTGGATGAACGGCTCGTCCGTCCGGGATGGCGAGTCTGGCGGGGTCGACGGGGGCGAGGGGTCTTGGGACTCATCCCGCTCACTCTCCTCGGTTCTCTCCAACTCAAGGTCTTCATCCGTATCGGGATCACGATACGAAATATTTGCACGCTTGGGTTTCCTCAAGTCCCGAGTCAAAGTGGCAGACCGCATCCTCTTCCGCTTGATATCCACCTGTCTGCTTTTGGTAGGAGGCGGAGGGGCAACATTGGAGGCGAGACGAGTGCTGCGCCGAGCGGGCGCATCCGTGGTGGGAACACCAGCAGTTTCAATTCCCTCGTTCTCAGCCCCGGGCTGCGAGTCCTCCTGCCCGATGATCTCTTGCCTGAGTGATGGCCATTGGATCAAGGAATGGTACGGCCGAGGCTTCGTCTGCTTGCGCAAGAAAACTCTCCTCATTTTGCCTACCCACTTGTCTCGGAACTCGCAACGTTGTCGCCAAGGGACATCCAGCATAGCCTTGATAGCCAGGCATCGCAGGTTAGGCATCTCTGGAGCTTGGTCGACGAGGCTTTGGAAGAACATCTCTGCAGTGGCAGCGTCCCAGTTGGCAAGCTGCTCAAGATCCAGAACCTCGATCGTCTTGGGCCAAGATGGAATCTCATCGGCTGTCAAAAGGTGCTCATAGTTCGGATCCGAATCCTTGTAGTATTCGTGATGTTTAAAGTAGTTGAGGTCCATGGACAGTTCCCGCAGCTGGGGGCAGCTAGTACCCAAGGAGGGTAAGAACTGCAAGTTGAGGGACTGATTGTGATGCAGTATTAGTCGACGGAGGTTCTGACCATGTGTGAGCAGGTATTCTGATAGCATGTCCGCGTTCAACTCCCAACAATTGACAATCTCAAGATGCTCAATCGTCTTGGGCAGCAGGGATAAGAACTGGCCGTCAACCACAGTCGACGACTCCATGACCAGATGCTTGAGATTTGCTAGCGGCTTCAGTGACTCCGAAATATAAGTGATATAGTCCTTGTCTGCCTCGAAGACCACAGGGTCGTCTGGATCTTTGTTGTGTCTCAGGGACGGAACTTGGAAATTGGCAAAGGAGACCTTGTGCAGCTGTGAGAAGGTGACCCATTCGTGCACATTCTTCAGTCCTTCGGGAGGCAGGACATCGCGTTCAATCAACCTCTCACTCCATTTCCAGGATTTTAGCCTGACAGCAGACTCCGCCTCGCCCGCGAGTTTTAGGGCATCGAGCAGACTCTGGGAGTAGGTCCACCTCTTCGTCTTGTTATCAAGTTGTCGGTACGGTGGCAGATCAAACTCATGATAAAGCTCGAGATGAGAGAGACTAGGCAGAGATAAGATAAGCTCTGCGATATCAAAGACCCGTATTTGTGAGGGGGAAAGGGATGCGACGCTAATGACGAGAGATTCAACCATAGTCCGCCTGTGATCCTCTCTCGCTCGAGCAGCGGCCGCAGTCGCAGTCAGATGATGGACGAGGGCAGCAAATTTGTTAGCCATGTTCGCTGAGACGATTGGTAACGGCGGTGGGCATCTGTATAATGCCTTAAGTGCAGGACCCAGGAATGATTTGCAAGTCAAGCCAGCCAAAAGGAGCCAGCGAACATTGGCTCTTGTGTCAAGTGGGTATGAAGCATACTCGAATATTTGAACAAGCAGAATCCACTCCAGCTTCTGCCATGGCGGAATGACCTTTGAGGTAGGCCATGCTGGCTCTTTACCGGTGGAATAGGATGCAAGTTGCTTTTTAGCATTGCCTAATATGCCGACAGTGGCTGACTTTTTCTTTGAACGTGCTGCGGGCGCCCCTAAAGATCTTGATTGTCTTGAAAGGCCACCGGAGGTTGTTGCAGCCGTGCGTCGAACTCTGGTCGATGCGGCAGTCTGTGGATGAAGACGTTCTGGTGAATGGCGGACCTGCCTGCGCGAAGTGCGACGTGGTCGAGAAGAACGTCCTTCGTTGTCCGACGTGTCATCGTAACCGTCATCTTCACCATGGCTGGGATTGGAGTCACTTGAGGGCGAGAGGAGTCTTGCACTGCTCCGTGTAACACGGCCGTTCGGCGCTCGCGAACGGGTGGATGCGACGGTGGTAGCCCGGCGAGGGTACCGCCGAACCCCTGCCGCAGGAGCGGGTTGGCTCATAGTATCAGCGAAGACGAGCAGGGACTGTGGAAATGGATCTCAAGACAGGTATGGGTCATTGGAAACAAGAGTTGTCAATAGGCAGAGAACATGGAAGTGTTGCCCGCAAAACGAGAATGATGGGTGCGGATGCGAGAATGCGGCCGATGAGATGGCCTGCAATAGCTTCGTGACCTTCAATTGAACCGACTTTGGGAACATCAAGTCAATCGAGGTGGTGGGACAACGGAGTCGGGCACCCCGGAGTGAGAGTCGAGTAAACGGGAAAGTGCACCTGAAAGCGGAAGGGAGGCGGGAGGCGGCCGCACCAGTTGACTTGGAGCTTTAATGTTTTGGATACCGACCCCACCCCCACCCCTACTTTCACTGTAGCCTGCCTGGCTGCCTGCCCTGTGCCTGTGTCTGTGTACAGTAGCTGCAGGCCCGTGCATATCAAAACCTCGGGCCGGCGTGGGGGGTCGTTGTTAAGCTGCCCCACCGTGACTGCCCCTATCGATTGATGTATATGTCAGCCTCATCTCACGCGTTACTCCGTTATTAAGTGCTGACAGCCGGCAGTGGGCATGATAGCCAGCATAATCAGAACTAGACACTGTTCACATGCGGTGGAGTATGAGAGGCTTTATTGATCATCGTAGCGTCGGACATATTATTCAAGTAAATCAAATGACCAGTCCATCCAGAGCCCATTAAAACAATTATTTCAATGTTACCTGTCCTCCACTTCTACCCCAGGGTATGCATTGATGAATATTCACAACTCAGGATCGATGAACTGCCAATGAGGGGGTTTCGAAATCGAGCTATGCTTATGTAACCTCGCCAAAACAACTCGTCTTTTTTGTCTGGCCAGGCATCAGTTATGTGGGCATAATCATAGCTACCCTTAGGTAATTGTAGTGTTGGGTGCCTAGGTGTCCCCTTCTGCAAAATTAATCAGCTTCAAAACAAGCTCCCACCCTCCCCACAAACATGTATATGCACGGCAATTTGCGATTATCAAGGCATTGGATACCTTGGGCAGAGAGTGGTTGCGTGCCTCAAGTGCTAATTATCGGCCGTAGCACAAGTGAACTCCGTTGGCAGTGAGACGAGAGTCCTACCCAGCTTTCAAGTGCTATATATGTGCCTGAGACCCGATACAGCGCTTCGTATGATTAGATGCCATTTCACACACAAGTTACTCTAGAGTGGTTTATCTACAACGGCGTTTCCATGGTGATCTCACGTTACCAACAACGGCAGCGTGCCTAGGTCGTTGTTTTCTGCCTTATATCCAGTGGTCTTGTTTTCTTTAGCAATTCTTCCTCTTCTCTTCCCTGGCTCTTAAGTCTTTTCCACGCGTAAAGAGGCCTCGTTTCTAAGGATTATCTAGTAGACTCTCGTTCCTCGTGCCTGCGACAGAGGAAGTCAATATTGTTTACGATACCTAGGTAGAGCAATATATCAACCCGATTCTGAGGGTTGAGATTTCGCATACATAGTAGCTACTGTGTCCTGGCACCTAGGGTTACTTCTCATTCCAAAGTGAATGAGCAGAAATCGCTCAGGGAATTGGGGGTTCAAGTCTTTGCTACTTATTCGTTGACCTTAATCTTAGAGGACTATGCCTAGGAGCCGGAGTGTAACCAAATTCTAAAGATGCCCGATAGCGATCAAGGCTGCACAGGTGGGACAACATACCCATAAGCTCATATCCTAAAATCTCAGTACACATAGTATCCATCTTTGCATGTGCCGAAAGATCCTGGATGATCTGCACTTCATTCCTGGGACACATGGGATACACAGCGGTTAGGCTTAGGGGTTCAGTAGAACCCAAGTTGCAGTCTCACCTTGAACCCTGAGTGCGAAATCATACATGATTAGCCAGAGAGATATGGAAATGTCAAAAGAAATACAGCATTTAATTAATGGAAAACGTTCGAGGAGATCACCTATTCGACGCGGACCTGCGGGTTGAAGCGCGAGCTGTCCAATCACAAGTCGGAGACACCACACACCTCGGTAAGGCCAAACGCAGGACAACGGCGCACTTCAAAACTAACACGATATGACCAAGTAATCATTACCTGGATCATCACTATAGTAAGGCGGAAGAGACACGACTTACAACCAGTTAATCGAGAAGATGTTTGAAATCAACATCGTGCCCCTTCCTCAATCTTGAGATGTGTGCTCAGAGTTTGTCCGTGCAGACGAGGCTACGTACTATAGTTACTATGTACCACAGCGATGTTGAAATGCACCTACAAATATCTTGAAACCCTTACATTATAGAACCCAAGCATATAATATACATCTGACCTTGAGTATAGGCTTATTCGATTTCCAGGATGCCTCATCTTGCCCTCCAAGGCTTCTGCACGAGACCCTTCGCCTGGCCAGCCTGGCCGGCAAGGCTAAGGAGCTTCCAAGGGCTGGTGCTCAACTTTGACCTGGAGTTTGGATGGGAGACTGGCATTCATATCACCTTGCTTTTGTACCTCAGCGATGCTACGTGCCTGTAGTCAAGGATCGAGTGACTTCCGGATATCGGATGGCGGCGATGCGTTCTGCCATAGCCTTGAACAATCAATATTTCCTGGTTGTCTTGCCCGGCCTATCTCCATTAGGTAGTACGGATCGGCGCCGGAAGCCAATTCTATTATATTTCATACCACAATCAATTGATCCCGGTCAAGCATGTCAATGCTGTTCTTCTTTCAAGCATACTGCCTCGCGTTGTTCTCGATGCAGGAAGTGTTGCAAGGCTGAACCCTCTACGATGATAATTGGTTCCAATTTCCAGAGTCAAACGTGGTTTAGGTATAGTCGGTGGCGTCCGTAGATAGAAGAAACTATATTGTGTACCTAAGTAGCCATCAACACATGGTCAATAATGGAAATAGCCCAATTTTGGAAAAGTAAATGCTTCAGTGTCATCCGGACTCACTCGGCTCTGACTTCCCCATGGCTCCGAAGGTTGGGCAGATGGTGGAGCACCTTAGTTAAGATGAGACATTGGGCTTGCAGGCCATTTGTTAGTCACCGTAGGTACTCCTGTAATTATGGTGTGTATGGTGGGGACACGGCTGCCCAGATTCACTCTAGTGGTTTCCAATTGGCCCAAGCGCAGCCTGGATCATGACTTGGGCTTGGCCGTTTCCAGCAGTGGCAGTCGCGATGGATTCTTTTCAAGTTATTTCCTTTCCTTACCAGCCAAAGACGAATCACGCGTTATTGCCTTCAAACATTCGCAGATACCGAGAGATTGCAACCATCTTGGATCTTACCGTCACGTCCAGCATTCATGATCAATCCTCACTTTGATTCAACCAACGCCTGACTGATGACAAAAAGCACGGGTGACCTGCGTTGATGATGGGATTTCTGACGGAAACTTGGTTGTAACTTGGCTGGCCTCATCCCGACCGCGCGTCCAACGGCGCTACTCCTCAAATCGATTTGTTCACCATCTCTCAATAAGCGCACCGAGACGTGGTAGCCCGCCTGCACTTGCCGACTTGTCGGTCTGCTACCCTTTCCGAAAGCAATCAAGGGATTGATCCGTCGAGTTTGGGGGGGCTCCTCAAACGCTCGCTTTGACATTCACCATCCATTGACCATCTCGGGGTCTCATCTGTGTTGACTCTTACCTGAGTGCAGAGGGGCGCAGCCCGTTGAATCTGCGCCTTGAGGAACGGCAGGTTGGTCACACCGGGACTGCCCTGCAGGCCTCACAATCTTGGCGCGACAGAACCTCTCAATCGTGGGATAGGTGACAGTTTCTGTTGCTGCTTTGCAGAAAGCCCCAAAGCACTCATTGTTTGGGGTTTCTGGGTTCATATGCTTTGCTCCAATCATGACGAAGTTGCCTGCCCGTTCTCGAAATCTTCCATTCCTTCACCGGAACTGGCGGACCGCTCTCGACTATCTAGAATCAGCGACCGTAGGAAGACCCGACGAAGTCAATGCTAGGTCGACTGACGGCCATGATGATCACTATTTGCGTCCTGCGAAGCGTCGCCGGTTTGCAAATTCACCTGATTCAGGGATAGGCCAGGACATCGATAGTATTCTGCTTCCTGATGGACAGGGTGAGATACAACGCGCTATACGGATCGAGGTCCTTAAGATCACGCACCAGGATGTGTCACACGTCAGATCGAATGGCGTGCTGAACGGGAACATTCCGCCGGCCATCAAGGACGTCGCAAGCGTGAACGCTCGTTGCAAACTCACAATCACAACCTCGTGTCACAAGGTTAACGAGAGACGCATGCTTTACTGTGACAGCCAGATGTGCACCATCAAAACCTTTCAGAATCCCGTGGGCTATTCACAAATGGCCAGGGTGTACCTGCCCCAGCCGTTTCATGTGCCCGAGGAGAAGATCTACGTGGAGCGCGACGATGACGCCGTGTTTGATCTCGCGGATAGCTACACAGTGACAGTGGATCTCGAGTCGGCTGGTGACCGCAATTGGCCACCTCTCAACCTGGTCACCACGAACACCGATGAGGATGTCTTCAAGATGCGTTCTGCGACGCGTCATTGGACCCTTGGAGCCGAAATCCCAAAGATATTCGATCGAGGCAGAAGATCGGGGCCATTGAGACTCTGCAAGGGAACTGGACAGGATATCGGGACCGACTTCGTCCTGGACATCGATGTGAGAGGCACCACTGCTCTACCTGAGAGGCATGCGTGGTTGGGCCGGGAAAAGCCTTCATTATCCTCTGTTGCACTTATGGATCAACAAGAGGAAATCCTGCCACTTAGCAACGGGCAGGTGGACGAAACACATGTTGATGGTCATCTAACAGATATGATTCTGATCGAAGATGACATCGATGAGGTAGCGGAAGGCGAATTGACGCCCAGCCGTTCCCTGAGAATTAGAGGAACCAAAAATTACAACCTTAAGGTCCTCAGCGCCAAAGCACAAGGAAAAGAGTTCCGCAAACGCTCAAGGGCTGTGGATCCGAAGAGGGTTGAAGCGGATAGTATCCTCTACCACCTACCAAGAGAGGCAAGCCCGTTCAAGGAAGTCCTTGTGGACGGCCTTGCTTGCTGCTTTTGCCATGCTTCTCACCGAACTTTGGCTCAACTCCGTGCTCACCTCGACAGCCACGTGAAGTACAAATGCGATGTCAGCCTTGTCCCTGGGAAGATCGGAGGCCGGATGCACATATCTTGCGTCGCTGTTGACCCTGGCCCGTTCTTACGTCCCAAGGTATACCAACTGGGCAAGCCGACCAAAGCTCTCGATTTAAACAGATATATCGACGGTGATGATTCTTGGGTGAAGTCCCGCTTGGGACCCCTCAATGACGATGGACCAGTCTCTGTTCCCAAAAGAGGCACGCATACTAAAGCGTTTCAACCACGAACAATTCAGGTGAGAGGTTGCCACTTGTCCTTAGTCCCAGTTTCAAGAGCCATGTTCTAATATGCTTTAAGAAAAATGCTCCCCGCCGGAAGGAGAAGAAAATTCTTGTCCCAGATACGGAGCAGCCGCTGTTCCATCCTTTGAGTAAAGCAAAGTTAGAACCTGGAACAGAGGTTCGGCAGCCTGCGGTGGATGATACTTGGCTCATTCAGAAGCATCGAGACATCGTCCAGGACTTCATTGATGTCGATGCAGCAGAGAAAGATTACATCAAGGAGTGGGATGCGTTTATCCAAAAGAGACATATCAGCTCAGATGCATACATCTCACGTGCAGTCCTGGACTTTGTGACTGAGAAGCTTCATTGGCTCCTTGAGTCGAAATCCCGGACTACAGAGTTTGGCAAACACTTGACAGTCCTCATTGCAAGAGGGCTTGACGATGATACGGTCAAGCAGGTTCAATCTCGGCTCCAGGAAGGCCGGACTCAGAAGCTGCCTGAAAGAGAGAAGGGTCCCCCTGCCGAGTCGCCTAAGGAGGCACAATATCGAAGCTCTCGAGGATGCGCAGTGTGCGGACGGTTTGTGCGAGGACCGCAGCTGTTGCTCTGCGCTGATGAGGTAAATATGCTTCGCAATCATATTTGATCCATGTGGTGATGGTGACTAACTACTAGATTTTACAGGGTTGCCAGAAACCTCTGTACCATGAGGACTGCATCAGAAATCAGGCTAAGATGCCGGTGGGTCATCATAACTGGCGTTGTAATAATTGTGCGCGTTAGTAGGGCAACAATCGAAGGCCTGATGGCATAGTCCTGGTTTGGGTTTGAGAACAGTCGGGAGTTCTTGGTACGTGCGACGCCAGCCAGGGCGGCGAGACTTGCAGCAGACGCCTACTGCAATGTTACAGCGTCTGGACCACTCAGAAAGACGAGACCCCCAAAAAGATGAACTGAGGTGCAGCTCCATGGACCACACTTCCGTGGCCATGAGTGGAGCAGCTTTTCAGTGATGAAGACCCCGAATGAGCCCATGGTCCCTATATTCAGCACTCACGCTCTGCTAATCATATCCCGAAAGCGTCTGGACTTCCATGGACCTTTGGGATTAGTTATGCATGCCTCGGCGGCATGAGACTGCAGCGTTGGACTATTGCAACTTGGAGTTATCGCCAAGGTCTGCTACGTTACATGTGCAGTAGTAGCCTGCGAAAGTGTCGGGCAGGTAGATCAAAATAGTTGCCAGGACGAAGGACGGATCCGGTGATTTGTGTCGGAGAGGGATGTCAATAGCGCATTATAGTCCAGCACACGAGAGATTACCGAAGGATGGAGGCCTGCCCTCTCCATGTTGGCGTTGACGTTCATCGTTGATGCCGGCATATCTCCATGAACATTTTCGCATCACCGTTGCCACGGCATACCCAGGTGGTAGGCATTGGTTGCTTTATAATCATACTCGCTGGCCTTGAATTAAAGACGCTGGAGGCGGGACAATTAAACATCTTCATTTGCATCTGAATGTTAGTCCCTTCCGATCGGTGAAGGCATCTGGATCATCTGAAGACTTGCCAACAACTTTGCGCCAGACTAGCAGACAAGATCGACAGCGAAGGACGTTCCATCACACCCAGGTCACATGGCGTACACATACTTTACCGGCTATATACTATCGTAAACTTCATGAACAAGTAGGTTATCATGCTGCCAAATGGAACACAATGGCAATGTGGCTATCGCACGAATATGTTGGGACTGCTGACCTATCTTTGGGCACTTTCCCCTTGGAATTTGGATCGTCTATGTAGTATGGATTACCAGAATATGGTCATGCTATCTCCGTACACCTACACTGAGGCCAGTTCCATACCTCTCAGACAAGCATATACAAAGGGGAGTATGATATAATGGGAATATCAGTAAGATATACACGTAAGAAACATACACACAGGTTATGGGATTGAATTCCATTAGCTTATAATGCAGTGCCCACCCGCTGGTGACAAGGCATTGAAACACGCCTGAGAGTAGATATCCATATCATGATGCGCTGTATGGCCACCGATATCGTGCAACAACAGGGTGGCTCATATATCATGAGTGAAGTCGTTGCACATGTGTATCGGCCTAGTCCTCTTCTGCTTTTCATTGTGGTCAGTCCTTCTTCTTCACAGTATCTGGTATAGGTATATTCAAGAAAACAGGGTCTGTAACTACAAATGTGAACATTCCAAGCATAGCCAGCCACGCATACCAATTATAAAACGGAGTCTTGTCAAGCAAGCCTCATTTCTACAGCCTGTCTTCGGCTATTTCAACGCCACTTCCCACTACTCAGCGCCAGCTCACGCGCTCTTCTTCGAGTATGATACCGACGCCAGGTACGACCATCCAACCAAGAGTAGCAGGTCTCTGTGCTTGTGACACCGCTTATTTCACACAATACAGCTGAGTAAGGAATACCGTTTTCCTCGCCTCTTCGCGTGCTTCCAAGGTTCGTAACAGTTGATCCTCAACACCGAGGACTATTCTGCATGTATTCCCAAGGGTTAGCAGAGGTAGTTGCTAGGGGATGGCTATGAGATTACCGGGAAATATGCCTAAAAATAACGGACGACTACGTTATGGGGGAGCACTCTGGACCATGTTTTCTGTCCGCTTGTATTTGATACAAACAAAGACCGAGCAAGTCCACTCATCATGATCAACCCATCTCCTGGTACTTTATGTGACTCACCGGCAATGGAGAAACTAGGAAAAAACTCGAGTGTATCCGCGAGGCTCTGGGCAATCCTTCCAGATCGGATGCCAGCAATATGGCTCTTAAAAGTGGGGCCTCCCTCGGCGTCGACAGTACGTTGTCCTCATTGACGATCAAATCGAGCCATTGGTACCTCTATTGCGCTTTATGACCAGCTTGTATTGTCCCGAGCCGTGCTGATTGTTGATGGACTGCCCCGGCCTTGGTCCAATTGTTGAGAGACTGGTCAGCGCGTCTGCTGTTCTTTTGTCAAACGAAAAGATGATTAGCCAACCCCTTTCTTCGGCTTGATCATTCCGCGAGAAGTCCTCATCTGAGTATGCTATCGCATACGCGGCGACTCTTTCTTTCTTGAAAGTCGTGACTGTATCTAGTTGTCCGGAAGGACTGACCTTACGAACCATGCTTGCCCAGCCTCGATGGAGCCACGACCCAGGGGAACATTGGGCATCAAAATGTTTTTTTACAAGACGTCTGGTTCGATTTATAAAGAAATTTGTGTTGTTCGTTCTTTCATATTCTCACTGGGAAAACACTTGCTGTTTCCCATCTGCCCACATCGAGGATATTGTACGCCTTCGAGCCTCATTACTTACCGGGGTATGCACTGAAATAGCATATATGCATCATAATATGGCTTCTCGCATGCGATGGAAAACTTTTCGGAAAGGTTTACCGCATAGTCATCTACGTCCAGATTGATGCCCGGAGGTGGAGGATATACCCTCAAGAGGATCAATGTCACATACTAGGCTTCCTGGTGAGGATGGGTCGTTTCTGGGGGAGCTCCGGGCGAGGGGCAGTAATTTGTGCGATGGTTGTATCTAAACTTGTGGGCTCATAGCTTGGTCTCTCTTCCTTAGTGACAAGAAGGATAGAAGCATACAGTGAAGGGGGCTTTCAAGGGGTGAACTTGAGGTGTTGACGTAGGTGATGGTTCCAAGACCCGACATGAAAAAGTTCATATCCGACCGATGTGACAGTTTGTAGTGCTCTAGCAGATAGGTAGTGGATATTCTGATATTTTTCTTCCTTGATGTGCCCAACGCGACTATATATACTCTTGATAAATAGGTCAGCTAAGTTGGCGCGAAATGCTTTGGACTTTTGTTTCTCATATGGCCATCAACTTGATGACAATATACTCGAGATCCTCTGGATATGGATTTCACGGCGTACGAACATATATGCCTACGCTATTGGGGGAGTTGTGGCCCAAGGCCTATGTACCAGACCTGGGCATGGATGCCTTCATCCATGGATGCACCTACGTCTTCCCCGTAGAATCAAGGTTGAGGAAGAAATGGACACGGGTTTCATACATTAATAGCAACATACATGGTACTGGATCCTTACAGTATGTATCGTCGTTCAATACTCTCGCAATTCAATGGTTTCGATATATTCGGTAGGCGGCAAACAAGTCTCCAGACATCTGGAGGACACCGGGATGGACCGCAGAACATTTTCCCGGAATCAAGAAACGTATGAAATTTGAAATATACATACAAACGACTAAAAAAAAAAAAAAAGCCCTAAACTGATACATAAGTAATCCCTAGTTCTATTATGAGCTCGAAGAGCATATAATAGTTCAGCTACTGCCCAGGTGCTGGATGGAAATAGCCTTTGTCGAGGTCATTCCCAGATATTTTCCGGAATTCCCGCTCCGAAGCAAATTTGCACCAAGAGGTATCCCGCCATCTTCTCCTGATCTTTACACTGACATGGTATTCAAACTCTGCAATGAGCATCTCCAATAAAAAAAGGCTTCTTACAAAAGATTTTCAACCTTGGCCATCGTGTGTTTCTGGGCAGGAAGTTGCCTGTGGCGGGAGTGAAACGTCATTGAAGGAGCAAGCTTGCATCGCGGGGATAAGAGAACCTTTGGTGGTTGAGACGCCATCAGTACCTATGTATATAATCAATGAGAACGGGTGGAATCGGGCGTTCTCTGGAGACTGATTAGTCAAGTACATCGACGAGGCCTTTCGATGGCGCCCGGTGCTCGCTATCAGAGTCTCCTGTCATCAACACGGCAAGAACATTGAAAGCCACCACGGCCGGACCCTGATTGCGGAGAGCCATCGGCTGGGGACAAGCTCTTGATCGAGTGGAGGCCGAGTTTCTTATTGAATTTGGAGGGTTCGTCTTGAGCGGTGGAAGGCTGATACAGCGCAAACATTCACGTACAAGACGAAAATAGGTGATGCTCTCGAGGTTAGCAACGAACATGATAATTGAAGCAAAGGCTTGCTCTACACAGGAAAACATAACCTCCTCACAATATCTAGCGTAGATGTCGGCGAACTCGCGCACTCGTGCTATAAGCCATGTAGAGCTGTTCAGGTAAGCTGTATCGACTTTCTGGCGCATCTCGACCCTGAGCAAGTTCAACTGTTACTTGTGGCCTTATGGCTGGAAGATTGGCAGATCGGCAGATCGCACACAAACTGACATGGCATTTCCCGGAGGTGCGGTAGCGTGGTTCTTTTGCCTGACTATCATTACTTTCTGGGATTAACATGATGCCAGCCTTCTAGAAGCGGTACTTGGTCTCTTTCTTCTTGTCACCACCGCCTCGTTTCTCCTCATCGCGCTTGATCCTCTTGCGGCTCTCCTGGGCGATCATTTCACTTAGATCATCATCATACTGCCACTGCTTGCCAACACCCTCGTCCTTGCGGCCCTCATCAAACTTCTTGCGAAGTTCATCCTTGCTGATACCGTCATGGCTCGCCAGGGCCTCTGGATCAAGCGCAACGTCCACATCACCGGGCTTCTTCCGTTTGCGGCTCTCCTCTTCCTGACCCAGGACAGGCACGCCGCCCTTGTTTTTAGAAAGGTCGTACACTCTGTCACTGCCGAAGAAACCCTCTGCTCGGGTCTGCCTCTCGGGAATGACTTGGTATGCTGATCGGGGGCCGGCAACACTCTCCTCCGTCTCATAGCCTCGTCGTTGCTTTCTGAGATCGAATTCGCCTGCCATGCTGCTCTCCACACCACTTGGAGCGTGGCCGTAGTCTGTCGGTACAGAACTGACGAAACCGCCTGGTGTTTCAAGACCGCCGGGAACATCAGCGTCTGCCTCCTCCTCGTCCTCCTCTTCATCATCCTCCTCCTCGGACTCCTCCTCTTCAGACTCCTCTGGCGCCTTGAGCTCACCCCAGAGTGTCCGGTCGACCGGCTCCACTTGAGGCTGTGCTGCTTGCAATTGTGCTGGAGCTCCAGGATTACCCGCGGTGACACCAAAGATATCACCGCCGTAGATTGGTCGGTTGTATTCGTCAACAGGAGGCTTGCCCCACTGGCCTGGGTTGAAACCCCAGGACGCACCGGCTGGTAGAGGCGCATTCAGGCCAGGTATCTTCAAAAGAGGATATGATGGAGGAGGGCCCACGCGCTGTTGTTGAAGGAGCCAGGGCGGGGGAAACCCTGGCTGCATGCCAAGCGCATCCCTTAGAGAGTCGCTAACCTCACCGGGCTTGAAGTATCTGTAATCTGCCTCCCACTCCTTGCCCTCATGGTATACATCTCCGAAGCGTGTGAGGTCGGGCTTCGTCTGGAAACGGAAGAATGCGTCGTATAGCTTTTGGTAATCGATGTCGAGTTTGCCCATCTTTGGCTGCACCCGCTCTCGTTGCTTCTGCTTCAAACTCTGCTCGGCTTGTTTCTCCAGTACCGCATCCCGCATCTCGGTGATACCCGTGTCCGCGATGAACTTGGGAAGCTTGAAGGGAGGCTTCTCGATACCCCTCTTGCTTGACAAGTATTCCCGCTTGAGGGACCAGTGACCGGGTACGGGCACGACGTTCCTTTGCGCTTTGATCTGGACGAGAAGACGGGGATCCGATGATGATGGATCTTGCCACTCGACCACCTCCGGGTTTTTGACTAGGGCCTTTAATTCGGCGATAGAGAGCTTGTTCAGCTTCTTCCTCTTCTTCTTGGAAAGTTTCGGTTGCCCTTCTTGCTCCTCCTCGCTAGGTATATCGTCATCCTGGTCGAAGAAGACCTCGCCCTTGTTGCCCGCGTTTGCCTCTCGTTGGACATCGGTCTCGTCCAGATCCGGGCCGAATCTTTCGAAGATTTTCTTGTACTCGGCAAAAGCTGGGTCGTCGTCGTCGACTGCTTGAGTGGTGGGTCCATCCTTTGTTGCGTTATCCTGGGCCTCAGGTTCCTTCTTCACATCCAAGCCCTCAGCTACCGCCGCAGGCTCCTCGCCATTTGATTCCTTCTCACCGTTCTGGCGGACTTCGGTGTCCTCGGCTGCGGTTGAATCTGCGGGTGTCTGTGGCGGATAGTTAGTCTCTTGGAGCACAAGGATGCGATGCATTCTTCCTGTGCTGACCTCTACCTGCGCCTTCTTCTGCTCCTTCTTCTTGGCGCGGCGCATCTGATTCTTGGACATCTTTGAGGCCGCCATGTTGGGCAAATGATATTGACTGCCGCTGTTGAAATGATAGCTTGGCCTGCCAAGGTCAGGAACACGACAGAGCAGGAAGATCTCTGACGACAAGGGAAAAGTAGACAAGACGTTGCGAGGCTGGACGAGCGCAAGTCAGGTCGCGCGCCAAGAAGCGTCTCGTGCACGGGTGGACGATTTGAGCCTTCCCGTCTGGATGGACTTTTAGCAGCAGGGGTGCCGGGTGGTGACACTGCACACCTGGGCAATTGGGGAGCTTGGTGATAAGCAGTATCAAGGTACCAAGGTACCGACCCCAGCGGCCAGAGATACCTGCCTGGGTACCTGGACTTACTAATAGCCAATCACATTGTCCATTCACCACTCACCACGGGCTCACGGACCACTCCTCGACCGGCGCGACAAGGGTCTGATACCTTAGCCTCAGACTTACGGTACCGTGTACACTACGTACTCCCATACTCCATAATTAGTATCGACGAAGTACCTATGTACCTATGTAAGCACCTGCTTTCTTTTTTCTTCTTCAGATGCCAAGTTCTAGATCCGATATATCCATTCGACTCCCCGACCAATGCGTGTGCGTCGTCTTCATGTACTGTACTGTACTTCCCAACGCACGGCTGTTATAGAGTCTCCACGATAGCATCATTGCTCCCAGCGCGCATTGTGACTTTGATTCAACTTACAGACTTCATTGATTATAAACCTTCCACACACGTTTACTTGCGAGCGAATTCTACACCCAAGGCTCAACGCTTACATCCAAGGCTCCTCACCACCTCGCCTCACCTTCGCTGTCGCTACCCATGACGGTCTGAACCGGGCAAAAGCAATGGTCTGGCAGTTCTAACGTCCACTTCTATCTTTGTGTGTCCAGTCGCTCATTAACCACAACACGCAATCGCCGCCGTGCCGCCTCGCGCAACCCGTCCCTCGATTTCCTCGAACCCCCCCTATCGTACGGGATGCCCCCCTCGACATCCTCCGTCTCTGGTTCCGAGCGGCGCGATCTGTCGCAGACCCGCTCCAACCACCGTGACCATAGCGTCGACTCGCGCGATACTACAACCGAGAAGTTCCCGGACTTTGTCGAATCCTCCAACTTCGTAACCTCCAATTCCTTTGGTGCCAGCCTGGCTCAGCCACCGCAGGAAGCCAGGCTGAACGGTTACCAAAATGGCGGTCCAGCCCTGTCGGGTGGGAAGTGGGGTGGTTCAACCCAGTCAGGGCGCGGCCATGGCCGAAAGACAAGCATCAACGAAGCCATTCACAATATTCGGACTCGCAACGGTAGTGTCAGCCAGAATGCGCATGAGATTGCTGATGCGCTTCGCGCGCCTGTCTCGCCAACGCTTATCGTATGCTGCCTTCAATATGCCCAGGAAGCACCCTGCGTGTGCACATTCGCTGATAAGGAACTGTAGATACTTTGCATCTTGTGGTACGCCTCGTCAGCGTTGACCAACACATCCGCCAAATCTATCCTGAATGCCTTCGACAAACCCGCTACTCTGACCCTAATCCAATTCCTCTTCGTGGCAGGTTACTGCCTCCTCTTTTCATGGCTTGCGTCAACTTTCTCTGTTGTAAGGACCGCAGTGCCGGCACTGAAGCACGGGATCCGTCCCCCGAGCATGGATGTTATCCGGACGACGATGCCGCTGGCCCTGTTCCAGATAGGAGGTCACTTGTTGAGCTCCAACGCAACCTCGCTGATACCTGTGTCCCTCGTCCACACTATCAAGGGGCTCTCGCCACTATTCACTGTATTGGCGTACCGTCTCGTGTACAACATCAAATATCCGGTGGCCACCTACTTATCATTGATACCACTGACTATCGGTGTCATGCTTGCCTGCTCTGGAAAACATAGTTTCGGCGGCCAAATGCTTGGAATACTTTACGCGCTCCTTGCCACCCTTATCTTCGTCACGCAGAACATCTTCTCCAAACGCCTCTTCAATGAAGCGGCAAAAGCCGAGGCCGAAGGACAAACGGCAAAGTCGCGAAAGCTCGACAAGCTCAACCTGCTGTGCTATTGCTCCGGTCTTGCCTTCCTACTGACAGCGCCGATCTGGTTCTGGACTGAGGGCATCGAGATCATTGGTGACTTCCTCCACGATGGTTCTGTGGATCTTGAGGAAGGCCCCAACACTTTCGACCACGGCCGACTTTTCATAGAATTCGTTTTCAACGGCACATTCCACTTTGGGCAGAACATCCTGGCCTTCGTTCTGCTATCCCTCGTGTCTCCCGTCACCTACTCCGTCGCGAGTCTTATCAAGCGAGTCTTCGTGATCGTCATTGCGATTCTCTGGTTCCGAAGCCCCACAACTAAGGTCCAAGGTGTGGGCATCGGCCTCACCTTCTTCGGTCTCTACCTCTACGACAGAAGCAGCGAGAAGAACAAAGCTGATCGCAAAGCACGGAACATGACCGAGGCCAATGCCACGCCACTGCTGCCGATAAACACCGAAGGCCACCGTGTGACTCAGTCCGGTGCTCTGTTTGAGAGTCCAGCATCCACCACAGCGATTCCATTCATGAATGGCTTTGGCTACGCCAACGGAGATGCCAGGAAGAAGTCGGACGACCCTGATGGACCGGCCAGTGTGAGACCACGAGGGCACAGCAATGCACAGTGGCTGCCGCCTCGGACGAAGCAAGAGGACACCTGGAGGCTGGGCGACCAGCCTGTTCAGGGTCCAGCGTAGCTGTAGGACAGGTCCTCACATATGGACAAGGTGCTTCGCTGAGGCGGCACAATGTGAACATGATGGATGCATATGGCGAGAAATATATATGACATTAGAAATGAAGGACAAGAACAAACTTGGCGCGGCGTTTTGTAGGATAGGCGTTCTACATGTGGAGGGCCTCCACAAGCTAGCTATGCCGTCGAGCTCGATGCTGTACGATATAGCAGACACCCAGGTGGTAGACTATCTTATAGAGATGACGTTCCGTTTCAGAGGCATTAGCTAAGCTATAATATGCAAAAGGTCCGCTTCGGCTGGAACTCATTCGACCAGCCACTCCTCAACCTCGACGTGCATGCTCCGCCCCAAGCTCCTGATAACCTCCCAGCCGACGTTGACCCTCCACTTCCCACCCCTATCCAGCGGATCCCCACCGGTAGCCCCGCCGGCGCGCACAAGCAGCCGCAGCGAACACAGCGTCGCCAGCGCCATGCCCACGTCCGCGTCCATAGCATCGCCGCCGCCGCCGAACTCCCCGTCGCCCCATTCCTGACGCAGGGTGGCGAAGATGGCCATCATGCGCTCCAGCACGAACGCGTGAGCGCCCAACAGCTTCCGCGCGATCTTGCGGTGCTTGCTCCTCGGGCCTGCCGCCCCCGTGCCGCCGCCGCCGCCCCGGCGTTTCCGCCGGTTGTGGTGATACGTCGAGAAGAGGGTCAGGTCGTGCCGCGTGGCGTTGTGCGAGGCGAGATAGGCGGCGATGAGGAGGACGCGGGCCGTCGAGGGGAGGAGCGCGGCGAGGCTCGTCGTCGCCGGTATTACCTGGTGGTTGTCGGTGGTGGTGGTGGTGGTGGTGGTGGCCCTGCCGCTGCCGCTGCTGCTTTTGTTCTTCCTGTCCGCCGGGGGGTCGTCGGCGGTGTCTACCGCGCCGTGGTGGCGGATGATGCCCGGGTCGAGGAGCGTCTCGTCCTGGAAGTGCACGCGCGAGGCGATGAGAAGCTTGGAGAAGTCCCTCGGCCCGAGGTTGCCCTCGCGTATCGGGGTCGTGAAGCGCCGCCACAGGGCGTTGCATGCGAGCTGGAACGCCGGTAGCGTGCGTGCGGCGGACCTGGTCAGGGCGTCGTGGACGGCGCCGCAGAAGCGGGTCCAGAGTTCTGCGGTCTCGGCTGCTGTCGAGTTCGGGAGAGGCCTGGGTGGTGTGGCTGAGAGGATCTTGACGAACTCTGCCTTGTTGTAGTTTGGGAAATGGACGTGGGCGACAAAGGAGGTCCGGAAGCAGTTGGGCGGTGGGTTGGTCATGATGAAGACTGTGGTGAGGCAGGGGATTATCTCTGTGAGCCTCCCCAGAGCAGGCAGAAGAGTCGGTGGTGCCTCTCTCTGGCGATCGACAGCATCGAAGACGAGGACGAAGCGCCGCCTCTCTGGCTGTGGAGGGTATTTGAGCATCCTGGACAGCTCGAACGTCAACTGGGCGAGGGTTTCGCATCGTTGAGTGTAGTCCTCCTTGCCAAGGGCTTCGGCCACCTTGCGGACCGTGGTTTCGAAGAGATGCCTTCCCGTGACACATTCGGCCGAGTTGATGAGGGCGTACTGAAATTCAGAGTCATCACCCTTGGTCCCCTGAGCCTCACTGAGACCATGAAGCAGGGCTGTGACCACGGCGCTCTTTCCCGTGGACTCGGTACCATATGCAATACAGTTCCGACATGGTGCGGCGTCCGGCTATCGAAGATCAGTTATCCATTCGCACGTGAAACACTGACTCCCAGCTCTTGGGACTCACTGATACTAAAGTCGCAAGGGCGCGGGTCTGTTGTTGCCGGCAAGGGAATTTCTGGTCAAGTATTGACAAGATAAGCTCATCCGGTAGCTGTGCTATACTTGCGGGCGCCATTCTCATTTCCGTGGGGCTGCTTGTTTTGATCTTGGGGAGACATCATGGCCGTGTCGACGCGTGGAGTTGGTAGAGGCACGCGCCTGCAAGTACCCGAGACAACATTTCCAGGGTTAGGGTATTGAGCCGCCCAGGTAGGTACCTAGGTACTTGGTACACGAATAAAGTCCAGGGGAACTTTGGAATGACCTTGGAACCTCGGGGATCTCGGGGGAAACCTTCCGGCACATCCTTTCGGGGTTGAAGATAGGTCCGACCCGTGCTGCCTTGCTGTCTCCGTATGTACAAATCATGGTACAATGTAACGGCAGTACAGACTTTGAATGGGTCGCAGTTTGTACTTTACTTTGAATTACTGACTGATTATGCTGCACATCGTTCTACCACACGGGACACGAATTGTCGTGTCAATGATATCAGTGACCGAGATATCCGCAACAGTCGGACCAGGCTTAGCTGGCATGTCTGCTACTCGGAGTGCCAGGCGTGCCAGGGTAGGTAAGTACCTACTTCTACTGTGCACCTGGGCATTATACTTGCTATAGTGGACCCAATCAAAGTATAAGTGCAAAGTCAGGTCGAATGGCCACCACTGAGGCTCGGAGAATTGCATGTGACCCATGATCATCAACATCTCGGGCCCATATATTCATTGAACCAGTCGCAACATTCTCCTATCAGTCACGCCTCCGAGGTCCATTATTATCTGTATGCTTTAAGTCTAGACCATATGCGTACATGCCGTCAGCGTATTGAGACCGCAGCCTGCTAATAATCAATCATAATAATCCGGCCGCATCGGCCATCACGGTGCTCATCTCTCCGTGAACTGTCACAACATTCACCTACGACATCGGTATTCTATGTTGGAGGACTTTGACGCCGAGGGTGGCCTGTTGATCTGCCTGTCTGCTGTCTCTCTTCAACTACCGTCCTATGTCAAACACCGAGCTCGAGAGACAACGGCCCATCCTATTTCTGGCCCACACTTCATCTTCCTAATTAATTCTTGGTGGCGCATGCGGCTTGTGGACCACCGCTCGCATGCTTCCAATTCTCCGCCATGGCCATTCTGGACCTGGACCGGGACCGGGACGCAGACCATGAAACCCGCGTCCCTCACCACTCGGGGAATCAAGCGCAAGCGCAGAGCCCGGTGCACAGAGCCCCCGAGGCGAAGCCCTACCACGCAAAGCGACCCCATAGGAAGTCGCGCCTGGGTTGCCGCAATTGCAAAACGCGCAAGGTCAAGTGCGACGAGGCCAAGCCGAGCTGCCGGAATTGCACCGTGAGACAGGAGACGTGTGTTTACCCGTCTAGACCCCCACAGCTCGCCGTAACCGCTGCTGCTCCCGTCCCGACCTCGGTCACCTCCGGCTCGCCGCTCTCACTGCGCACCGCCAGCTCACCTGCTCCATCATCCACCTCGCTCCTCCTCGCCCAGAGGTCCTCGCCCTGCCCATCGTCCAGCTCCCGCCGCGGCTCCGACGATGGCCTGTCCGACGGCAGGGACAGCACCGAGCTCATCATAGTGGCTGAGCCTTCTATCGGGTTCGCGGGCGCGGATGAGTATGACATGAGGCTCCTCTGGTTCTACACGAACGAGACCTACGCCTCCGTCTCTGTCGAGACCGGCCGGATACCGTACGTCGACGGCATCTTCAGGTCGCACATCGTCAGGTTCGCCTTCCAGAGCCCCTTCCTGATGGATTGCATCCTCGGCCTGTCTGCCATGCACATGCAGTCCCTTCACATGAAGGTCCCCATGTCCAAGGCGATCACCTATAGGGCCAGGGCCTTTTCCGGCTATCGCAGGGCTATCGAGAGTGCGCAGCCGAGGGACTACCCGGCTCTGCTGGCCACCTCGATACTCCTATGTGCGCTCTCGTCAGAGCTCTTCCGGGAGCCGGATATGAGGCCCTTGTATATCATTGACTGGATGGTCGTCTGGCGCGGCATCGGTCTCATCATGGAGGTCGTCCCGACGGAGGCCTTGTTCTCCTCCGGCTTGGATAAGCTGTTCTCGCGACCTGCCTTCAACCTCGACCAGGCAGCGTTGTACGTCCCAAACAACCTGCTGTCCATGATTACATCCATCAAGGAAGACGATGATGACTTTCCCTATGTCGATGCGTACTATGGCGCGCTCAAGTTCCTGGGCGGCCTCTACCTCGAGCTGGAGATTGGATTCAGCGTAGTGCTCAGTCTACGGATCATGACCTTCTTCACCTTCCTGACGAAGCCCTTCATAGAACTGGGCAGGAAGCATCGTCCAAGGGCCCTGGTTATTTTAGCTCACCATCTGGTCTTCCTGAAGATGATCGAAAATGTGTGGTGGCTAGTCGGTATAGCAGACCGTGGGATCCAAGATATCTTAGACCATGTCGGCCCGGAGTGGCGGTCCTTACTCGGGGTCCCGCGAGCAGCGCTGGGCTTGTATGATAAGGTCGAGCTTGCTAGGTTGATCAAGTCCAACTATGCCTGGCGACCTGCTGAGATCGATGAGATCGTACGTCACCCTGACCCGAACTCGCGGAAGTTTACCATGGTCAACAACGTTGGCGAGATGGTTGTATATGACAAGAAGAGGGGTTGGGTACCTCTGGTCACGTCCACGGTGCAAGGTGGCGACTCATCAAGTGTCGAAGAATGTTCATCACCACCCAATACCTGAGGAACACAGTTGACAGTTGACTTTTCGATTCATGATGGGTGGTATAACGGTGTTGCCTCTGTGTTCTGAAAACTGGAACATACCAACGGCAGGCATGTTGGATCCATAAAAGATGTCGACCTTTGGTGGACCATTCTCGTTATGAAGTGCTCAAATGGTGTGCAGAGGCGGTCCGGCCATCTGAATACATCGGCACTAATCGCTCTTCTGTTCCTGAATTTGGGAGCATCAGAAATGATTTAACGACAATATCGACGGCAGATGAAAGGCCAAACGATTGCGCACTCGCCATCGGGCAGACCAGCACACTATCCCGACGGTCCAACACTATCCCGACCGTTGGACCGTCGGGCCGTGATTATCCGTCCGGTTTTTGCTTGTTCCTCAAAGGAGAGCTTCGGTGTGTGAAATGCCAGGTCTGCATTGCACTATTTCCTAAAGCGTCCGGCAGGGCGGCGACTTGGTGCAATGTGTGGCTATCGTTGCATTTACTGAGATCTTCGCTGCGGCTGGGGATATAAGACCTCCGGTTGCTACGTCGGCACACAGTGACAGAATGGCTTGGGACTACCCGGAGTACGTCGCTACCATTGCTTTGCATACCACAATTAGCAGGGACGTTCAGCGTCGAGAATGCCTGGCGCCAGATCCTGTCGTCGACGTTTTACGGGGTTGTCGTATATCTAGGATTTTATCCGCACAGGCCCCCCGCGGCGACCACACTGCCGTCCGACATGGCGTATATGATCATGTTGGACTTGGCATAGCTGGCGCCGCGATGCCCATGGGTCAAAGTGGTCATACGAGAGGCGTCCCCGCAGGTTTTGCTTCTAGTAGGAAGAAGGGGTTTGACTGATGAGGGTCGATGGATGCTTCATCTAGGCCGAACAAGACCGGATTATATCGAAGTCAGTCCCATCGGTGAAATGCCATGCTGTTGCTTCTGGAACCAGCCTGTGGTCTAAACTCACTCGATCATGTAACCGATACATCATGGTGACTGGTCTCCTTTACCTGGGAGGAAGGAGGGCATCCCGAGGCAAACATACCCAATACAGGCACTACGTGAACTGGGGATGGATCTTGTACATGTATCTTGCAAGCTATAAGCGTCTTGGCCATGTACTGGAGTAGTACCGCGCAAGTGGGCAAGGTGTAACGAAAAGTATCGAAATTATTCAGGCCAGCAGGGACATTTCGACATCCACAACCCACGTTACGCCGTTCAATATGGTACAATAAACATCTATCATGATATCCCGCCCTGCCGTCACTTTTCTCCAACCGATAACGCCTGTCCTAGTTTCCTGAACCCGTATTACTTTTTCTCAAGTGGTATCCATCTTTTCGCCACCAGCCTGAACTCCATTCCCGTTGGCCAACGCGAAATCGACTGCCCCATCATTGCCAATAAGTCGCTTCTCGGATGCCGCCACGAATTGGACACTTCTTGCAGGGTCATAGAACAATTTGAAACTCCGCTGTACATCATCGACGCTGACAGTCTTTTGGCGCCGCTTTGCAGCCACAAGCTGGGAGGTAGTGATCAGATTGCTGGCGTACCGCAGACCAGCCTCCTGGCCGATCTTGGCTAACAGGGCGAGTGCGTCAGGAGACAAGTCGACTTCCTCCTCTGTGGCGCGGATAGCGATGATCTGCCGGATCTCGTCCGGGTTGTAGGGTTGTGTCTGAATGATTGATACTCTGTCCAGGAAGTCCAGTGGCAGGCCGTGCGGGCTCTTGTAGTCTGTACCTCGGATGCGAGATTGGCCGCGGTTGCTTGCCATGATGACGATAGGGGCGAGGTCATCCTCCAGTGCGCGGTTGATGTACGAGAAGCACTCAATGTCGAGCATATGCACTTCGTCGATAAATAGAACGCCGGGTACAATCTCAGCCTTGCCTTCTTCCTTCCATTCGCCAACTTTGGTGTTGATCTGGTCCCGGATCTCGCTGCGTATCTCGCCCGTGTCACCCGAGAAGAGGGCCAGGAAGCCCTGCGTCCTCGAGTTGATGACATCGATCTCGTGCAATGTGACAGTGTGGACGACCTCCTTGCGTTTCTGCAGCTCCCCATCAGGGCACTGCAAGAACTTGGTATCAACCCCCATAGCATCGTAATCGCGTGACCGTGCGTAGGAACGGCCGAGCTTTGTGATCTTGCCGGAAGACTTATCGATAGAAATGATGTCGCCGGCCATGACGCGCTCCTTGGTCATGGCGTCGATCATCTTGGCACCCATGTCGTAGATGGCCTCCATATCCGTCGTCTTGATGGTCAACTTGCCCTGCTTCGCGCCGCCGGTGACGCTCCTGTCGATCTGGATCTCCACCACCTCACCCTCCATAATCTCGCTCTCCTCCTTGATTCGTACGCCGATGGATTTTCGGAAGGCCTGTGTGAGCGCTTCCGTCTTGGACATCTCGAGAGAGAAGATCTCGGAAGATGAGAGGGACGTAAAGGGGACGTCGGGGCCGAGGGATTGCGACATGCCCATGGCAATGGCGGTCTTTCCTGTGCTAGTCTGCGCGTCAATATTATAGCACTCCATTGTTGTAAAAGACTGCCTGGCGTCAACATACCTCGGTGGCCCAGCGATAAGACATGCGCGACCAGCGATCTTGCCTGCCTTGATCATCTCCAGTATGACAGCGGCAGCCTTACGGGCCTTCTCCTGGCCAACGAGGCCTTGGGAAGCCGCACGGGGCTCCAACGTATCCGCATCGACGCCGAGACCGCGGATATGGGAGTGGGCAGCTATGAGGTTGATACCCCGTAGCTCCTTGCTCTCGGAAACTGTAACGACGGGCTGTCCCAGTCTATGTTAGCGTTGTGTCTGTGAAAATACCTGCCAAGGCCACTGGCAAGGAGATACATACAGCAGCCATGATGTTGACCTTGTGCAGTCAAAGTGATTGAGGCGTTCGCGGCGAAAGCAGTAGACGAAGGGATGGTTGTTTGCGCAGGACAAGCTTTTGGGACTTTTCCAGCGAGGTCAGATACGGCAGGAAGGGACGGTGGGTAACTTACTCTAACCGTTTTGACAAGCTTCTGCGTTGAAGTGGCAGGCGCGTTTGGCAGTGCACGGACGCTAGCCAGGTACACTCTAAAGTACCTACCGACTGCAACTAGGCACACTGCTACCCACTGCTATCCACCGAGGTACCTATGTAGGTACCGTACCTAGTAGATCGGTACTGTATGGCATCCGTAGTGGAACATCATACCCGGTCTACAAGGTTACCGTGGTCGACTGGTACATAGTGTTAGCGCCAACGCCCCCGCGGTTCCACTCCAGCCCGCACCTGCTGCACTAACACGAAGCGCGATCCCTCCTCGTGAAAGGCTTTGGAACAGACAAAAGCATCGTCCTTCCAGATGGACAGTCGCTAACGGCGCAAGGCACTTATCTGCCCGATTAATTTCGCTTCACGGCACTCTGTTGCCAATACTGGAAGGCATTACACTGCACTGCATCGCACTGCACCCACGCGCGCACGCACGCACCCACTTCTTGACGCTGGCATGTCGCAGTATTAATTGTCTACCGAGTAACTTTAGTAGGTCCAGAAGTTGAGGTCCGCAATGTCTTCCCGCGACTTCGCCTCTGGTCATTTTTCCAACACCTACAGGCCAGCAGCCCCAACTGGTCCTCGCGACCGGTCTTTTCAATGGGAGCAGGGCAGAGGAGGTCATTCTCGTTCTTCCACTGGGGACTTTGACCGCGACCGCGATAGGGATCGAGACCGAATTTACGACCGTGTTCGTGACCGTGACCGTGATCGTGATCGTGATCGCGACCGTGACCGTGACCGCCGCACGGATCTCCGCGATCGAGAACCTCGACATAATCCAGATTTGACCTGGTCCCGGGCACCGCGAAGCCAATCACCCATCATGGCACCGGACAAAGCAAATGCCGAGACGGAAAAGGCCGAGATGGAGAAGGCCATTCGTGCCATTTACGACATCATGGTCAAAGAGGCCCAGTTGCTTTCCAAGAGAGACATAGAAACTAAAGCTTTCAGGAGGAGGGAGCACGATTACAACAACAAGGTCGCGGGGGCTAAGCAGTTTCCCGCTGTGAATGAACTCTATGCGAAGCACAACAAACTCTACAAAGAGACGGTGGAGCAAGTCGACAAGGACATCGATGGGCTAGCGACATCTAAGCAAAAAGTGATCAGCAACTTAACGGAATGTTTCACAAAGGCCGTCAAAGCTCTACCGATCAACGAGATCAAGACTCGTCAAGTCATTGATTCCATGAAAGAAGGATCGGCCCAAGAGACCACTTCGTCGCAACCAGGGCAGGATGATCGACTTCAGAAGTTGGAGGGATTGGTCAACTCACTGAACTCAAAGCAGCAAGCACAAGATATCGAGTTGGCCAAGTTGAAGAAGCTGAACGACAAGCTGCGCATCGGAGAGAGCAAGGCCGAAATTTTGGAGAAGGAGAAGGAACAGCTCCGATCGGAGAACTTGTCTCTCAAGACCCAACTGGATACGTTTGTCAAGAGGGTTGAGACGATTGAAGAGTGGAAGGCGGTGTTCCCCTCTCAAGTTGAGTCGCAGCGGCTGGATCTCGGCCACGCTCTAGAGCAAGCTAAATCCGAATGGAGCTCCAAACTTACGACGCAGAACAGCTCGGATGTAGTGCAGGATGATACTACACGTGAGCAGTTAGCGGCTTTGGGGCAGAAAGACGAGGCGCTGAGCGCGGAGATTGCTGCCTTGAGGAAAAATGTCGATGGTCACGAGGGCCTGCTGGCCAACGTTGAGATTGAGAAACTCGATGAGACTATTGAGAAGGTATCGGAGTACCCGAAATATGCTGTCCTGAATGATCGATTCTCAAGTCAACAAGGTGGCGTTGCTGGCCTCGGGGACTCCCTCCAGAGCATAAAGCAAAAGCTTGAAGACGATCTCGCCGAACGTTTCAAGGGCTTTTCGGGCAAGGTTGTGGACTTTTGTGGAAGAAAATTGGATGACATGAGGCAACGCGTCGACAATTTGGAGACGGCCGCTTCCAGCGCAGCTGCCAATCCAAGCATCGCGAATCCCGTGACTCAAGCCGGCACATCGAATCCAGAGTCGACTTCTGCCAGCGGACCAGAGTTGACATCAGATTTGGAAGGCATTTCGTCGCGTCTGGATGCGGTGGAAATTCGCTTCACGACAGAGGAGTCAAGAATGACCGCCACCGGATCGAGTATCGACAGTTTGCAGGGCCAGGTCAATGCCATACGTACCGAGATGGTTGCTATACGAGACCTCATGGACCAGCGATACGGAGCTTTGGAAACAATGGTCGAGAGCCACGATGACCAGTGGAAGAATTTGACAACCTCGCAACTGGCCCAGTACATATTTGAGTACCTAAGTCGACTGCAGCCAAGTGAGCTGACACCCGAATTGCAACAATTCCATACGAGGATTTCTGATCTGGAGAGAATGGTTCGCGGTATAAAGCAGGCATGCAAAGGTACACAAGACCGTGTTCGAGCCTACTGCGACGAGGAGGTCGGTCCAAGCGCAAAACGAACCTATTCCAGCGACGAGAAATTTGTGGCTATGAAGCGTGCGAGGGTGGAAAGCATGAACGGCGTCAACGGGGTTGCAAACGGCCATGCCCTCCTCTGAGCAACACGAGCGCCCAGAGTATTAATACCTCGTTGTACGACCCTTGATGATAGGACGTGAAAGTCGTGAAGCAAGATGACGGATCCATATCTAGAAGCGACTATCTAGGCACCCAGGAGCGCTCAGTAGTAAGGTTGCGACGTGGACCCTCGGGACGGAATATGCATTGATCTCGGGCTAGAGGCGTGCCGGGACAGGAGGCTGCTGGGAAATCATTGGCACAAGTGGACTGGCCTACGTACTGACACCGTCCCGGCTTGCTCCTGTTAGGCCACGGGGCCTTCGATTACTGTTGCTAAAGCATGTTAGAGATACCCTGGAAGAAAATGATGCTCATGGTTGATTGACCATACATGATTACAAACCACTGTACAATATATTGAAGCTACCTACGTGGGAGCCACTGATCTATTTATGGTGTTTACAAGAAAACCCTACGTATGGTAGATGCACTGGAGATTATTTCTCCTCTTCATTGATTCTACAACTCTTTTAAACAGCTGGAGTTCATTTACTTGACTTCACTACCTACACACCAAGTGCCTACCTAGGTACCTAGGTGACTTCAGTACCCGGGCGGTAGTAGGTACCTAGGTACATAGGCAGTCTAAGTAAGATAGGACGTCTCACCTTGCTTACCTAACGCGAAACGTGGGGAAGCTTGGGGAACCCTTTCGTCATTCGACGCTGCCTGCCGCTTTCAGTGACGGAGAAGCTCGCCTTACTCCGTACCACTTTACAACCACCAGATAGAACACACAGACGACCTTGGAAGCAATTGACGGTAGCGGCAGCACAAATAATCTACTTAACTGTATTCCTTCTGGCCCCATTCAAGTTCGGGAAAGTAACGAGAACTTCTTCCTCCTTGACCGGCATCTCTTCCTTTACTCAACTTGTCTTTCATCTCAAGAGCACCCGTTGAATATGGTGAGTTGCGCACAACATGGACTTCACTTGCATTTCTACTACACCTCGCAGACATGGAGCTTTGTGATCTGACTTGTGGTCTCTCAAACCAACAGTTTAACCCTGCTTACGGCGGGATGGACCCGAATAACCCACAAGATTTCCTCAGCATGGCGCGGTCGATGCGCAGACCCGTCAACCAACGCTTCGACGAATACTACCGCTGTTATCCCATGGTGATGGCACCTGGCCCCGAGCGGACGGAGCTGAACTACGGATCCAAGATTCTACTACCACCTTCGGCGCTGGACAAGGTGTCGAAGCTTCACGTGCAGTGGCCTCTCCTTATGGAGCTTGTCAATGGCGAGAAGGGCAGCCATTCCCATGCTGGTGTGCTAGAGTTTGTCGCTGAGGAGGGCAGAGCATACCTGCCACAGTGGGTAAGTACAGCTGAGTTGTCGTTGCTTACAGCTCTACTGCCCAGGATGGTACTGACGCGTCTTGCAGATGATGCAAACGCTTCTCCTCGACGTCGGCGACATGATTCAGATCAGGACCACCTCCCTAGAGCTTGCAAGGCTGGTCAAGCTGCAGCCACAGTCCGTCAACTTCCTCGACATCAGTGATCCAAAGGCCGTCCTTGAGCGCGCCTTCCGGAACTTCGCCTCCCTCACCAAGGGCGATGTCTTCAACTTTGAGTACAACGATACGGTTTACGACGTGGCAGTGCTGGATGTCAAACCAGAGACGGAGAAGATGGGAGTCTGTATGATCGAGACGGACGTGTCGGTGGAGTTCGCACCACCCGTGGGCTACGTGGAGCCTAGCAAGCCAGTGGGAAGTGGTACCAGCACACCAAGGAGCGTCCGGGGCGGCCTACCAGCAGGAGGCCTGCTGCACAACCAGGGCACCATGGCGCAGGCCATCAACTACGACGCAATTGCACCGTCCTCTGCGGCGGCCCAGGCAACGAACTTTCAAGGCGGTGGAAACAGGATAGGCGGGAAGAAGGGCGGTAAGGTGCCCACCCCACAGCCAGCCACGCCAGTCGCAGGTGCGTCGGCCAATAAGGAGCCCGGCACTACTCGCAGACGGACAAATGGGCCGCTGCCATTACGGCTTCCCCCAAACAAGCTCTTCCTAGGCTATGAAATAACGCCGTACAAGAGCAAGGAGCAGAAGGAAAAGGAGATTGCGACTGCCCAGAAGCCACACTTTGCCGGTCAGGGCCAGACGCTGAGGGGGGTGGTCAAGAAGAAGGACCAGGGTGAGGAGGAGCCAAAGGCCCCAGAGAAGAAGCCCGACGTGGGCCGTCGCTTGGATGGGAAGAATGTCCAGTAGGACTACGGACACAAGGATGGATCGTAATGGTTGAGGGGCGTTCATGCATTTTGGTTTTGGAGCAATGGAGTTCAGGTATCACGGCACCGCGGCAGATAGGCATAGCTCATGAAGGCTGTGATCACTCCGCGTGCAAGACATCCGGTGCAGGCCAGGCGTGGAGGAATTGTATTTTCGCGGACTCTCACTGATACGGGTCTAGCTTCTAACCGACCCTTCGAACACCAATATCTTGTCATCGTTGGTCACAAATGCGACACGACGCAAACCAACGCAACGCAACATGCCTGAGAGTCCATCGAAAAGAATATTTGCAAGAACAGTCAACCCTTTGCTGCGGAACAACCACATCGTCGACGCAGAGATGTTTCTCTGGCCCTTTCCCATCCCGTTTACCATTTCCGTGAGCCCACAGGCGAGTAGAGGGTTTGGGTAGAGTCAGGTGTCATTCACAGACGCGAAGGCGAAGGCCATCCACAGAACAAATAGTCGAAGCCTAGTAGTTGGCAGAGGAGACGTCCTCCTTCTTGACCTCCTGCTTGACCTTCTTGGCCGCACGCGGGGTCTCGGCCTTGATGATTGGCTCGGACTGCTCGTCGTCGGCGTCAACCTCAGCCTCCGCCGCGCGCTTCTTGCCCTTGCCCTTACCCTTGCGGGAAGCGGGGGTCTTGGGGACGCGAGCGGCGCTGGAGCCGCCGCCGGGCTTGCTGGCAGGAGTGGCGGGGGAGCTGGCGCCGTCACCATCGGGGTGGCGCTGGCGGAACTCCTTGAGCACCTTCTTGGACCAGTGCTGACCTGTGTGGGCATGAGATGTCAGGTGGAGGTGAAATTTGCGACATGAAGATGGTGGTTTTCTTTTTTTAACTTACTCATGGCGCTCTTGGTGAAGTCATGACCCCAATCCTGAGCAGCAGAGCGAAGTCAGCCGAGAACGAGTTGCCGCGCGAAACAAGAGGGTGCAACACGTACCTTCATGAGCTCCTCGACCTTCTCCCAGTTGGGCTTGATGTAGCCGTCGTTGGCAGACATCAGGACCGCAAAGGTCAAGTCCTTGACGGACGCGTCGTCCCCTGCCAATTACAGATGTCAGTAGCCATGAGACTGCATTTCGATGAACGGACCCTGGGAAATCTGGTTGGGTAGAACCTCGAAAACGGCGCCTCTGAGGCTGAGTGGTGGAGGAGGAACTCTTTTGGTATATGTGGAAGACGCTGTTACGGGTCGCGGTCACGCGAAACGGAGGGCCAGAGTGAGGTTAACTTACACTTGGCATTACTCATGATGCCTTTGTTCTGTATGGAGTAGCTTGGTAGTCGTTTTTAAAAGGTGTTGTGATGTGGATGTGCGGTTCACAACGATTGTGGTGATCCCGAGATTGGTGGTGTTGGGAATCAGAAGAAGTAACAGCAGTTGGGAAAGATTTGGCGGGTCTATATACGGGGGAACTCTTGATGATGTCGTCGCCGACTAAGCGGCTTAGTCGGCGACGATGTCGTTGCTGATGCCGACGATGTCGTCCGGCGGATCTTCAGATGAAGAATTGTGGCGATCACCAGTTGACCCGGAGGTTCAAGGGGAGTGGTGCGTTGTCACAACTGCCATATACTGACTGAGATATGTTGGCGACCTTATGTTTCCCTTCCTGGATCACTTTCAACTTTGGGTTTGCTGGAGCTCCGAGTTCGAGTTAGGGAATCGATTCCATTCATATCTCACCTAGATGTTGATACAAGGCATATATATATAATATCACCCTCACTATGTAGGTCCATGTCGACGCCCTCTCTTTCCACCTAGCCAGCATCACGACCTGGACACAGACCACATTGACTACAGCAATAATCTGTCAATCTGTGCCTTCAATAAGCCAAGATACTCCAATACTACAAGGCCTTGAAGGCATCACCCAGGTATGGCACACACCAAAGCGTGAAGTGACAGTTGCGATGTCCTCCGTGTCTCCTTTTTGTGATCACTACATAGGTAACCTTCTGTTTCAAATTGTCTGCCTATATCTCACATCCAATGCCTGAATAACCCACAACATCAAGCATCAACAATTGGGATATTGCCCTGTCCTAGAATTGCCTGTTACCGTCCACCCAAGCCTTCATCCTGCACAAAACGTCACAGGCAGTAACCTCTTGCCTTGCCGTGTTGTTGTTCGACGGCCTTCCGTTTTCGACTTCAGAATACTGAACGCTTCCACCAATTTACAGTCCTAGACAACCCCCCCCCCTCTCAGCCACCGACCTTCTAGGCCACTCCCACTTACTTCGCCCAATGTCAAATCTTCCTGTTGACCCTTATCTCCGTGCACAGATCTAGTCAGTGCAGTTCTATCCAGACTACAAGGCCAGTCTAGTGATTGCGACCGCGATGTTCACCATGTAGGAACTAACAACCTCTTCAGACGCGACGCGACGATGGCCGACCGCGACAAGAACGAGGCGCACCCAGCGACGGCTCTTGAGCCGTCCAAGGATGTCAAGACCGATGTCGATGTCAAGACCGAGATCGACCTCGATCTCGGTGCCACCACCATCCACAGCGGCAAGACTGACAGCGGCAAGACCGATAGTGGCATGACCAACAACAACATGGGCGACAACGGCAAGTTCGATGATTCCAAGGCCGAGCTGGGTCCCAAAACTCCGAAGAGCAACAAGGACAGAGCGCTCTCTTTCGAGCTCAATGCCGTCGAGTCTCTCCTCTTCTTCAACGTCATTCGCTTCAATCCTTGCCATGACAAGGTTGACTGGGAGAAGGTTGCTCATGCTTCTGGTCTGAAGAATGTCAACAGCGCCAAGGTAAGACTGCTCCAGAACATCAAATTTGCCTAGTATTGACTGTCATTCTGGACAGGTTCGCTTCCGTCAGGTCATCAAGAAATACAAGTTGGAGGACGTGGCTCCGGCCACACCTCGTCAGTTGGCCTCGAAGCGCAAGGCCGCTGATGGTGACGACCATGGAGGTGATGATGGCGCTCCTTACTCTGAGTCCAACGTGCCTGGAGCCCCCCGCGCAGCCCCCTGCGCAGCTCCCCGCGCAAGGCCTTCTCGCAGCGGTGGCAGGCGCAAGAGAAGCAAGAAGGACCAGGAGGAGGCTCAAAAGTCCCAGCCTCAGGTGCCCCAGCCCCAGGAACAGGTCCCTGCTCCCCAGGCCCAACTCCAGGATCCCCAGCCACAGCTCCTGATTCCGCAGTACCAGCCTCCTCATGTCCAGGACCAGGTTCTTCCATTCCAATTCCAGACTCCCCAGTCACAGGCCCTGGCTGCGCAACACCAGCATGCTTATGTTCAAGCCCGGGCTCCTCAGTCCCAACTCCAGCATCTCCAGAATCCCCAGTCACAGCCTCTGGTTGCGCAGCACCAGCCTTCTCAGGGCCAGGCCCAGTTCGCTCAAGTGCCCCAACTTGCCCTCGAGGATTACATGGCCAGCAACACAGGTGGTCTCGCTGGCCAGAACAGCATGGGTAATGACGAGGATGAGAGTTGGATGGAATTCTTGGATCTTGATTACCTTGGTATCTGAGAACGGACCGACTTTTGCGCAGATACGATGCGGTTCCGTTATATTTTTGGCGAGCCCTTTTGCAGCTGGTGGTGACGGTAGCAAGGTGACCTAACATCTGGATCAGCTGCAACGCATTCTTGGTCAGGGGATTTCAAGGTTACCTAGGTGCTTACCAGTACACAATGGCCTGATCAGCAAGATCTGGCTGGATGGTGACCTTGGCCAGTCCTACTGAGGATTTTGATGCTATGACGGGTTGGCTTTGCTGGCGATGTTTTTGGTCAACTGGTGAAAAGGAAGCTCATGACGAACGAAACGAAACAAAACGGAGCCAGAAATGATATCTCAAGCTAGCCAAGCATAAATTGCTTGACAGATAGGATGGTATCGGGCCGATCACCAACATTAACTTGATTGATTGATTGAAGTGCCACTGTTGCCCCAGTGAAGTATCTCGAATCGTGCCCGTCAAGAGACCAAATAAATAGACATCCGCGTTCACGGCCCGCGCAACAGGGGCCGTTTACATCGATTCCATAGAAGGTTTCGAAAGTTACCAACGACCGGATCACTTGAAGCAGCTGAGCCCTGGGGAGGATAGCACTAAGCCGGCCTGGTTCTCGAATAAAATAAGAATGAAGAAAATGGAACAATGGAGGAGAGACTGATGCTGCAACACAAAAGAAGGACGACTCGATATGCCCGGCCACCGTACGAGTAGGGTAAGTGACAGATGCTGCCTGCGGGGTTGGATGAGCCCTTGGAAGACGAACAACCTGCCTAGGTACGTTTGATTTAGAAGTGGCAAGCTGGACCACGTATAAAACCTGTGAAGTGGGAAAAGTCTTCTAGTCACAGATATAAAGATACTGAATTGTAATTATGCTAAAGTAGAAGTGGAAAACGAAACCGTATGAGCATATGTTGTGTGCAATGATATGCCTACTTAAGTATTGAAGACTCTCACGGGCGAAGAGGCGAACAGTGCGTACTTGATTAACATGATTATTCGCTCGAAGTCTCGGGGAGACGCTACCTTGTGGACTTCTTACGGTGACCATGACGAGCAACTGGTTTGGACGAGCTGACAGGCGGCATACTTGAGACAATCTTTTCAATTTTCCGAAAGTTCCGACAGTTTCTCTCAGCCAGTCTGGACAAAAAGCTACCACCGTCGCAAGAGCAAGAAGGGCAATCAATCGAAAGCCACCTGTAACCGACCCATCGTAACTCATACCAGACAGAGACATAAAGGTAAATGATACAATCCACCGTATTTCCCTACAAAACCTATAGACTTCCAAAAGCAAGAATCCTCAATGAACAAGATGGCCTCAAGCCAACGTCGAAAAGCAGATCAATTCATCGCCATCCTTATCAAAGATGGACCAAATGTTCAGCAGAAGTGGTTATCCCAATCCTCTTTCTTCACGGGAACGCGACCGTGCTCCAGAGGCATCATCGCAGCTGGAGCAATGTCGAACCCTTCAGGGGGAGTGACCGCGTGCTGGTGGTCACAGAACGCAGAAGGGGTGGCACAATAACCGTCAACCTCGTATGTCTGTATCTGGAACGGCGAGTACGACGGGCTCGGCTGCCAAAGTGATGCCACTTGGTCAGGGGCTACACGGCAATGAGCAGCTCCCGTGTAGTCGTAAGGGCTAGTTTCATGAGTGTGGATCGTCTCGTTGACCGGGCTGGCGGCATACCCTTGAGAAGCGGACAAGAGATCTGTGTCGCTGCAAGGAGTCAGAAGGCGGCTGTGGTGCAACTGCAACTGGGTCTCGGGTATCGAGACAGACGGCATCTCGGCCGTGGTGAATAGGGCGTCGGAATGAGGCTCTTGAGGTTCCTGCTTGACCACCTCGTGCTTGACTTTGGGAGATAGGTCCTTGGATGGTTCTTGTCGGGATTCTGGTGCTGCGCTCGGATCAGGCTTGACGTGCTGATCCTCTTCCACCTTCTCCACCTTTTCCTTCTTGGGTTTGACCTCCTTCTTTGACTTGGTGACTTTGGACTTGTTCGGCCCAGTACGATTCCGTCGCTGAGGTTCAATACCTAGTAGTGAGGCCCGAAAGCGAGAGTAGCGCATGCGGGCGGCGTGGCCATTGGTGATTTCTTGGGCCAAGACAGGGTTGTGTGCAACTGCATTCCAATCGATCTGCTCGAGGATTAGTGATAGATGCCACGGAAATGGAACTCCAGGTAGGCCTTACGTCTTTGAGATTCTTCTGCTGCAATATAGCGAACAGAAACCGAACCATGGCATTGTCATTGTTGGAAGCCATGATGGCAATGCTAGCTGTACGGGAGCAAGATCAACTTTCCCACGGCCGAAGAGATGGGAACGGCCCAACTTGACTTTCACAACGTAGTGGACGCTCGTTGTAAGGGCCAGCTACCCAAGATCACACACGTCTTGAATAGTAAAATGATCGAGTATGAGGGGCGTCCAGTAGCAGAGTGTGAAGATCAGTGAGGCGAGGCTCGCGGAGGTATATATGCCTATTTGAAACACCTGATAAGGCTACCACGAAGCATGGGGGCGGCTTTGATGGTGTGGCCTGCCAAGAGAAATGCAACCCGGCTGGCTCAGTGCCGCCAGCTCTCTATAGAGGGAACTTCTGTTTGGCTAGAACTGATAACAAGCCGGGCTGAATACATCTGACCCCAACAATGGAGCAGGTGGTCGGCCACCAGAGTGCCTGAAAAGATAGGAATGATGACCAGCAGGGTGAGCTTACATGAGCGATTGTTTGCTCTTGTTCGGGGGCGTTGACCGACAAAGCAAGAGAGCAAAGGGGGAGGTCAGGGCTCTGGTTTCGGCCTGCTCAGAACTTCTTGCTTTTTGACCGAGTAGCATCTGCTGGGAGAAAGGTTTGCCATGATGATGATGCCTGTCGTTGCCTGGTCAGATAGAGAGCCCAACAAATCAAAAGTCCAACGCGAGGGAGGTGTGGGACCGTGAGCTCGCGCTGGACTCGCGTAAAGTGGCATTGCCAAGGTAGTTCTGGAAGGGGTTGCATGAGGCTTCCCACCCTTGCCCCTGTCCAAGTAGCACTACCTACTTGGAGTACAGACACGGTGGTAGAGAAACAGGATAGGGCAGCAGTAGAAACACTAATGGGAAGAACTTCCGACCCGCGGGATGTGACCGTGTGCTGCCGGGTGGATTACTCATGGTGGTGGGATAGATAACTGAGGCGATGCATCAAGTTGTGGTTGTCTTCGATGCAAGACTAAGCTCAGGTGCCGGGAAGGTGTGATCGGGGAGGCTGATGTGATGTGACGACAGTGAGTCATTGCAAACAGGGCCCGAGACAAATTTGGAAAGGCAGATCGTTTGTCCCAGTTCATTGATCTTAATTGGTACGCGGCGCAGTGCGCGCCCGATGTTGCATGTTCCCCGATGTGCCATGTCATTATCCTCAGACAGCACCAGGCCAGGAACGGATAGATATGGCAAACCAGCTTTTGCTTCTGATGCAGCTATCAAGTCCACATATATTATCATCGATGATCGTGGAGTTCGGTTCCTGGACTTGGCGAACCATGCTGCAGCCATGCCATGATGGGTGGGTGGGCAACCACGCAACCAAGGGCCCAGGCTGCAGGAGGCCGGGTGGAATGTAGCCCACCTTCCCTTTCGCAATCCTTGGTCATTTCCGCCCGATTTCGTTGCTGAATCAAGGCCGCATGGGAGATCGCGTTCGGATCGGCAGTTCTCTTGCAGTTGTGGGCATCGCTGCAGCAACTGCACCATGCTGCCTGCTGGTTTAAGGCGTGCAAATGACTCCGAAAATAAGCAGGAGACCGAATCGATGCGACTATCAAGGGGTAAACTGAATCATGGATGATTACGTCGGAAGCAATGATTCAGAAAAAAGCTTGGGAGTGGCCAGGGCTTACGACGAACTGTAGTCTCGATTGGCCCGAGACGTGCCGAGATGCGCGTCTCAACTAACACATGCTTGTAGACCTGCGTGGGGCGGTGCTCCAACTTACAAGGTTGGGAAGGGGACAGTGCATGGCAGAAACGCGCTAAGGGAGCGTGGGCACGTGAATCACTAAAGTACCTGGATTACGAATCCGTCCGGGGTTCCAGCGTGCCGCGTCCTGGCCCCGTTCCCCGTAATGGCTGATTCGAACCCCCTGTCACGCCTGTCTGCAGTGTTGATGCGGTTTGCCGGTTGGCCAATACGATACGGTTAGGTTAACGGCGGGAGTGAAGTCAACAGAGTCCTGAAACGGGATCGCTCCAGCCCCCTCCCTGTTCCTACACTCTGACTGGCTGGGCTAGCCTTCCGCCCCGTCAAGCTCCTTTCCTCCACTGCAGATAGCCAGCTATCATGAAGTGCTTTCTTCCCTCCCTCTGCCAAAGCCATCGAGCTACCAGTCTAACAATTAATCCTCCATCTCAACCGAGCAATCAAATCCATCGGCTTTTTGAAGCTATTCGCAAAAAGCCCGGGCTCGCCTCTCGAGACTCGTCAGAATGAATAGCAAAAACTGGGGCGACAGTTAGTAGCTTCATTTTCCCAATTTGTCCTCCCCCCTCTTCATCGTGCCACCTGTCGGCCTCTATGCCCCTTAGATCCAGCCATTATAGAGGACTCTCAATCCGTCTCATTCTGTCTCATTCCCAATCTACCCACCCCGACCCAAGCTGCCCGCGCGACCGGCGCAATAGGCAGGTTACTGATAACTTATTGTCGCAGAAGCCGACAAGGACCTTTTCTTCACCATCTTGTCCGTGAAGAACATTGGTGTCATCAGCGGCTCAGAATGGACTACTATCGGTAATCATATGCGGTCCCTCGGATACGGCTTCACCAACGAGGGATGCCGGTGAGCTTTATCCTTCTACTGCCCGCTACCGCCCGCTTTTTCTCGTGATTCTACCCTGCGTGACTACACCACGTTGGCGCCTTGCAGAGGGCTCGTCGTTCCCATTACAGAATATGCAATTTTTGGGCTCTGCTGTCTCAACGAGTGGTTGCTGGCCATCCAACGTCTTGACTAACATTGTTATCAGTCAACACTTCCAGGGCCTTCGTCGAGCCCAACAGAAGGCTGAGGCGACCGGCGTCCTGGGCGAGAACCCTCGGAAGATCGATCCCACCCTGAATCCCATCACTCGTCGTCCAGGTCCTGGTCGGGGACGGCCGAGGAAGTCCGCAGGCGGCGGTCAAGGTTCGGATAGTGCCAGTCCCGGCCTGGGTCAGGCTCAGGTGCAATCCCAGGTCGAGCAGCAGGTTCATCAGCAGCAACATCCCCAATCGGACCAACTCCAACAACAATCCTCCATGCCACCGCAGCTGCCCATGGATCCTAATGTTGGGCCTGCACCAACCCCCATGATGGATGCTGCGCCGCCACAGGTCGAAGTTCCGCCGCCGCAGCAGCCCATGGTCTTGCAGTCAGAGGGTGTGTCTTTCGAGGATGCGAGTGAAGAACCTGATGAGCATGCTGCTAAGCGTCCTAAACTCGAAGAGAACCATGACCCCGCCCTCAACGACGAAGCCATCTTGAGCGCCCTGGCAGCTCACACCCAGCCCGGTTCTGTGGAGCACTACAATCCTGAGTAAGTATAGACATATGTTTCATGACCGTGTATCTGCTAACGTGGTTTCAAGTTTTTATGGAGAGGCCTAGCCAGTGTCCAGGGGTGGCAATGAAGCAACTCGAATATCTGGGGAACTGGGCCTCGAGACATCAACGCGGCCCGCCTGGCTTTGAGTTCATGGGGTTTTCTTCCATTGTCGGTGATGCGGCAGTATGTCCAAATTTTGGTCACTTGGTGTTGGGGTATTTTGATAATTATTTTGGGGACCTCTATACTCGGAACACAACGTCGATGTAACCAAGTGTCATCAATGTTGATCCGATGGAATGGGTCATCGGTGCTCTTGTGGCGCGGAGTTGGGACTTATTTGGGAGAGCAAAGCTTTGCTTCAATGGAGTGTTCGTGTGTAGACGGTGGGAACCGCGGAGAGTCGATTCTGAACCACATACGCATATTTCTGATACCTAATCTTTCGTGCTATCTCAATGAATTGGTCATTGAGGTTTTTGTTCCTCTGTCTAGCTTTGATCTATGTGGGAACGATGTGGTATTCGCATCCCGGTACGTACTTATACACTTCTCTTCATCCGGTCCTTTGACTGTGCTGTCCGGGAAGGGGTGTTGCATGCTGTTATTCATCGAGTCCCCTAGGCTACAGCATTTAGAGGTGAGTTTCAGTCTGGAAATAGGAGTTGCCAGTCACCCAGCATTATCTGCAATACTGCAAAACTGGTTTTCCCGCATTGGATTATCCGCACCTTTCTTGCAGCCACGCTTGATTTTGAGCGTATTTATTTTCTCCTGCGTGTCGCCGTTTTGGAATTCCCACTTCAACCGGACCCGACTTCGACTTCGATCAATCATCCCGTACCTCTGCCACCGACAGTCTTTTGTGAGATAGAAATCCATCAATTTGATCAATTCATCCAGAGAACGCCTCAAAAATTGACGGGCAATGGATATGGCTGATGATCAAATCGTTGTTGAGGGCTCTGAGTCCGTTACCGCAACCTCTAAGGCTGGCAACACCAAGTGGAACGACGACGCCCACCAGGCTCTGTGCGGAACGGTTCTTGAGATGGTCGAGGGCGCTGTTGTCTTTGGAAAGCCTCAGCTCGACAGGATGGTCAAGATGATGGGCGAGCGGGGACACAACTTCAGCCGAGAGGGCATTCGGTAAGTGGTGACTGGAGATTTACCGTACTGGTTTCATATGTCTTCATTTCCTTTCTTTGGCTCAGCTAGCTAGCTGGCTGCCTACAGTGCTTTCCAAATTGTGTGCGAGGTTCGAAAGTCCTAGTTTGCCCTGCACATGTAGCAGCAATCCACGCTCTACACTCTCCACTACTACTACCACCACCACCTCCTCCAACACCAACACCAACTTCACCACAGTCTTCTGCACACCAAACTTTACCTACAAACAAACCTTCATCAACAAGATACTACAAAATGCCTTCTGCTTGGGATGATGTGCGCCAGAAAGATCTCCTGGAGGAGATCTTCTTCGTTACCACTCCTCAGCTTACCCAAGACGACAAGGACATGATTGTCCAGGGAATGAGGCAGAGGGGCCATGCCGACCTCACTTGGAACGCGATTCGGTAAGCTAAATAGCTACGAGCTTGGCCGAAGTGACACTCGGAGCTTTCCTTGTCAATACCTCCACTCCCAACAGCCTGTTCCCAGGGTATCATGCCGAGTGGCTTCCTCGCTGTACTCATCAAGAGAGAAGAGATCACACGGCCGGCAGTCTACACATATTTCTCTGTATAAGTGTGCTATGTCCAGTTGATCATAGACGCGTCTGCCTCATCTACATACACCCACACCCACACAGTCACCTCAATATCCGCATCTCTCAGCCCAATACAGCAACAAACCACCAGAATTTCCTTTGTAAATTACGATCACATATTACTGTCCAAGTCACCACGGGCAGAAGGAATTATGGCTCCCAACGCGATGTACGATTCTCTTGACTTCTGGCGTGATCTCGCCGTTGCCACTTACGACATCACGGCGCCCAACTCTGCGACCATGGCTCAGATTATCGAGAAGGCCAAGGCTATCGGAGGCCATGAAATCAATCAGAATGGTCTCTAGTACGTTAGAGACCACTACCGAATAATCGTTGCCATCGTTATCGATCAAGCCACTAACTATGTACTCACCTACCCACCTAACCTAGGACTCCTCCCCCTAATCACCTGCAGTAGTCTGTCTGTTTCCCTGATCTCTGCACTTGACAACTACCCACCCATCTCGCCTCTCAATCATCACCATCTTGCATTTCTTTTCCCAATACGATCACAACAAGAACACGCAAAAATGCCTGCCTCACACTATGAGGCACTTGACTTCTGGCGCGATATCGCTGTGGCTATGTACGAGCACTGGTCACCGTCGAAGACGGACCTAGGCCAGATCACGGCAGCAGTCGGATGGAATGTCACCGCGTCCGGTCTCTAGTACGTCTCGGAGCTTTCTTTAGCTGAGCGAGGGCCCCAAGTGGATGCCTTGATCTGCCTGATTCCTAGTAGCTTCACGCACCTGCCTTCAACTTTTACTTCCCTCATTCACCACACTTTGATATCTCCAAAACCATCACCACGCAACAAACTGCACCAGCATAAGCTCTTCAAGATGTCTGACCGTACTATCTGGGACGAGAAGGCTCATCTCGACCTGCTCATGGCTATCATGAAGAAGGTTACTCTTACCAGTGACGACTGGGCTAGTATCTTGCCCGAGTTGCAGGCCAAAGGGTACAACTATACTCCGTCCGCTGCTATGTATGCATATGGCCCTTACTGTTGCTGCCCATTTCAGATCAGTTTAGACACGATTTTTACTTCCTTCCGTCCCTCTCCCACTTTCCATTTCTCACCTTTCTTCTTGCACCTAATACTTCCAACTTGATTCTTCAGTTGATCTTTCAGCGTACTTGCCCGTCCCGAACCTTCATCTTCCCCAACTACAAACCTTTTGAACATAACCCACCAACCACATGCACCGGCATACACTCCATTATCATCAAGCTTTCTAAGCAACGCGCAGCAAAGCGCAGAGGCACTGCTTTCAATTTCAACTATTAAAAACCCTTCATCATCATCATCATGGAAAACACTCCTACCAAAGGTGCCGCTTTCAAGTGGACCGCCGAAGCGGAGCGTGACCTGTTTGCTGCTTGCCTCGTCGTCGCCGGCGAGCCTAAGGGTGCGACCCTCAAGAATGCCATGGATCTACTCAATGAGCACTTTGGAGAACGCTTTACGCAGAAGGCTGCTTCTCACCGACTGTAATTTACTACTCCTTTGCAGGTCACTCACATCGGGAGTACTCCCAAGCGGGAAGCTCTACCTCATTAGATCATTGATCTGCCTACATGCTTTCCAACCTGCTTTCTTGAGCGTTTGCTGACCTGATCCCTCCATAGCCAGCACCTCCAGAAGCTAAAGCGCAAGGAGGGCAAGACTGCGGGCTCCGACGAGGCGACTCCCAAGAAGGCGACCGCCACCCCCAAGAAGGCCGGCGCGACTCCCAAGAAGCGCGGTAAGGCTACCGAGGACGACGCTGACACCGAGTCTCCCTCTACCAAGAAGCGTCGTGGCAAAGGGAGCGCCAAGAAGTCTCTGCCCGAGGCTGAGGACCAGGATGACGAGGAGGAGAAGGTCCTCAGAGTCAAGAAGGAGGAGCAGTAAGCCTGATCTTGACTTATTTCTTCTCTGCACACCCCTGACACTCAAATAGCGACGATGTGGTCTAGACGCGAGGCTTCTACATCTCAGCACACCCATGGCTCGGACGATACCTTCGACAATTTGAACATGGCTACAATTTGTAGCTGAGGCAAACATGGCGAAATGTCTGGTCAGGCTTTGGAAATGCGTGCTTGGAACGTAATAGCTTGTTGATACGACTTAGTCTGTTGGGGGGGTGAGGGGTCCACGACTTTTGCACACAACAGGGGAGGTATGGAGGAGTTATTTGATTTTTGATCTGACCGTGTGCCGAGTTGCCATAAGCTTGGTGATGAGGCCGGTCTTAGAATACTTGACCGTGGACCCCGTATTGCATCAATGGCAAACGATGATTTGACCTGGACCTGCATTGAGATCCCCAAAGTGCACATCCTGTTTGTGATGCTTGATTAAAGATGAGGTACGAAGCTTTCAGGGCTCCGGAGGCTTGGAGGAGGGTGTGGCTACCTGAGAATGGCGTTCTAGATTTGGTAAACTACACCACTATGCTGTACTGAAAGCAGTGAGCTCAAATAGCGCTCAGCTCTATTCTGAAGAGCCCCTTCCGCTGTTTATAAGGGAGGTTCCTCCCTGGCATTGTACTCGATGCTCCTATCACTGTACATGTGTTCACTCAGTGGCCATCCAATGTCACCACTTCTCAAGAGACAGGAAATTCAAGCACTCTTCGATCATCTGATGAGAAGGCAAAGGTTTTCGTAGATGTGCCTAGGTCAGCACAGCCTCTCCACTGCTCATGCAAGTCGTTGTTAACAGGCCTGGAGGGCTGGGCAAGAGTTTACATCCACGATAGCTTCTACTGAGGAGAGAAATCCCAATCATTCATCATCACGGCAGGGCGGAGCGCATCATCAGTGTTATCAAATCGTTGTCAATGTTTGTTCCCTGACGGTAGTTCTCTGATGCGGTATGACAAACCAAAAGACCTCAATACCGTGCCCAAAATCATCACGTAGTGAAAGAAACCAGCCACGCATCAACTCCAGCCGGCCGATGCAAGACTCCCGGCGTATCATATCCGCCCCAGGCCTAGATCGCACCGGACATGAACGGATCATTCTCGTAGGCAGCCTCCTCCTTGACCTTGGACTTGTCATCCAGCCCCAACTCATCATCCTCGTACTCGTCGGCGGCAGCCTGAGCGGCAACGGCGGCGGTCTCCTTCTTGGCGCGAGGCTTTCTGGCGCTGCCGACCTTTCCGGTGCGCTTGGTGACCTTGGTGGGCGTCTCGCCGGTGCCGCCGGGGGTGGTGGCGGCCGAGCCGCCCTTGTTCCAGCCGAACTTCTTGCATATCTGGCGGTACGACTCCTTGGCGACGCGGTCGTTCTTGAGACCTGCCTGGACGGCGACGTTCTCCCACTGCGGGGGAGGTTCATCGCGTGTCAGCTTTCATTGCTTTTGTTTTTCTTCTTTCAGGGGCTGGACCTTCCCGTCTGGGAAGGTGAGGATCGGAGGGGGACAAGCATCGACGTGGGAGGGATGAGGGTTTTGTAAGAGCTCACATTGATCTTGGGCTGGTCCTCGACGTTCTGCATGATTATGGCGAGCAGATTCATCTGCTTGTCGGTAGGCTTGCCCTTGGGTGTCTCCGGAGTGGTGGCGCTTCCGCTGCCGTTGTCCTTCTCGGAGGCCATCTTGATGTTTCTGCTGATGAATGTGTTGGGTATGTATGTATGGGCAAGCCTATCGCAATGTCTTGTGTGAGCTTCGATGCGGACACTGGGCAAGGTTGAGAAGTGGAGATCACGCAGAGCAAGCCTGTGAGGCAGAGCGAACGGGTTTCCTTTCGAAAGGCAAGGCGATGGCAAAAGGTATAACTTTTACCACTAAGAGACTGCTAACTTACTGTCTGTTCCTCAGTTGAAACAGTGCGTTGATGGAGTTTCCTCGGAGGTTGCTGAAGGTGCAGACTGCATATGCAGGTGGATTGCTTCTGGGGGCCCAGGTGTTGTGTTTGTGGACGGATCGGAGTGTCACCTTTCCAAGATTGCAGGGTGGAACGGAGTACTTACCTATGTAAGTATTTCTGGAGGGTTCACAGCTTAAACCACTTACTGTATGTAAAAATGGAAGGTACTAGTTTTTACCTAAAGATACGGAACGATATGGGTTGGTAATTGAGTATTCAATGTTGCATCAGCTGGCTGATCACATTGTGCCAGATGTACAAATTGGCATCGCTTTCCCTGGAAAATACAATTCAGACCCCTATTGGAATCATGCGGGAGATTTGGGCCTACTTCCCCTGAAACGGGAAGATCGAGCAAAGCGAAACGTCACGTTGTGGCCCGGATTTCAAAGCTAGCCATTCAAAGTTATGTAGCACTTCAAGCTTCCAGATGTCAGCTTCCCCATTACAAGATCACATGGACCGCACATTGGATCAACAATGTTCAATGGGTCGCTCTAGATCAGACACGATTCGTAGCGATTGTCAATAAAGCACATATGAGATAGGCCGTTGGCAAGACTGACACAATGTCCATAATGATACGCTCGACTCCCAAGGCAACGCTGAGGCAATGTCTTTCAAGACTTCAAGCTTTATCAGAAATTTGCAACTTCTTGATCATTGGCTCAAAGTTGTTGGATATGGTAGCATATGGAATAAATTCGGATTTGTCATCTTTCTTCAAGCGAGCCTTAAAGGTTGAGCATGACGAAGGAAAAGAAATGAATATACACTCAAGGAGCTTAAGCCTAATATGTAAGAAAGAAGACCAGCTCAATTGGTCAAGGCACCATTGGACCAAAGGGTCTTTGGTCCACAGGATCTGCAAGCTATGAATACCCGAGTATGATGTGGCTAAGGGATCATGTATGATTAATCCAGCATTCAGGGTTGTTTTGTAAGGCAAATTCTATGCCCTTGACTGGACTTAGACTTCAGAGAGGAAGATGACTATATTTGACTGTCTGGATATATCCATTAGGTAGGCTCCCCAGACAGGCTGAGACAGCCCATGGACTTTTGGTGTATGCAACTCCTTCCTGTGACCCTCCCAATCTGGGCAACTACCTGCCAAAAGCAAAAGAAGCCGCAATCCGCCGTTCGATAACATCACCTCTCAGAACTTGTTGGGCCCCGTACAAAACTTTCCCGTTTCGGTCTCTCTCCCACACAAGCCCTGGACAGCAGCCAACTTTCCGCATCGATACAGACTTCACGTTTATTGAAAGTTGTCTGCATCTCCATTTGTCAATGTAAGCTTGGAAGCGGAGAGCCTCTCTCTATACCCTTCCTATGCAAATTCCTTGACGCTTCTACCAACGGTAGCTCATCGTGTCGTTGTATGCCGCGACTGACAGCTTCATATAATGCATTTAGCCAAGCAAAGCGCACTTCCGCAATCAGCATACCATTTACCCCCACAAAAGATCTGTCAAGATGGCTCCGCTCGACACCGAGGCACAGTTCAAGTTCCTCATCTGCTGCATCAAGTACACCAATGCCGGCAAGGTAGGCAACCGCAGAGAAGACTTCCATGATTTATTCGGGCCTTACTGAACAAATCACTACAGGTTGACTTCGGCGAGGTCGCCAAAGAGCTTGAGATCGTCTCTAAGGGCGCAGCGTAAGCTTTACCATTTGTCCATCTGCTGATCATCTGTTCTGACCGAAGGCAGTGCCAAGCGATACGAGCGCCTCATGAAGGCTCACGGCATCACTGGAAATGGCAACGGCAATGGCAACGGCGGCTCTCCTGCCCCATCTGGTTCTAGCAACCCTAGCACCCCAAAGACTCCTGCCAGCAACCGCAAAACCGGTGCTGCCAGTCGCTCCTCGTCCAACAAGAAGCGCAAGCTAGCTGCCCGTGGCAACGATGCCGATGATGACGATGACATCAAGCATGAGATCAAGGAAGAGATCAAGGAGGAGGTCAAGAACGAGGTCAAGGATGAGGTCAAGGAGGAGGTCAAGCCGGAGGTCGACGGTTCGTACACGGAAACCCCGAGCGGGCCTCCACTCGAGGCTTCCGCAGCTGCCACGCTTGTGAACATGTCCGGCGATGCTTACGGCGAGAATGACGTCGCAAACGATGAGATCCTCCTGGTCTCGGAGGTCCGAAGGGACAACGGCGGACCGGCCGCAACTGTTGCCTTTGCGCAGCAGATGCTCACCCCTCCCCCGGAGAACTTCTACGGCTTCGTCAGCCCTGCGGCCCAGCTGCACCGTCCATCCCAACAAGCCATCGCCGTGACGTCTATGCCAATCCGATATGAACATGACGCTAACTACCCGACACAGACCTTTCCGCTGGTTTCTCCTGAGATGGCTGGCCACTGGCTCCACCATCCTGACCCTGCTTTCTTTTGGGGTGATGTGACACGGCTGGAGAGTTCCCCAGATTATTGATCACGCTTGAGGTATGCCATAGTCAATCTGATATTGATGGACTTATACTGACCATGACCATAGGCATGTTTCTTTCAGGGGTCGGAACGCTCATAATGCCGGAAGTGAGCACGGAATGCATTGTTTTTGCTTGTTGGCAGGGGTTCGCGGTGCAGCGTTGCTCTTCACTCATTTGGGGCATTTGACCGATGCAGATATCGAGATACGAATGACAACACGTTTATTTGAACAGAACTGCTCCACATGAGACCTGAAGACAGTTGGACCTTCGCAGGAATGTGTGTTTGGACCGATGGTCACGAAAATTGGACTGATGTCGTTGAATCCGGCGAAACCTCGGCTGCTTCCCCACATGTTTATGGTTCCTCATGCCGCAGAGCCGCATTACATAATTGGCTTCTACACAACGTCGGGTATGTCCAGGATTAGCCTTCCATCCGCCCGGTCTTCCTCCGGGACTTCCAACTTCCATCCAGGCCGGCTACACGGAAAAACATCCCATACCAAAGTCGGTATGAGGATATGTCAGCTGCTGAATCCAGGCGATATTGAATGTTGCCACATTGGCCCCGAAAGCTCCAACACGCACTTGCCAAAGGCCTGCATTCGCCTTTCCGTTCTTTGCCATGGCGTACCTCCACGGTGAACATGCGGAAACGATACCATTGCCCGTGGTATAGTCTCTCGACCAGGGCAATTTTGAAGCTCCTCCAAACCTCCAAGACCCCCCCCCCTCTCCGACCTTTCCCTGGGTCATTATCCACTTCACCTACGGGGCAACACTTGATTTATTTGGCCTCGGCGTTACTGTTCCATGCTGTTTGTAGTTGGGGAATGCAGCAGTTTCCAAGTCTGTTCGAATTTGGTGTACGTTCTTAGCAATCATAAATAAATGGGGTGCTAAAGAGGCATAAATGTCTGAGCAGGGTCAGATTGAAGAAAACGGGCAGTCGAGATGACTGTCGCTAATTCGCAAGTGTCATTTGGCCTCGTCTAGTGACGACCGTTATGAATGATGGCCAAGGCTAAGGAAGTCTAGAGAGACCACGCAAAGCAACGTCCTACGGTCTTCGTAATATTTCCAAGGGTGTTCTCTGCTCGAACCGAAAAGTCTATACAGTCTCGGGAGATCAGGATGCATCTATCGCTCCAAGGCAGCTGGTGCCCGCAGATTTTATGGCCATGAACCAGGTACCAGCATGAACGGCCATGCCTATGGATGTTCCCTGCAAGGAATGAAGCCTCAAACTGAGAGAGTTGAAACGATCTGCCAACCCGGGTTCCTCTCCAGCCCGTATCCACAAAGGGCGGGACGGGCGCCGTTGCGATGTCAGGCACCAGGTGCTTAGCCATAGGTTGACCAGGGATTCATTTTTCATTGGGACCTTGGGCAGCCTCACCCTGGGCCTTTGGAAGTGGCAAGTTCTCGCCATATGATGATTCCGCAATACTAGTCAAGGCTCACCAGTCACAACTCGAAGAACACTCAAATTCAAGCATAAACACAGCTCAGCCGGAGGACAGCTCTGATATTGGTATTGTGGTACTGCTTTGAAACAGACATTGATCACAAAGGAAGCATACTGGCCCTTGGGGAACCTGGACCCCTAGAGATGCCGGGTAGACCATAGAAGTGGGGTCCCATTTGTGTCCTCTACTCTCTTCATGGTGACTCCTTTGATAGTGCTCAAGATGTTTCTTCTTAGATTGTTCAACAACAATTCCTGCATGCTTAGTAACAGACAACGACATATTAGGATGTTCTACCCTAATAGCTAATTTTCTTCACTAGAGGTTCGTTACTAGCCACAGGCCTACGATATATTGGAGGTATATAACAGGAGATAGGTTACCAGCCCTGCGATGATATTATATAGGGAGTTACTATACTAAGAGGGTCACTGTTGTGACGGAAGGTACTATATTGAAAGGATCACTGTTGCGTTGAATGCTACAGCATGAGACAGGTCCCTGACTACTTAGTACCCAAGGAACGCTGTGAGTGACTGATCAAGCTGACCCCAGTACATCATGGTCGTTTACCTCGGCCTTTGAGTGGGGCACGTGACACCCTTGACTTCAACCACTGTCAAGACGTGTTCATCTGTAGCAGCAGCATCAACACCCCATCTCAATTCATACTAAGTGCTCTTCCCCTAGCAACACCTTAGGCCTTGAAGTGGGGCACGTGACACCCTTTACCTCAGCCACTATCAAGACCTGTTCATCTGTACCAGCACTGCAGCACCAACACTCCATTCCATTTCCTTCTTACCGAGCACTTGTGTGCTTTTCCTTTAGTAGCCTCGAGACTTTGGTTCCTTTCAGCAACCAATGCACACGGAAGTTAGTAGGCTGCCATCGAAAACACAATACACTTGTTCGAAACAGTCCTCTTCCGTCTTCTGCAGCAGTCAAAATGGCCTTGACAAAACCTTGCCCAAGAACCTCCATGAAGTGGCCGGTATCAGCCAGGAAGCGTAAGGTTGCAGCCGAGGTTACTTCGGGTTCCACAAAGAAGACCAAGATTGAGGCCGAAATCTCTATACTGACCAGACACTCTTCTGAGTACAAGGGGTAAGGAGTATGCATCTTCAACAGTCAATTGTCTAGCTGCGCTTCGTTTCATGATGGGCGTAGCACTTGTGAGTGGGACAGCCAATTGCGGCAGGACGAAGCAAGGGAATGTACAGTCTTCTTATCGATTATGATAACGATTACGATCACGCGTATCGCCGTCTGATCTTCGTCCCTCTTGTATACACAGCAAAGATGGAAAGAGAGGACGTCACTCACATATGCACTTAGGTAGGCAGGGAGACGAAGACTCACGGCTGATTTTAAAAGGACAAGATGGAGTCCATGGTCGTAAGACTTGACTCCAGCCTCACTTGCAGTCTGCTACAACACTGCACTTCACTTCTCGAAGTTCTGATCTTGGACAGGCCTGTCGGTCTCCCAACTTCTGTAGACAGACATTGCCGTATCAGTGATCCCAGCTGCCAGGAGCAGCCATAGGAGACTCTAGAAAAGGCCATCCCACCTAAGACTGTCCCGTAGGAGGTGTCCCGTAGGAGGTGTCCCGTAGGAGGCTGTCCCCAGAAGGCACATTTCACTGGATGGTAAATCTCCTCGTTTTCTCCCATTTTCACCCCAGGAAGTTGTTATAGAGAAGGCTATCCCAAAGGAGGCACGTAGGAGGTCATGCTATGGGTGATCAAAACCCTGGCATTCCAGATAGTCAAGCATGTGAACAAAATCGAAGCTTGTCGGCTTTGTATTGTCTTGTAACATGCTTCTCATTGAACAATTGCAGAGAACATGCAAGTATATTCTGCCGAAACACTGCCCTTTACTTTAAGCACAGATATATACCGGACCTGTAAGCTTTGGATTATGAGTTCACTCCCGTTAGCAGGGTATATCTCCGCCTTCCTTAACCACCTCCACAGTATCGGGGAGCAGTACATCAATGTGCCCAAAACCTTAGAGAAGGTCTGGATTCGTCTAGTAGGTTCCTTTGCCACACGGAACCAGCAGAAAAGTAAAGACAAGGCTGATGCATGGATATAGAGGGTTTTATCGATGTACCTCGGTAGCTGGTTTACAGGCACTTACAAGAGTTTCTCTACCCCACAATAGAAAGGCGTGGAAGTCAATCATACCAACTCCGGTCTAGTGCGTCAACCTTGTGCCGCCGCAGCGGCTATACCTACGGCTGGCCGGCAACTCCAATTTTTTTGAGCTTGTAATCCATCTCGACCTCGTCCACACCTCGACGAACATTCACCTCATCCTTCTCTCTCTTTTCCACCTTGGTGCTCTGACAATCTGATACCCGTTTGACGAGTCTCTTTTGTTCTTGTTTAATTTCAGGTTCCTCGTCTTATCAGCCAAATCAGTCAATATGCAGCGAGCATTGTCAAGCCGAACAGCGACTTCGGTCCTGTCGCCTTCTGCTGCCTCCAGATTCCGTTCAAGCAACGCTCTGTCACAACAGCTCCGCTTCGCCCACAAGGTTCGTAGGCCCAAGTCACCCTCATTTCTCACTGCCAGTTTTACACCGGATCAAGGGCTAACAAATACCTCAACAGGAGCTCAAGTTCGGCATTGAGGGCCGCGCTGCTCTCCTGGCTGGTGTCGACACCCTTGCCAAGGCCGTTGCTACCACTCTTGGTCCCAAGGGCCGAAACGTCCTGATCGAGTCCAGCTATGGTTCTCCAAAGATCACCAAGGGTACGCCATCCTTGTAATATATGCGTCACTAGTTGCGTCGCTAATACCAGTTGTTTGTACATAGACGGTGTGACCGTTGCGCGGGCCATCTCCCTGCAGGACAAGTTCGAGAACCTCGGTGCGAAGCTGCTGCAAGATGTCGCCTCCAAGACCAACGAGGTCGCTGGTGACGGTACCACGTCTGCCACCGTACTTGCCCGGGCTATCTTCTCCGAGACCGTTAAGAACGTTGCCGCTGGCTGCAACCCCATGGACCTGCGCCGTGGTATCCAGGCCGCTGTTGAAGCTGTTGTCGAGTTCCTGCAGAAGAACAAGAGGGATATTACCACTAGCGAGGAGGTCGCCCAGGTCGCCACCATCTCCGCCAACGGAGACACCCACATTGGCAAGCTCATTGCCAACGCCATGGAGAAGGTCGGTAAGGAGGGTGTCATCACTGTTAAGGAGGGCAAGACCATGAACGACGAGCTCGAGGTTACCGAGGGTATGCGCTTCGACCGTGGCTTCATCTCCCCCTACTTCATCACCGATGCCAAGTCCCAGAAGGTCGAGTTCGAGAACCCTCTCATCCTTCTGTCCGAGAAGAAGATCTCCGCCGTCCAGGACATCATCCCTGCCCTTGAGATCTCTACCCAGACCCGCCGCCCTCTTGTCATCATTGCTGAGGACATCGACGGTGAGGCTCTGGCCGTCTGCATCCTCAACAAGCTGCGTGGCCAGCTCCACGTGGCCGCCGTCAAGGCCCCCGGCTTCGGTGACAACCGCAAGTCTATCCTCGGCGACATTGCTGTCCTGACCAACGGCACTGTCTTCACCGATGAGCTGGACATCAAGCTCGAGAAGGCCACCATCGACATGCTCGGCACAACTGGCTCCATCACCATCACCAAGGAGGACACCATCCTGCTCAACGGCGAGGGTTCCAAGGATGCTATTGCTCAGCGCTGTGAGCAGATCCGCGGCGTTGTCGCTGACCCTACTACCTCGGACTACGAGAAGGAGAAGCTCCAGGAGCGTCTTGCCAAGCTCTCCGGTGGTGTTGCCGTCATCAAGGTCGGTGGCTCCTCCGAGGTTGAGGTTGGCGAGAAGAAGGACCGCTTCGTCGATGCCCTGAACGCCACCCGTGCCGCCGTTGAGGAGGGTATCCTGCCCGGTGGTGGTACCGCCCTGCTGAAGGCCTCTTGCCAGGCCCTGGGCAACATCAAGACCACCAACTTCGACCAGCAGCTTGGTGTGACGATCGTTAAGAACGCCATCACCCGCCCGGCACGGACAATTGTCGAGAACGCCGGACTTGAGGGCTCCGTCGTCGTTGGCAAGCTGACCGATGAGTTCGGCAGTGATTTCCACAAGGGTTTCGACAGCGCCAAGGGCGAGTACGTCGACATGATCCAGGCTGGTATCCTTGACCCTCTCAAGGTCGTCCGGACGGGTCTCATCGATGCCAGTGGTGTCGCGTCCCTGCTGGGCACGACCGAGGTGGCCATCGTTGAGGCACACGAGGAGAAGCCTGCCGTTGGTGGCGGCATGGGTGGCATGGGCGGCATGGGCGGTATGGGTGGCATGATGTAAAGTGATCGTGTAAGGAAAGGGAAACGAAAAGATTTGGTTTGTATTAAAGCGATTTGACTTGTTTGGGCATTTTGATTCCTTGGTGTTCTGAGGACGGGCGGATTCATGGCGGTCATCTATCTCCCCTCTATCTCCTCTATCGGTGTTGATACCTCGCATATTGCACACGATGCCTCGGGATATCCTGGGCCTGTACATTACGAACTGAGATAGGGCGAAGAGAGAAAAGCAGGATATTCTACAGTTCCCACCAACCAGACTTGTTCCCAACTCAATTGTCCCTCTGGCTTCTGCTTGTCTCGTCCTCGGAATCGCGGAAGGCGAAGCATTGCGTAGTTTCAAGGATGTTACTACTTGGCCCAGGCATCGAGAATTGCTCCAGGCATCGATTTAGTCGCTGCAGAGGTGCAGAGTCAATGTCGACGACGTCTCCCAGATGCCCGCGAAGATCATGCAGCTGCCGTGGAAGGGTTGTTGGGCTGTAAATCCCCATAATCCTTCCTTGGGAGGCTTGGATGCCCAGGTGTAAGATTACACAGGTGATCACTGGCTGTTTGAGTTCACCGGTGATGAGTGGCCCGCTAGCGCTACTGCTACAGGCAGTTGTCAATTAGCCAGAGCGGGACGGGAGCACTTCTGGGTGCGTGCAGGGCGTATGCTACACAGTACGGTACGGTCAACATACAGGTTCTACCAGTTGACCAGGCTGCCATGCTACCCAGTAATTATGCCCCACCAAACAAAACCCCTCTCCACCCCCTGGAGAGATGTTGTCAACTTCCACTTGCTCTGCGACTCTCCTGAACTTACTTCTTCACCCCCCAAATTGATACCACCATCCCAGCCGCGCGGTCGACACTTGGACCTTCGAAACATCCTCCCCTTGTTGCTGGTAGGACTCCTCTTTTCCCACGAGTGCATCTGTGACTCGGAGCTATAGTCTTTCTAGCCACGTCATGGCTACCATCCCGTAACTTTGCTGACGACCCCTCACCGTTAACAGTCTGTCTCTCCCGTTCAGCGACCGACCCTAAATCCCAAATCCCATTAAACTCGAGTCGAGAAACCACCTCGCGCCGCCACAATGGTAAGTCTTGGACCCCCCAATCTGCTGTGCATCTACTTCTGCTAATCCATGTCTTCTCCAGTCGCAATCTGGGTTCGTCCTCCCCTCATCCCCCCTTCTTCGGAGAGACCGCCGCGCGTGCCTACTCGACCCAAGGAAGCAGTCATGAGGAGGTGGTGGTCTGCTGCGGTCTGACCAGAGACGGAAGCTAACCGGCACCACTCGAACAGAGCCAACGTCAACGAGGAGTGCGTCTCCACCTGGAACGACCTCAAGCTCAGCAAGAAGTACAAGTACATCATCTACAAGCTGTCCGACGACCTCAAGGAGATTGTCGTCGAGACTTTGGGCACCAACAAGGACTGGGAGGAGTTCCGCAGTGCGCTTATCAACGCCAAGACGGTCTCCAAGACGGTATGATGATACACTTATCAGAGAGTTTGCAGTGCTCGCGTGACTAACGGACACCGCCAAAACAGGGCCAGGAGGGCAAGGGACCCCGATACGCCGTCTACGATTTCGAGTACAGCCTGTCTTCCGGCGAGGGTGATCGGTATGTTTTCCGTACTAAACAGTCTCGGCACGGCAATGTGGAAACTGACGGTGTCACAGAAACAAGTTGACCTTCATCGCCTGGTCTCCGGATGATGCCGGCATCAAGGTGAGTTCAACGCATCTCTTCCCTCGACCGCATGTCAACTAACCCGCGACCCCAGGCCAAGATGGTTTACGCCTCCTCCAAGGATGCTCTGAAGCGCGCGCTTAGCGGCATCGCCGTTGAGATCCAAGCCAACGACAGCGACGACATCGAGTTCGACTCCGTCCTGAACAAGGTCAGCAAGGGCATGGCCGGCTAAGCCGATCACCGACAAGAGCACGAATCGAGCCGCGTTGCGTCTCTAGAACCACGGAATTTCCAGCAGGATGGAAGAAGACATCTTACACGTCAGGGGGATGAATTTTGCACGCGCTTGTCCATAATGGAGACCATGGGACGACTCGCGATGTTCGATGTTGGCGTTGCCTTACCATAGCAATCAGACGGGCGTCCGGCCTTCCTTTAAACCCCATCCAGACCTGCCCCGAGATCATACCTTTTACGCGCCATATGTAGTTGTGTCGAGGATTATTTCCTGGTGTACCTGATATCAGGGAGACTGTTCCACGTGCTTGAATGGGTTTTTAGTATTATTCTTTGGTCGAGCTTCCAATACCTCATGCTAGCGCCTTGATTCACTCGTAATGCTACCTGGATGATTCCCAGCTGGACAGAAACTTGCCAAACAGCTCCTCTGTGATTTTCTCATCCCGTATCCTCTGCAACAAGAAGCCCCTGAGGTCGGTCCAAAAGGCATCTGTCTCCAGCACAGCCTCACCACTGACCCCCTGTGCGACAGAAGCAGGTTCATTCTCCTCTGCCTTGCTCCCAGCAGGCACGGCGGCAGCAGCTCCTCCAATGACCATGACCGAGAACTCCGCGCTCGTCTCGGCATCGCCCAGTAGATCCTTCAGAACCTTGCTGTCCGACACGGGCTTCTTCTTGTGCAAGACCTTGATCTTGTCCGTGGGTATGCTCGTCTCGGAGGACACGGCGGTTTTGAGGTCGAGGATGGACGTGTTCAGGGGCTGAGAGGATAGTCTGATGTCGAGGGGTGGGTTGCGCAGGGACTTGATGTGCACCGTCACGCTGCGCTCCTGGCCCGGGGCGAGCTTGACGGCCTTGCTCATGGCTCTAGGCATCTTGGGGAGGATGTACTGGATCGACCGGGCGTTAGCTCCACCAAACTTTGATACCAATCACACCGGGATGTTGCACGTGGCAGGACCAGAGAGGTTGGACTCACCGGTGGCCGTGCCGGGTAGTTCTTGGGATCTTCGACATGGTCGGCTGACAGCTTCTGTGGACGCGAGTCCAGCGCTGCGAGGAAGGACTTGGCGAATGTCACCTCTGACATCTTCAACTCTGGCTGTGTAGGTTTCTGGAGGGTCAGACTCGTGATGATTGGAATGCTGGACCAATGCTGGTGGTTCGGCTTTGGTAGTGAAGCTGTTGCTGAGCCTTGACTAGAGTTAGTCGCCGTTACGTATGTAGTACCTAGCTGTGTTGTAACCACCTAGCGGCTGACCTTCTAGAAGTCTACCACAGTACTTAGCACGGAGGCACCCCCGCCGCGCTTTTCCTTGGCGGGGTGGTCCTTGTCAGGCCGCCGGCCTAAGGCTTGGGTGGCAGGCTGGGCTTGGGTAGGCATGTCCCTGGACTGGG
>LKEB01000023.1:139909-243305 GCA_003795295.1 Cytospora leucostoma | reverse complement strand
CATTTCACGATAAGATAAGCCCGAACTTTTTTTCCCTGAGTTCTCCCGCGCATGCGCCGAAACTTTTTGACCCTTTGGTGGATTAATTGAAACAAGATTCTACAACAACAACAACCCCCAGGCAATCTTTCAAACCCTCCCAGATTGCTTTTCAGAAAATGGGTGTCGGACGTCGCATGAAGAAGCAGGGTCCTCCTGAGGCCCTCAGCGAACAGCACTTCGCCAGATTGAAGCGGAAGGCGGGTCTGCCAGTCGACGACGTAGTAGAGGAGCCAGCCAAGAAGAGGAGGACAAGACAAAAGGCGCCAGCATCTGCGCCCAAGGCGAACGGTGCCACGAAGGAGGCCGCGAAGCCGCAGAACGGAACAAAGTCCAAGCCTAAGGCGACCGTCACCAAGACGCCCTCCAAATCCAAGAAGGGCGCCGTCGCCATCCCCGAGCCGGAAGGATACTCCGATATCGAGATCGACGATGAGTTTGGTGATTCGGACCTGGAGGAGGGGTCAGACGCAGAGGACGACGAGCCCGCGAAGCTCGGAGATGATTTCCTCGGCTCAGACTCCGACGATTCGGTTGTTGACTCCGACGGCGAGGACTACAATGAGAAGAGGAAGGAGGAGTTTGTCTTCTCCGAGGACGAGGACGAATCGGACGCAGAGGAGCAGCTGACGGCGGCAAACATCGAGGGTCTTTCGCGGAAGCTCGACAGGCAAATCGAGGAAGAGGCGGCTGATGCTGAGGCTGAGTTGCAAGAATCTGCCCTGCAGACAAATATCCGCGGCGACAAGCCCGCCGTGCTCGAAGACGAGGAGGAGGAGGACCTGGCCGCCAAGAAGAAGGCCGTGCTGGCTCCTGATCTGCAGCTTCTCCGCAGCAGGATATCGGAGAACATCCGGGTTCTGGAGGACTTCTCGAAACTGTCAGAGGAAGGGAGGTCAAGAGCAGAGTACACCGCCCAGCTGCTCAAGGACATCTGCACATACTACGGCTACTCGGAGTACATGGCCGAGAAGCTCTACCACCTCTTCAGCCCCTCGGAGGCGTTCGAGTTCTTCGAGGCCAACGAGAGCGCCAGACCCATGGTCATCAGGACGAACACGCTCCGCACGAACCGCAGAGATCTGGCCAGCGCGCTCATCAACCGCGGCGTCACCCTCGAGCCGGTCGGCAAGTGGTCCAAGGTCGGCCTGCAGATCTTCGAGAGCAACGTGCCCCTGGGTGCCACCCCCGAGTACCTCGCCGGGCACTACATCATCCAGGCCGCCTCCTCCTTCCTCCCCGTCATGGCCCTGGCCCCCCAGGAGAACGAGCGCGTGCTCGACATGTCCGCCGCCCCCGGTGGTAAGACGACGCACATGGCCGCGCTGATGCGCAACACCGGGTGCATCTTCGCCAACGATTTCAGCAAGTCCCGTGCCAAGGGTCTGATCGGTAACATCCACCGCCTGGGCTGCAGGAACGTCGTGGTGTGCAACTACGATGCCCGCGAGTTCCCCAAGCCTATCGGCGGTTTCGACAGGGTCCTTCTCGACGCGCCTTGCACCGGTACCGGTGTCATCGCCAAGGACCCCAGTGTCAAGACCAACAAGACGGAGAAGGACTTCATGGTCATCCCACACACGCAGAAGCAGCTGTTGCTTGCTGCCATCGACTCCGTCAACCACCACAGCAAGACTGGCGGATATATCGTATACTCTACTTGGTAAGTCATTGCGTTCCCTCTCAAACATATACACACGAAACTAATCGCCCCTCGCGCCTCACAGTTCCGTATCGGTAGAAGAGAACGAACAGGTCGTAGCCTACGCCCTCGCCAAGCGCCCCAACGTCAAGCTCGTCGAGACCAACCTGCCCTTCGGCAACGAGGGCTTCGTCTCGTACCGCGGCAAGACCTTCCACCCCTCCCTCAAGCTCACCAGGCGGTACTACCCCCACACGTACAACGTGGACGGCTTCTTCGTCGCCAAGTTCCACAAGACGGGCCCCACGCCCGCCAACGCCGTGCTCGCCGACAGGAGCGGCAGCAAGCCCTCCACCAGGGCCGGCGGCAGCTCCGCCGCCGGCAGCGGCGACGAGGTCGAGGTCTTCGACAAGTCCCCCATCGTGGATGAGGACGCTGTCGATGGCGAGGAGAACGATGACTTCGGTGGCTTCGACGAGGATGAGGACGAGCAGTTTATCCAGCGCGCCAAGCGCAACGCCATGAGGAGGCGGGGTCTGGACCCCAACGCGCTGAACAAGAATCAGAGCAAGAAGGGCGAAGCAAAGAAGGACGAGACAGAGAAGGTTGAGCAGAAGAAGGAAGAGTCGAAGAAGGACGAGACAAAAAAGGGAGTAAAGAAGGGTAAGAAGGATGCAACAAAGACGAAGTCCAAGAAGGAGTCGTCCAAGTAGGCAATCTAAAATAAATAGACGTCGAGGAGGCATAAATCCTCCAGGAGCATTGGGCATAATCACACGCAATGGCGCATTTGCTGGATGGCTTGTCAGTATGTATCGCTGCTGTTACTCGGAAACAGGAATGCAAAGTCAAAGATCGTTTTATTAGGTGGTTATTATTGTTGCATGATATTGTAATTTTCGATCGTCAACACTTATCGGGACATCCAGCCATCATGTTATCGTCATCAGATTCCTCGTATGCCTAATATCTGCCAGTTCTGCTGTTCTGCTCATCGTACAACCAACGTCGCCGGCTCAGCTTCCTCCAGATGCCGCCACTTCCACTCCCACTTTCAATGCTTTGAGCCGTTCTCGCCCGTGCACACTCTTGCCGTGGCCCTGTTTTGCCTCTGCTGCTGCTTCTCCTCAACTCAGTTGGTCGCGAAACCACCCTACTCTCGAAAGCAAGGCCTCTCCACCAACATGATGATACCTGTGTGATGGGGGAAGAAAAAAAAGCATAAAAGTAAAGTAAAGTATGAAACGCCCGCCGTTGTTGGTCATCATGATATCTTGGTCATTCCGTCGTGAGTTTGTCGAGCCTGAAACCCTTCCCTGTCATCATAGTCTCCTGTCTGCCTCCTTTCAATCGCCAAAAGACCTCCAGCCCATGGATCAGGAGATGAACTCCTGACGTGGTATCAGAATCATCCCATGAACCATGGACCCGGTCTAGCGTGTCATTGATCATCCTGCATGATCATTGCTGTTGTTGTGTAATGCGTCGTGTCTTCCTTCCTTGGTATCCTTCACCGTTTTTGAATATGTGCCCCCTTGGCTTGTTCGTGTCCGTAACTTTTGTCTTTGCGTCGTAGTACAGTTCGTGAAAGCAGTGAAAATAGTCTAAACATGGTAGGTGAAAAAGCACGGGGCAGGAGAAGCAGAAGAATGTGGGGGGAAAACAGAGGGAAAGTAAAAGAGAAGGAAAAAAGGGCAGTAAAAGTCATCACAGTGCATACTCATGATCAGCCAAATGGCGGTGAGCAATCATTGCCCCGCGTGTTCGGCAACAACACCACGGATCGTCCACCGCCATGCTTCACGATCACGGTTGCCCAAGCCGAGCCAACGCTCGCACTTCTTCCGCCACCGCTCTTCCTCTTCACGCTGTCTCCTGATGAACTCAGGCCCGACATCGAACTCCTCACCCACAAGCCAGTCGTCTTTCACCTCGTTCACTCGCCCAGTCTCGGTGGTGTCAGCCGTAGTGTCTTCGAGATCCGGGATATCCTTGAACACGTCTTCCTCGTCGCCATCGAGAAAATTGAAGCCTTCCATAGGATCAGTGATTTCCGATTGTGCAGACTGTGGGCCCAACTTGAGCCAGCACATGTTCTGAGGGTCGAACACCATGCCGCCGACCACCTGCACTCCCTTTGTGGCGCTGATATTGGTGATAAGTGCAGGTCTAGGTGTGGCATTTTCCTTCTCCCGAACACTAAATGGTGGGACTGATGCCGTGGAAATAGATGGCGATGATGCAGGTGCTTCGAAATCTTTCAACGCATTGTCATTGCCTTCCCATTGGTAAGTCACGGGGTTATAAAACATGCCATTGACCACTACATAATGTTAGCAATCGATCGTCAGTTTACTGCAGGGGTGGGGGGTGGATATATTACTTTTTGAATCCTTGGCAGAGTTGAGATTGGCGATTAGGTGTGGCTTGTGCTGTTGAGGCTTGCGAGGTGCCTTCTTTGGCTTGACAGTAGCTTGTTGCTGGTGCAAGTTGCTCCGTGTGGCCAGCTGTGCGACCCGTTGCGACGTGAGAGGTGTAAGCGGACCAGAAGAGGGAACTCGATGCGCAAGATTTGTCTCCCTGGCGATCCTACTCGACGCCGTGTCACGTGCGAAACGGGGCTGGTAATCTTGCCTTGCAGGCAGGTGGGGCGAAGATGGGGCAGGCGAGTTGGTTCTCCCCGGCAACAGCTGCTGCATGACCTTATTGCGGAGCATTGTTGGATACTGTGGGGTGGACGTTTTGGGCTGCTTGACGTACTCGGATTCGTTCTTTGCCGAGGTCGGTAAGTCATCGAATGCATCGAGTTCATGGCCGTCACCAAAGCGCCGAGGCCGCTTTGGGAGGCTCAAAGGTAGCCGGACTCCAGCACGAGCAAGCTTCTCGAGATTGCGATCCCGCTTGACTGGGCTTGGTGATCTCTGTATCGACCGCGACACAGTACGTGAAGCGGGCCGGGACTCGGACGAAGCGTCGGAATCATGGCGACGGAACTGTCTTTTCGCATTGGCGTTGTAGGGCTGAGGAGCCAAGGCACCCGCTGCCAAGAAAGTCTTCCTACCCTGCAACGCGGCACTTTCTCCGATCGAGTGGCGGTTCCGCTCAACTGGTGTCTTTGGTCTCATTGCCGACTGTGGCCGAAGCACTCCCTCCGTTCTAGACGGCGGGCGCTCGAAGCCTCGGACTGTCATTGACCTCGTCGGAGATCCAGATGGTCTCAAAACCGGGAGAGACCGTTTGAGTCGGAGAAGCTGAGCATTGGTCGTTGTAGGTTGGTTGCGTAGAGAGACGGTTGAGTGTTTCTGGCCCACTTGTCGTTTCTGAGGTGTCGTAGGGCCTGCAACATTCGCAGCGGGTGCAGTGGCCGTGGCGGTACCGCTTGTCGTCGAGGATTGTGAGGATTGAGACAAGTGCCCAAGTCGGGACTGAGAGCGTCTTGTCGTGCGGGAGACAATTGGGCCTCCGCTCTCTGACACGGGCTCTAGCGATGATTGAGGATGCGGCCTATCGTGGTGACCACTAGTGGGGCGTGGTAGCCGCGAGGAGACTGGGATAGGTTTGCTCGTGAAGGTCAGAGACACAGCGGCCTTTGGGCGTACGGGACTGGTAGATCGTTTTTCCTTCAGCTTGACATTGGAGTGCAGCTTGAGTCTCCCCGAGTCGAAGACAGAGCCGTCGCCAACATCCAGGCCCGAGAAAGGATTCTCCCTGTCCTCATTGGGATGTGGTACTGGCTTCGACGGCGGCGCAGGTTCTTCTTCAATGATGCGTTCCGGTGACCGGGTCTGACGCTGTCTTCTTACCAACCTCTCCTTGAAATCAAGTGGACCTTGAGGCAGTTCAATACCATCAAACTGTGCCTCGTCCTCGCTCTCGGCGGTGATGGAGCTTGAAATGCTGGGACTGAAAGCCGAGACGGAAGAGCTGCGGTTGGATCGTCCGTCCCTCCTAGTACCTCCAAACCGTGTGCCGAGGCTCCCCTCACCCCAATCAAAGTCGTCCGTAGTGCCGGAAGGTGTTTTGGGTATTTCGCTGCGTGAAGACAGACGCAACGTACCATCCGGCGGTAATTCCAGGTCCTGTTCGAAATCGTCGTCTCCCAGGTCCTGGGGTTGAGGCTTTGAGATGGCAATGTGTGATAGTGTCGGCTTGATCGATCGGCGCGTCTTAGACACCTTGATGGTTTCAGTGCCGTCTCCAAAGAGGTCGTCGTCTTCGTCTGTGTCTCTGTACCTGTCTAGATTGATGGGGGCTCCGAGGGCTTTTGCAGTGGTCTTGGTGATCTCTCCTTGATCTGGCACAGGTGCCGGATGTGTCGGCTCCGATGGATTTAGTTGCGTCAGGCTGACCTGTCTCAAAGCGGCGGGGAACTTGGCAGGATCCTGTGACTTGATGCGTAGACCCTCGTCTCCGTCGGGTAAAACAAGGTCGTCGCCCCAATCCTCCTGGAGGATCTTCTTTACCTTTCGACCTCCGAGCCTCTTGATGGTGGCGCCCTTGACTAAAGCCGTGGGCGGGATATTCTGAGGTATGGGGATGCCGGCACTTGCAGCGATGGCAATGGCATGCAAAGTCGACGTCTCATCCTCGGAAGGAAGGTGGACGAAGGTCTCTTCCTCTCCTTGCAGAGACTCGCGCTCAGATCGTAAGGAGATATGTGATGAGAGGCTATCGCGTCGGTTGGGGGGCGCATTGACCATGGGTGAAGCATGTCGCAGGGCAAGATCGTCGCCCTCTATCAAGAAATCGCCTTCGTCCCAGTTTTCCACGTCCTCCTCAACCGGTTTCCGTGGTCTCAGCCGTAAGGTCTCCATGGTGAACAAAAGTCGTCAGAGTCAGATGTTTGATGGCCTCACTGGCCGTGGCAGCCGGGTAAAGGTGTTTGATAGCGATGGCAGCGATTGGAAGTTGCATCAACCAACATTCTTGACGACAATGCTGTGCACACGCTCAAAACATCTTGGGGGTCCGACGCGTGGAAGGGTGGCGGTGACGAGGTGTAGGGGTCCACGAGTGATTCGAGCTGAACTGTAGGCGGCCCGTTCACACACACAAGGAAAGAGCTGACCGCGCGGGTGACAGATGATTTGACAGGTGGTTCTGGTTCCTGAATACCTAGGTAGCTATTGTGGAGTTCGTAGGGTACGCAATCTGTGTGGTGTGTAGTGTAGTGTAGTGTAGACGGAAGGAAAGTTGCCTGATGTACGTCACTTGTGACTAGGTGAAGGAGGCGGCTGGCTGGGAAACACGGTAGTCTTTGTGTAAGCGAAATTAATATGATGGTAGTCGTATCGTTCGAGACAGCGACACCAGCCAGGTGGAGCAGAGTAAGTGCTCGTAAGGGTGCTCGTAAAGTCAAGGGTGTCTTCCGCCCGTGTTCTGTATCCGTAATCCGTAATCCGTAATCCGTAATCCGTATCCCGTATTCCGTTCCGTTGCCGTATGTATGTACGGGTTTGTTATGTAGTGTAGTGTAGTGTAGTGTAGTGTAGTGTAGTGTAGTCGGGACCAAAACAAATGAAATCTTCCGAAATGATGCAGTGCCTTGAATAAAGTGACAATCGTTCAATCCATGAGTCAATGAATCAAGTAATCAATCGCCCTTGTAGGGGGGTGTGTGTTCAATAGAGAGAGAGAGAGAGAGAGAGAGAGGGAGAGAGTGGAGCGACGTTGTGATGTGAGAGGAGCACTGAGGTCGAAAAGAGTCGAACGAGGGAGGAGGAGGGGGTTTACCGCACTAAGCAGTGTTGAGAAAAGAAATGGAGGGAGGTGGGAGTGAGAGCCCTGGAGGCTGGGACGAACTGGACGACGACAGGGTCAAGAGGGTCGAGAGGGTCACAGAGGGTCACAGAGGGTCACAGAGGGTCACAGAGGGTCCAGAGGGGGGTCCCACCTGTTGGCCGGGACAAGGGCTGGGGGAGCGACGGGTGGAGCAAGAACCTTGAAAGCTCCAGTCCCAGCAACGCCCAAGGTGCCATTGCAGGCATCCATGGATTGTACAGGGGGCCACATGCACACAAGGAGTGTCAGGCACACGCAGGTGGACAACACTGGTCCCTTGTTTGTTACTGGGTCCAAGCTCAGCCCGACTGGGGTTGGTGTGTTCTGCAGGCAGAGGCTACTGTGAAATGCAGGTGACACCAGTGGAACGCGTTCCAAGGCGCGTTTCTGTCGTATTTACAGTACCTAGGTACTGCCCTGGTGGACCTACCACAGGAGGTACCAACCAAGGTGTCGTGCTGCCTGCCCAAGTGTCGCAAGTGATGTGGCCATGAACTGTTCGCTTTCTTTCCTGCGGTCGTTCTTGGTTGCATCTGGGCAGACTAATCCTATAGCAAACAGACTCTACTATGATCAACAAATACGTGCCGTCAAGGATGTGACGGAGAGAAAGGAAAGAAGCGCCGTACTGTATGTACCTCCAGAGCTGTCCACGGTACTTGGGTACCTACCTAGCTGTACGTACGGTGGCTTACAGCACACCCCAGCAGCCAGTCAACAAACAGTTTTTGGGACCTCGGGACCTTCCACTCGGGGCCTTCCACTCGGGGCCTTCCACTCGAGAGGTCAGCATGCTCTGCTGCCTAGACGTGAGAACTAAAGTATCAAAACTGCCATTTTCAACGCCGCGCCATCATCCATAAAGAAACCATATCATACTAATCGCAAATCAATAGATCTCTTCAGCAAAGGGGGTCGCCAATTCTTTCTTGTCTTCATCCACCGCTGTTTCATCTCAATCTTGTCCCTACACAATCCATACATCCCTTCCTTCCCCGGACCGGCCTGACAGACTGGCCTAACAGACCGGCCTAACAGTCGGCCTAACAGTTGGCCAGCAGTGCGACACGCCAGGGCTGTTAAGTCACTCGTGCTCGCCTACCACGCCCTGCCACAAGCTTCTATGTATGGATCTGATCTACGTACCCTACCATCCCTACCATCCATGGATTGCTGTCGAACTCATACGATATGCCCATAGACTGCCTACCATTCTGACACCTCTCTGTCTCGCAGCCCAGATATGGCAGCACCCGCTCATATCCTGAGGCTACCGCTGAAAGGTAGCCCAGCCAGCCATGTTCTCGTCCGCGTCGTCCCCAGATCTTCAGCCGGTTCTCGTCCCTTGGACCTCGAGTTGACAGCGACGGATGACGAGCAGGCCTATGTCCGCATACGTAAGCCTTTTTTTGTTTTGTTTTGTTGCCACTAACGGCTCGCGTTCCTGCATCTGTCGCCCATCTATTCTTTGCAGGTGGCCCGGCCGATCCGGCCTTGTGGGCCACTGTGACCGGCCAAGCATCCGAGCATCCGCTCCTGTTGCTGCCCTGCCCTGCACCTGCACACGTGCTGTTGGTCTCCGGTGTGGGCCGTCATCCCCATCCTGCAGTCTCACCTTTCTCAGCCCTCTCTCAGCCCTCTCTCAGCCCTCTCAGCCATCCCGGCCATCCCCAGCCTTGTGATCCATTTTCGCAACCCGTTGCACACACTACCGGTATATGAACTAACTTTGGAAACCACGCCGTCATCCTGCAGTGCAACACAGCAAGATCGCTCGGTACAGAGACCAGAGCAGCTCCTTATCCGAAGACGAATGGGAACAATGCCTGGCCTCCCTCCTCCTCCCCGGAGTCCTGCCAGATCTTGACGTCACTGCGAAACTCAACGATGACACACTCACTATCAATGTCCGGAGGCAGGTTTCGGGACAAGACGTAAGTTCCCCCTTTTGCCCGCTTGGTCCCCTCGACAACGTCCCAGAGATGTGTGTGGGTCACCCGTTACCCTGCCATGTGCATTTGAAACAAGATCTGAGCTCGAGACTCACCGGTGTGCGTTGCAGGAAACCTTAGGCTCGCTCACCTTGGAAGCCAGTGAAGAAGCTACTGAAAACATTGACATATTTGACTGGTGCAGCGATGCCGTCGAGGCACGGAGCCGGCTTGAGAGGGAGCTAGAGGAGCTCAGGCGCAAGCACGCCGACCTCGAGAAGCTCGTTGCCGAGGAGACAGAGCACTTCAAAGAGCTTGAGCGTAGCAAGAACGAGTTCGAGGCCAGCCACGACGCGTTCCTCAGGGATCTGTTGAACGAGAAGAAGCTCAAGATCCGGACGCAGGGGCAGATCCTCGCCACGGCCCAAGTCGACGAGGACAAGCTCGCGGCTGTGAGTGCCAAAGCGAACGGGGGTGGATCGGCGGCAGCATCGAGGCGACCTGGCGCTGTTGGGGCTTCGAGGAAGGGCAAGCGCAAGGCCGGCGGAGCAGCTACCGCCGAGGATGAGGTCGACGATGATGCCACGGCCGACTTGATGGATATTGATACAAAGCCAGAGAGCCCTGTGCGGGATCTGGAGGAGCAACTGCAGTCTGATGCTGACCAGACAACCGAGGGCTCGGAGACGGCCAGTGAGCCAGAGCCTGAACCCGAACTCGAGCCAGAGCCGAGGAAGACTGGTAGGTCATCAACTCGCAACAAGGGTGTGAGGGCCTCGCCATCCCCACCGGCAAAGACGTCGAGGGCATCCGATGAGCACCCAAGCTCCAACCTGCGAGGCAAGTCCCCCGCAGCCGCACACAACAAGAAGGAAGACAAGGTGCCACCGCCGAGAGCACTTCCCTTCAAGAAGAAACCTGCACCCGCACCTGTTCCAGCGGATGATGAGTCGACGGCTTCTGAGGCCGAGGAGTTGTGAGAAGGGCGCACTTTCTCCCTCGTCAAGTTTCACTCAAAGGATAGGACAATTGATGAAAATGGACTATGGCAATGTTCATAAGCGTTTGACCAAAGGAAAGTGGTCAGAGCCGGGCTACGCGGATTATGATCCGCCCTCGGGGCCTGCGATAGTAGAGCAAGCGAGCAGCATCGCACTGATGATTTACAACATACAAGGTACCTCCAATAGACGAATTCGCAATCTGACGGTTGACTGCCAGTCTGACCATCAGATTGCTCCTATAAACTTATTTCATTTCAATACTCCTATAGTACTGCTGACGCCTCTGCAGGAGTATTTCTATCTCAAGTCACCGGGACGGGGCACCCTTCATGAGTGATCCGCCTCCTTGTATATGTGCTTCCAGAACCCCCTGTAGTGCTTCAACCTGCCCTTGCCCGCAATCAGGTTGACCTCGGCGGGCGTGAGCTTGATGCTCGGCAGCCTCGTCACGTACTGCCTGAGCCTCTCCTCGTTGGAGCTAGTAGTGATCGCGATGATGCCCTGGTCCAGTACCCACCGCAGCGCCACCTCGCCCTCCGTGACGCCGTACTTCTTCGCCAGGGGCGGGTAGACGTCGTCCAGGGGTCCCGGCCTCGCCCTCGTCACGGCCGTGAGGGGCGCGTACGCCGACAAGGCGATGGCCCTCTCCCGGTGGAAAGCCAACAGGTCCCCCCCGTGCTGGAGGTACGGGTGGTACTCGATCTGGTTGAGGGCGGGCGGGACCGTCGCCGCCTGGAGCACCACCTCGAGGTGCTCCTGCAGGAAGTTGGACACGCCGATGCTCCTGGCCCGGCCCGACGCCCGGATCGCCTCCATCTCGGCCCACTTCTGCTGGAGCAGCGCCGGGTCGCCGTCGGCGAAGAAGGGCTGGTGGATCAGGTACAGGTCCACGTACTCCAGCCCCAGCTTCTCGAGGGACGCCGCGAGGTCCTCCGCGAGGTCCCGGCCGGCGGCGGGCTTGCTGGCCTTGGTGACCACGTAGAGCTTCTCGCGCGGCACGCCGGCCTCCTTGATGGCGCGGCCGAGCTCGGCCTCGTTGCCGTAGCCGTTGGCGCCGTCCACTACCAGCCTTTATGTTAGTCTTATCGGAGGGCTCTAATGTGTGTCAGGGGCTGGGCTGGGGGCTCCAAGGGCCCGTATAGGACCAATGTATCGGTAGGCTCCGGTCGTATGCTGACATCATTCGGTACGGGGGACTTACAATGAAAGAAGCCAGCCTTGATAGCCGCGACTGTGTCTGCGATAATCTTCTTGTCGATCCGTGTGGCAGCATCTGCGCCCCTTTTATAATGGGCTGTGCCTAGGCCATAAGCAAGCTGAACATTTCATCGTCAGTCCGATGCTCGTTCCTGGGGTGTATTGGCGATGATATAGCTTGCCATTGGGATTTCGTGGCCATCATTGAGCTTCAAGTAGGGGATATACTGCATCTGCTTTGGGGCTTGCCCCGTAGCGTCCGGCTTAAATGAAGCTACGGAAGAGTTCATAATTGGCGTCTTTGGGGGTAAAGAGGTTCAATCTGATGCTGAGAGATGCACACGAGGTAGTATAACGAGCACGAAGTAGTGAGTCACAGACTGATATGAAGGGCGCGCAGTGCAGATGTCGTGATGATGCGTGTGGGGAGAGGAGAAGAGAGGCAAGTTCATCCACTTTGACTCCCAGGCCTGACCTAGTCCTTGTTCTACAGATCTACTGCGGGAAAGCCGGTTCTTATCTCACAGGGTTCTCTGAATATCTGGGAAATAGCCATGTTCTCAGTATGCTAGATGTGAAGCCCATCTTGCTCTATGCGGGAAGCGGGAACGGTAGCATGTTACAACAGGAAGCGATCTTCACGCCATGTCTCTTTCTTTTTCACATATCCAAGCTGTCATAGAAGCTTCAATTGTGATTTCTGTAGACCTCTCTTCACATGTCTAAGCCGCGCGATAAGCCCAGACTGAACAAACCTGGAATGAGAATCTGATGGCGTCACCGTTGCGCGGAAAGACTAATAGACGTTTCCACTCCACTACAACAGCCCCCCCCCCCAGCCCCCTTACTGCCTCCTTTCTAGGGTTAGGTCAACCCCAGATTTGCCTTTTGGAGTGATGGGGTAAGGCGCCGGGCGAGATGTCGGCTACGACCAATTGACTTCTTTCTTTTTATTCGCTGCATTGTACTTAGATTATTACTGGACTTTCATGACCGAGGGATCTGGTCATTCAATACGATTATATTTCATATGATTCTAGGTCTGTCCAAACGCTTTATCATGTACCTGCCCGCAGGAACGCAGTCGCTCTTCGCAATCCTTTCCCTGCTGAACCGCCTCCTGCAACCGCTGCACCCTCCCCGATCGATGTCGTTCTCTTCGATGCGTCCCCTTCTGGCGATCCGCTTGCTGACGCTCTTCACATTACTCGCTGCCCTGACGCTGTGCTCTTCTTGACGTTCTCAGTCTATCATCACGTAGGTTACCGATGCTTCTCGCTGACCTCAAACATGTACCGTGGCGTCCCGCCTACGTTGTTGGTCCACAACATCTCGCCGGGCTCACATCACGCCTCATGCCCCAGCCCTAGTTTCCAGGCTGTGATACAATGCCATTTTCCTTCCGAAGCAGTTCTCTTTCGAGCCTAGTGAGGCGGTGCCCAGTCTCACCACTACGTATCGTACCGGTATCGCCTGCGACCAGGCCATTCCGCTCGCAGAATTCCACGAAAGCCTTCCAGTATGGGTCTTCCATAAGAAGGCCACGCCTTCCAATCACGATGAGTCCATACTTGGCCCTCGTCAACGCAAAGTTCATCTTGTTGGGCATGCCGATGACCCCCCAACCAAGCTGCTGATCTTTCTCGACGAACCTCTGCCTTGATCGCGTTACGCAGAGGATCACGACCCCATGCTCAAGTCCTTGGAATGCTTCTATGGGAGCAATTTTCACCCCCTCCAGGCCTCCATACAGAGAAGTTCGCTTGCTCTGGCGCAGTCGTTTGACCTGCGCCTTGAACGGGGACATGATGCAAACCTCGCTCTGCTCAATTAGGCCGGAGGCCACGAGTAGATTGGCGTATCGGCATGCGATGTCGACCTTACCGGCATTGTGCCACCCGCCCATGCCCTCAGCTAGCCCAAGATGCGAGAGCTCGTCCGGGGACGGGTTGTCGTGGAATAACACTGGCCACCCGCGACCTTTCCAGCCGCCCCATTGTTCCAGACGCCCGGTATCCTTTGCCTCAGGCTTCAAGGTATCGGCGTAGAATAAGCTAGAAGGTACAGCGAGGATCGCTGGATGGGAGCGGTAGTTGCGGATCAATTTGGCAGAGGCAGGCCTGAGTATAGGCAGTATGGATTGCGTCGATGGTGGAGGCTCCGCGCATCTGCTACCCATGGTCAGAGGGTGGTCGGCATACACTGGCCGCATGGCTAGTCGGGCAAAGAGGGACTGCTTGAGAGGCGAAAAGGGGAGTGAGGTCCGTGGGCCAATTTGATGTTCATCACCAGCCATGACAAAAAGAGGCTTGAACGAGCTGAGAGCGTTGATTGGCGGGGCCACGACAGTCAATGGGATCAGGACTTCGGGCTCCGTAGCCTGAGTGGCCTCGTCGACAATAAGGGCTGACCAATGGAGTCTGATCTCTGGTGGTGAATGAAACGGATGAATGAACCTAAGAGATTGGCACGTTAAAACTGTCAGCATCTCAGCCGAGTTGAAGGTAATCATGATGCCGCTCCCACTCGTTTTACACCTTTCTTTACTCTTCCAGTCTTCCTGCTCTCTACATAATCCCTTCAGAACGAAGAGAAAGGCCGGGGGCTGGATTACCCCGATGGCTCATTCGCTTACCTGGTAATGCATTGCATTTTGCGCTCCACGGTATACAGGTCTGCATTCGTCAATCCCGCTCTCGTCAGCAGGGAAGCATCACGGCACGTCGTAACAACCACTTTGTATCGCATCATCGCCTGGAAGACAGGTAACTCAAATTTTCCACCCAAGATGCAGCAATAGGGAAGCAGAGCTGGAGGCACTTCTGCAAACATCCGATTGGGCCTGTGCAGCCGCAACAACTCCCCTGTGGTGAAATGCGCTCTCAGATGCTGTGCCAAAGTATCCGCCGCAGGATCCGAGGGTGCACATAGCAAGATGTGAGCATATTCTGTCGTATTCTTGACGAGCTGTAATGCAGCCTCGATGACTGTCTTCGTCTTTCCTGTCCCAGGTGGTCCTGATATCAAGAAAGGCAAGTTGCCGTAATCCTGTGACCATATGCTTTTGACAGCCTTTTCCTGCTCCCGATTTAAGTGAGGATCAAACCTTTCTTGGGAATCACCTATATGGAGTTTGTCCTGGAACTCGCAATCCTGGGTAGTCGGGAAGAGCATGGAGCTCATCCAGCGGGAGGTATCCTGCTGAGTGCTACCTTTATCGATGCCTTCTGTGAGGGTATTGCCATGCAAATCGCGGCTTATCAGGGTCTGTTGTGCGAGTTGCAGCGCGAAAAAGATGTACCGGTATCTTTCGGGGGAGAACAGAAATTGGATGTTGAATCTCTTTGTACAGCTTCTCGAAACGCAAGGCAGACCATGCACTCGGAGTATGAGTCGCTCTTCTGAACGCAAAACCTTCAGTACGCGCGCATAATAGATGATATTCGTCCAACCTGGAGCCGGTTTCTGTTGACTGGTGCTTGGCCTGGTGTCTGGTAGTCTTTGGTTGACGGCCATCGCCTTTCTTTCTGCCAACCACGCTTGCATACCACAAAGACTCCCGTCCACCCCATATACGAGTTTTCGGAGCTCAACACTGTCGTCCTCCTCCACAAATGGGCTGTTCTCCCCAAGTCCTGGGGCTTGCAGTATGCATATGGCATCTCCTTGCCTTTGGTACTGCTCGAAGAGTGTGCTATTCTGTTGTATTATGACTTCATGGCCGTACACTTTTACAGCCCAGTTAGTGACATCAATCTTAGCAAGGACTATTGAAGCCAGAATACGGCTGGGTAAGCCAGATGATGCTATATCAGCCAAGGCCCACGTGGGACTCTTATCACAAGCCTCTTGCGACCTATATAGTCGACAAGATATCAAGAACACATGAGATGTTGCTTACAGGAGTATGTCTCATTTTCCCTACACTGGGCTCCGATGTCCTGGTCAAGATGAAACCAGAAGTATTCTTCATAGTTATTTGCATTGAGGCTGCTATGGTACCTGAACGATGAGCCTATGGAGGGTAGAGACAACGTGGCAGGGCGAGGGAAGAAGCCAGCGGCCAGTCCGAGGCTGGTGGCAACGTAGCTTTGGAAGTCGATCTCCTTCTCGGGCTTCGTAAAGATCGTTGTCCCAGGAAGGGTATTGATCACAGTGAAGATCTCTGGAATGTAAGGCCGGGCATAGATGTCAAAACCAGGCTCACAATCCTTATTGTCGTCATCTGTCGATGTCAACTGCTTCTTCTGAGGCGAGGCTCCAACTACTCTGTTATTATTGGAATCGATATGGTCATCTGTGTGGTCAGGGACAGATACGGCGGTTCCGTGAGCGAGCGATTTTATCGCCTTTGTGGTCCGTTGAATGGCATTGTCTCTGTTTTTAGGAACTGTGTTCGCGGACAAAGAGGGTTTGTCCTTAGGTCTGGAGTCAGCCTTCTCCGAGAGAGGCTGAACTTTGGGTATCGCCCTTGGCCCTCTGCGGTGATTTCCCCTAGGCATTCTGTAGTTCGCTGCTGCTTTTGGAGGGGGCTCGACGGTGGCTATTGATTGTGCCGTTGAAGAACTAACACTTGTCTTTCATGATAGGCCCATAAACACAACCTAGGTAGGACTGTTGACTCCGGGGATAATTTGAGTATCATGAGAGTTTCGGCGAGTCGGAACAGGTTGACAGAATCCGACAAACAACAACAAGCAGGAAGTAGGAAAGCTCGTATAGCTGGCGTCCTATAGTTTCCAGGACGGGAAGGAAGCAGGTGCACTTATACGGACCCTAACCCTTATTAAGACAACTGAATACCCTCCCCCCTCGGCTGGGGGGTCGGTGTTCGGTTGATACTCCGATGATGAATTGCACAGAACTGGCTGACATCACCATGAACGCCGTTTACTAAAGCGCCCGCAGAAAGCTAATGCGCCTTGAAGATCTTGGTGTGGTAGCCATGACACTCTGCGCCTCTCAGCCGTTGAAGGGTCGCCTATTTATCCACGCCGTCATTTGAGAAGAGAACCCAAGAAGCCAGGAGGGAAAAGGGATGTGATTCTCTGCGACACAACCGTCTTATCCACAGTTCGTTGTAAATGCCCTTCCGCACGGCGATTCCCCGTCAACTGCGGCGCATCACCACCACAACAACACCACGCCTGTCCTCGATGGCCGACCAGCTAATCTCCAGCGGCAACGGCGTCGCCCCGGGTGGCGACATCTCCACCCCGACGCCGCCCGACGCCGAGCTCCGCGACAGCCTGGACAAGCAGGCCACACAGCCGCCCCCCAACGACGGGGGCAGCACCCTCGCCGACCTCCCCAAGTCGTGGCGCTTCACCTCCCTCCTGCCCCCCGACCCCGTCCTCCCCACGCCCGCCGACAGCCACAAGACCCCCCGCGACCAGATCACCCCCCGCCAGGTCCGCGGCGGTCTGTTCACGTGGGTCCGGCCGGAGACGCAGAGGGACCCCGAACTCCTCGCCGTGAGCCCCGCGGCGCTGCGCGACCTCAACATCCGGGCGTCGGAGGCGACGACCGAGCAGTTCCGGCAGTTCGCCGCCGGCAACCTCCTCCTGGGCTGGGACGAGCAGGCGCTCGCGGGCGGGTACCCGTGGGCGCAGCTGTACGGCGGCTTCCAGTTCGGCCAGTGGGCGGGCCAGCTGGGCGACGGGCGGGCCATCAGCCTGTTCGAGACGACGTCGCCGGCCGTGAGGGACGCCTGGGGCGGCCGGGGCGAGACCAGGTACGAGGTGCAGCTCAAGGGCGCCGGGCTGACGCCCTACAGCCGGTTCGCGGACGGCAAGGCCGTGCTGAGGTCGAGCATCCGCGAGTTCGTCGTCAGCGAGGCCCTGAACGCTCTGGGGATACCGAGCACGCGCGCGCTGGCCCTCTCGCTGCTGCCGCACAGCAGGGTCGTCCGCGAGACGTTCGAGCCCGGCGCCATCGTCGTGCGGTTCGCGCAGAGCTGGGTCCGCCTGGGCAACTTTGACATCCTGCGCGCGCGGGGCGACCGTCCTATGATCCGCAAGCTGGCGACGTACGTCGGGGAGGAGGTGCTCGGCGGGTGGGGACGCCTGCCGGGCAGGCTGAGCGACCCCGAGAACCCGACCGAGGCGCAGGATCTGGAGCACCCGCCGAGGGGCGCCGCGGGGGAGAAGGACGTGCAAGGTCCTGATGAATCAGCGGAGAATCGCTTCACGAGGCTATACAGGGAAGTCGTCCGGCGCAACGCCCTTACCGTCGCTAAGTGGCAGGCTTACGGCTTCATGAATGGTGTGCTGAACACGGACAACACGTCCATCTACGGCCTCTCTATTGACTTTGGCCCCTTCGCTTTCATGGACAACTTCGACCCAACATACACCCCTAACCACGACGACCACATGCTCAGGTACAGCTATCGCAACCAGCCGACGATCATCTGGTGGAACCTGGTGCGATTCGGCGAGGCGCTTGGCGAGCTCATCGGCGCAGGCAAGACCGTCGATTCCGAGAAGTTCATCAACGATGGCGTGTCAGAGGGCCCGGAGGCCGACGAGCTGATTGCGCGGGCTGAGAAGCTCATAACGCAGGCAGGCGAGGAGTACAAGGCGCTCTTCCTGACAGAGTACAAGAGGCTGATGACAGCACGGCTTGGGCTTCGGAACTTCAAGGAATCCGACTACCAGGATCTGTTCAGCGGCCTACTCGACACAATGGAGGCCCTGGAGCTGGACTTCAACCACTTCTTCCGCCGTCTCAGCTCTGTCAAGGTTGAGGATCTGGCAACCGAGGAGGCGAGGAAGGACAAGGCGTCTGTCTTCTTCCACAAGGAAGGTATCAGCGCCACAAGTGTGTCAGAAGAGGAGGCTCGGCACAGGGTTGCTGAGTGGCTGGACGGATGGCGAGCGAGAGTACTTGAGGACTGGGGTACAGACGGTACCGTCGAGCCGGCCGAGGATGAAAAGCGCCAGGCCGCGATGAAGCAGGTCAACCCCAATTTCATCCCGCGAAGCTTCATACTCGACGAGGTTATTCAGCGGGTAGAGAAAGGTGGCGAGAGAGATGTTCTACGTCGCATCATACACATGGCCTTGAATCCGTTCGAGGACCAGTGGGATGGTCAGGAATCCGGAGGATCAGCAGCATATCAGGGAGATCGGGAAGAGGAAGTCCGATGGACGGGCGACGTGCCTAGATTCCAGCGGGCTATGCAGTGCAGCTGCAGCTCATAAGAGATGGTATTATTACCACGACGGTCGTTCACACATACAGGAGATATCAAGTAAATAGCTAGCGATATGGTTTTAGGTCGAATCTTCACCCGTCTATTTGATGTCTAGGCTAGGCTCCTACTTTGTATCTATGATCCGTTTCTTTTGTCCCATTTCCTTTTAGGTGCGATTGCTCGTTGCTTATTTATGCAGTCTCGCGCCCATGCCGTATACACGCTTATTTCATTTATACTCCCTTGCATCCGGAAGCAGGCTTTTCGGAAGTGACGGAATTATCAAGTCGAAGGTGGACCAAGGATGCCCAGTATCCTTCCACTAGATCACTCAAGCCTGAGCCTCAAACTCATCGCCCCGCTCATAGCCGTCAACGACCTGCTCGTTCTTGACCCTCTCAAGCTGCTGGGTGATATAATTGCGCATGTGCTCCTCGGCCTCGGCCTTCTCGCGCTGACGATCCGGATTATCGTCATGGGTGACACTACCACCATCATGATCGTCATCATACCCGTTAGCCTCGCTGGCGTCGAAGTCACTTCGAGCCCCAATCGACCGCGCCGTCGACGACCGCCGGATCCTGGGCATCGATGGCGACCGCGGCATGCTTTGCCGGGTGAACACATCGTCGAAGTAGTGGGCCATGCCAATAGAGGGTGTGCGCGGCGTTTGTGGGAGGCGGCAGGTGACACTGTAACATGTTAGCGGTAGGTTCGGGAGGTGGGGGATACGGATTATCCCTTACCCAGTGTCATGGATCAGCCTAGCAATGAGACCTGTCCAACCGCACTGGTGTGTTGCTCCCAGTCCACGTCCGGTGTTCCCGTCGAAGAATTCGGGAAACCACATATTGTCTTTCCAAAGGGGGTCAAAATCAAGGGTATCGTTGCCGCCGTTGATGGCTCGGCGGTCGTCATCTCCTCTCGAGAAGAGATGCTGGAGTCGGTGCTGGATTTCCTCCGACACATGGCCAAGGTGCATATAATCGCCCGACCCAACCGGGCATTCGACCTTGAGGTCTTGACCGAAGAACAGATAGTATCGCTGAAGCGACTCGATGAGGAGGAAGTTGACGCAAATCCAGATCGGGCCACGCCAGTTGCTGTTGCCTCCGAAAAGTCCACTGTCCGAGTCGCCCGGAACATAGCCTACCCTAAACTCCTGTCCGTTGACGTTCATTGAGTATGGGTTCTTCTCGTGGTACTTTGACAAGGATCGAATGCCGTAAGGGCTCAGGAACTCATCCTCGTTGAGCATCCGTTCCAAGATCTTCAAAAGGCGCTCCTTGCTCACTATAGACAAGAGGATCCGGTCTCCTTTTCCACGCTTTCGGATACTGAACATGTTGCGCTCCGCCACATCGCAGCGGTTCTGCATGAACCACTCCATCCTCCGCTTGAAGGAAGGAAGCTTATTGATCAGTTCTGGCTCCAGGGTCAACGTTGCGTACATGGGGATCAGGCCGACAAGCGATCGGACTGGCAACTGCTGAATCCATGGGCCACCCCACGAGATCGCGTCGTAGTAAAATCCGTCCTCCTCATTCCAGAGCGAGGCCTCGTCCTTCTCTCCCGTTCTGAAAGTCATGGCGTCAGCGATAAGAATGAAGTGCTCGAAGAACTTGGAAGCAATATCCTCGTAGATACGGCGATGCTTGGCAAGCTCGAGACTGATATTGAGCATGCAGAGACAGTAGAAGGCCATCCAGCCCGTGCTGTCAGCCTGCTCGAGGGTGCCGCCTGTGGGCAGCGGTTCTGATCGGTTGAAGAGACCGATGTTGTCCAGGCCGAGGAATCCACCTTCGAACACATTCTTGCCGTCGACATCTTTGCGGTTTACCCACCATGTGAAATTGAGGAGTAGTTTTTGGAATACACGCTCCAGAAAGTCCAGATCCTGCCGTCCATACATCTTGCGTTCAATCTTGAACGTTCGGAAGGTAGCCCATGCATGCACTGGTGGGTTGACGTCCCCAAAGTTCCACTCGTAGGCAGGGAGTTGGCCGTTCGGATGACAGTACCACTCTCGAGTGAATAAATCGAGTTGCTTTTTGGCAAAGTCCGGATCAATCATAGCCAGGGGTATGCAGTGAAAACTGCTATCCCAAGCGGCAAAGAATGGGTATTCCCACGAGTCCGGCATCGAAAGGATGTCATCGCAGTGCATGTGCTTCCACTGGGAATTCCTGATAGCTTTCCTGTTTGAAGGAGGTGGCGGCTGAGCCGGGTCGCCATTGGCCCACTGGTCCCAGACGAAGTAGTAATGCTGTTTGCACCACATCATGCCTGAGAATGCTTGTCGCTGGATGTTGCGAAGGTCATCCGACATGGGCAAGGGGCTGATCCTGTAGTAGAAATCGTCGGCTTCTTCCTTTCGACGCTCGATGATGTCGTCGAACTCCTCTTCGTCAAGATAGGTCTCTACCTTCTTGCCGAAACGGAAACGAACGACTAATAAAGTCAATAAATGCTGCAATACTAATGGGGTTGGGAAACGTACCCGCACACTCCCCAGGAGGGACGCCACCAGCCTCATTGAACTGGTACCAAGCAGCAAACTTTGTGCCCTCCTGAGCCGGATTGATTGCGTCCTTCTCACCCTCTACAATGTGCCTGTGAAAGGCATCCTTCACATAAGGTTGCGGATTCTCGCCATCGTAGAGCAGCTTGAAGTTGGTATCGTTCTCGGTGAACAGCAGCTTGGGTTCGACGTCTTCACCACTGGGACCAACTCCCGGAGAAGGAGACAGCAAGACATAACGTTCTCCCAGTTGGTGATGGGTCGACTTGACCAGGTTCTCGGCGTGCTCTTTGATCGAGGGCTTGTTCTCTGGAGGCTCGCGTCCCCAAGCCCAAGTGTTCCTGAACCACACATGCGGAACGATATGAAGAGGCTTAGGTTCAGGGCCACGGTTCCAAGCAGTCACTCGGAAGAGCAGTTCTTCCGGATCATTGTCCTCTTTGGCGGTCTCGATTATGATGTCCCAGTACTTGTCGTCCTTGAAAACGCCTGTGTCGATGATTTGATACTCCTTGTCCTCCTTGCCTCGCCTCGCATTTTCTTTTCGCAGGTCATCGTAGGGAAATTCGCTCTGAGGGTACTTATACAGGAATTTCATGTAGGAGTGCTAGATGTTTGTGAGCTGACAGCGTTATGAACATTCGATAGAAGGTGAGGGTCGACGTACAGTCTGAATTGTATTAGCACAAGGTTAGCAAAACGCTCCGAGATGACTGGCGGGCGTAAATACTGACCGGAGTGTTGTCCAGGTGGAAATGCGCTTCCTTGACACTCTCGCCATGGTTGCCTTCCGGGTTGGACAGGCCGAAGAGTCGCTCCTTGAGGAACGGGCTATGTCCTGTCAGCTCTAACATCCGCTGAATCGGGGAGGTATACTGAGGACGAACTCCTTCTCGTTCCAAAAGGTGAAGGCAACATTCTGCTGTCCATGGGTATCACTGACCCCAGCAATGCCATCCTCACCCCATCTGTATGCTCGGGAACGGGCGTGGTCGTGGGTGAAGTCTTTTCCGAAGTGGACGTTGTTAGTCTTGCCGTCAACCCCAGGCTTGATTCATACCCCGGGCAACCCCAGATTTCGAGGATTGCGGAGGTGGATATGCGGATGATTGGTGTAACTCACGGCTCCAGGCGTCGCCATCATGACTATAGTCCTCTCTCACTGTTGTTGCGCGAGATTTAGCCAACGCTTTCTCGCACGAGGGCTTACAAAAGCCGGAACCACGGAGATCCCGTGGGAGACGAGCATGACGAACCTGTAGCCCATTGTCTCTCAGGGAGATAAGAACCCCACTTCTTCCAGTATTTGGTGCGGTGGCGGTCTTCTGTCAATCGTTTCTCCTCTTCAGACTGGAACTCGTGACCGTCGTGAACGACCATGATGGCTGGCGAAGCTCTCTGAGGCGACCCGATGGAAAGGAAAACGCGCCAGCGATTGGGAACGGGACAGGCTTGTATGTGAACTAAGAACAGCCAATGGACGCGCGAACTATCAATGAGGCAAGCAATGGGCTATGATCGCTACTCAATGCTATGGGAACTGTGAAGAGCAGGCCGGAGAAGCTCAAGTTCGGAAACTTAGGAGTTTACCTAGAAGATCGAGCAAGCAGTTGGAGGGGACCGGGACGACTGTGGTTTGGAGCACGTGTAAGAGAAAGAGAAGAAGAGGGAGTAGAAGAAGCAACTGCAGGGAAGAATGCTGGGGAATAAAGATGGCGCAGAAATCAAGCCCATACAGTACGGAGACCAGTTTCAGGAGAAGGCGCAGGTTGACTGTCGCTCTATGCAGGATGCGGCTATGTGGCAGGTCGAGATAAATTCGGCAACGGGGTCGCTGACTTGGCCACACCACAACTGCGGGTTGTTCCTCTCTGGCCAACAATTGTTTTGTGCCCCTGTGGAACCTCCATGTTGCGCAAGCTGATGCAACAACCACCGGCAGCTTGCTTCTTCGGCCTCCCGAGGTCCGCTGCGGAGCTTGTGGACGTGGTCGGTTGGTAGACTATACCAGTGACACTATGCATACCTACCTAAGGTACCTAGGTAGCTACACGCATACCCAAGCACGCTGCCAGGTCAGGGCAGCTGGAGGCCAGGTCAGGGTCGCGAGGGTGCTGTAGCCTGTAGGTGCCTCGAAGTACGGTACACCTGCAGATGTGCTCGGCAATGGGGCACGAGATAGACGGGCTGCGTTGCTCGCTGATGATGTCATTTTCGTACTTGGGGAGCTCCGGAGCTAAGCTCCTGCCGTTGCGTTTGCGATGCGACATGGGGAGCTATCCCAGCTATCCAAGCTCCAGGTCCCAGGCTCCCAGGGTCTGGTGTGTTCAACAGGCGCTATCGCGGGGCATCTGGGGTCAAAAAGGCCTAGCTTCATGCGGAGAAATGCCTAGACCACCTACCTAGGTCGGTAGTAAATTCAAGGTCTCCCGAGGTCGCCCACTGTACGAACTTCAATACACCGCACGTACAGCACACCGCCCACCTTGGGCAATGACAGACCTGGAAATCAGGTCGTGTCGCGCCGGGCTACGCGGAAAATCTGTTGTGTGATTGATGCTGGGCGTTGACATACGGACATTTTATTGATGGTTGTTTCCCGCCCTTTTCCAATGGGATTTTTGCTGTCTATCCGGTTCCATACTTCACCTAAGGGAGGCCCCCATGGAGGATGATAGTTTGCTAACCGCCTTGATGGCAGTACCAGTTTCCGGGAGACGAATTGCAGTAGCCTTTCGGCTCATCCTCGATGCGCTAGCCTTGAACCTTCTCCTCCCCCCAACCTTGCCTGATAACGCCTCGCTGCCGATAATAGTATGACGCAATGGACAATCATGGAGATGGCCATGTGCTTGCTATGCTCACCCGTAAATCATCAATTTCTAGTGAGATATGATGATCAGATCTTGGCCTTCAGCGGCTTTGGAGGTGTTGTGGCTTCCTTATTGACGACAACCTCCTCACTTGGGTTCTGAGCTTTCTCGCCGTTGCCGAAGAAGATCACTTGGACCGTGAGATCGTCCCTGCGCAATGCGCTGTTAGTGCATGCATAACATCTGGGCCAGGAGATCCACCTTACCTGTACCGTCGCGAATAGGGTGATGGCAGAGTTAGGAGGGCGGAGACCATCTCCTCATTCTTGCCGCCCAGTGCGTTGCGAATGAGATGCGTAGCGACGTTGTTATCTTTGACGACGAACCTGTCATCGTCCTTCGAGATGCCCCATTGTCGCAGGCGAATCGGTGTCTTTTGACCGTCATCACCAGTGCCCTGTTTGCCTTCCTCGACAGGGAGGCCGTTCTTCTGCGACGCGCCGAATATTCTACTCCAGACCGAGTTGAACTGCGTAGTGGAGCCTTTGCCTGCCTGGGTCTCCAACCACTTGCCTACGAGGCCAACGACTTCCTCATTGGTCAACATCTCCCACAGGCCATCGGTAGCCAGGACCAAAAAGTCTCCCTTATCGGGCTGGACCTTCGTAGTAGTGACCACTGGCTCCGCCGTGACATAGGGAGGCGTCTTCAGGAGAGGCGACTGAGCGCGACCAAAGAAGGACTGTCGCAGCTTGTCCGCGATCTCCTTGGTCCACTTGTAGCTGGCATCGCCGAAAGCACGAGTAGGCTCCAAGCCACCGAGAACTCTGCCATTCCGGACGACATGCTGCTCGCCCGGGTGCAACTTGCGCAAGCGATTGGCCTCGTCTGGGTTGTTTCCAGTCTGGTCCACAGAGAGAGGTGTTGCAGTCCACTTGCCGTTGTCCGCCCGGCGTCCCAGAACCGCGCGAGAATCCCCGGTACAAGCTACACGCAGCAGGTTGGACTTGCTATCGTAGAAGGAAAGTAAGGCACATGAGCCAGACAAGGCCGGTGCCAGAAGCTCTGCAGCGACGGATCGGGAGTTGGACTTCAGCACTTCTTGCACGCTGTGGTGAACAATCTCGTCGTCGAGACGTGTGAAGCCTTTCTTGATGGCAGCGTCGACGGCGTCCGAAGTGGGGGAGTTCCCGCCGGCTTTGTATGTGTCGTTCACCTCGCGCGCGACGGTGCTGATAAGGCTCTGGCGAAGCTTCGCGGATGTTGTCCAGCCACTATCGCGCCCAACGTCAGCAAACACGTCTGCATCAAATCGAAGGGCGAGGTCAACTTACGAGTGCCCATCAAAGACTCCCCAGAACATCCAGTCACCACCAGTCTCGGAGTCGCCCCTAGCCGGTACCTCGACTATCTTCTCGGCATGGTCATCCTCGATTGGATTGTTACTGGGCAGCTGGTCTAAATCGTATCTTAAGACGCCTCGGCCTCTGTTGACAAAATAGGACTCCTCCAGCTTCCTCAGCTTTTGTGTTGCCTGATCTCCAGTCAACATCTCGACAATAGCGCGACCCTCGTCGTCCGTCGTCTTGGTGATCGGACCCTCGCCAACGAATGTACCGGTGGAAAGCTCGTCGGCTCCTATGACAAGAACAGATCGGGTAGGGAGCGCCTCGCCGGGTTGGGTGGAGGATTGGAAGCCACGCGTGAGGGCATGTGTAGTGTCGGCCGAGTTACCGTTGTAGGCGTACCAGGCTCCATAACCGACAGCACCGGACAATACGGCCACTGCTACCCTTCGTGCATTCATGGAGGATTGTAGGGGCTCCCTTACGGTATGTGCATGCTTCGAGTAGGCCCGTGAAGTGATGGAGGTTCGAAGGGTTTGGGTGTTGCGGGCAGGGGTCTGAGTCTGTGACAGAGAAGAGTATAAGCACCGTCGATTAGCTCGGTAGGAGAGGCCTCGGTGGCCCCGAATGGTGGTGCATTGACCGGACCGAAAGACCGCCCTCGCTGCAGCACGTCGCATCTTGTCTTCAGCTGTGACTGGGAGTCCAGTCAGGCTACGGCAGGAGATGGACGTAATTGTGCAAGTGATAATCAGCTACAATTGCTTTGGACCCAGTCTGGAAGATCAACGATTCAGATCAGAAGGGTGAGTGGTACAAGCAGGCAAACCGGGTGTAGGATGGTACCATAGCAGCATAGTAGGAACAACACTCGGAAGGCCGAGATAGGAACTTGCGGTCCGTGCACTACCGTACTACGTACTACGTACCGTACCACCCACCACCCAAGCAAACTAACTACCTAGGTAGGTACCTAGGTATCTTGGAACCTTGGAACCTCGAGGCTCTCTTTCAGTATCTAGGTGTAGGTTGACTTCCTGGGTGCCTTTGACGGTTCTAATGTTGGTACTGTGGTACATATCGGCGGATATCCAAGTACCTAGGTACCTAGGGCGATTTGCTCTGCCGAGCGCAACGCCAGTCCAGCTTCCCCCGGCTGCCCGGCTCCGTGCCGATCCCGTACCGGACCCTCTGATGGGATCCATCCTCGGCCCGCTCTGGAGAAATAACGGAGAAAATGGGCCATATGAACAATGGTTCGCGATTTCCAAGGACGGATGTAATCCCAATTACCCGATCAAGCATTTGACAGCTCTTCTTTAGCTGATGGCTTTCATGATGTTACGTCCACACACAGTTTGCCGAGGCTAAGCGACAATATCTCCAACGCACCTCAGCCCTGTCACCCACTCATCATCTTGAACCCCTTCACGGCAATAGGCACACCTGGTCTCCTACCACAACTCCTTAGGCGGCACCATCCTCACTGTCGGAGCAGGCATGGCAGAACCCAGCTCCGAAGACGTCCCGGCGCCAGTTCAGGACCCGGATGCCGCATACCAGGCGTTCCACGAGTACAGATGGGACCTTGATAAAGACTTCCTCGTGTGTAGTTCTCCTAGGAATTAGAAAGGGGACGCCAGAGCCTGGAAGGAATACCCAGCTTACACATCTCGTAGGGTGGCCTCGTCCTCGCCCTCGGCGGGTACCATGCTCTAGCGCAGACCGCTTCCCAGGCGGACATTGTCATGCACTCGCGCATCTTCTACTACGCCCGCATAAGCGGCATCACCATCCCCTATACCGGCTATAGGCAGTGGCTCGTCGGGTTCCATCAGGCCCAGGCCCAGGCCAGCTACCAGCAGCAGCAAGAGCAACAGCCCCAGGTCTGGGAATGGGACCTCCTCGAGGCGCTCTGCAACCACCGCGACAGGCTCACCTCAGCCCAGCCCTCCTCCGTGGCCCAGCGGCGGGACGAGGCCGCTGCCGAGAAGGCGAGGTGGATGCGGGAGCTCCTGAGCATCTCGGCGCCACATGGTCAGCCCGACGGCCACGGTGCTGGTGGTGAGGCTTCGAATGGGCAGCATGCGTCCACGCCGGGATGGATGGCCGCCGCCCCGAAGGGCGAGCTTTACGTCGACCGCCGGGTAGCAGCCAGTGACGACGACGCATCTTCCCCGGCATACCCAGAGCGCTTCGCACAGATCATCAGAGCTGTGCAGACGGGAGAGCCCGTCGAAGGCATCGTGGAGATCCCCGACATAGTGGCCAGGAATCCTGTGAGTTGCTCCCCTAGGAAGTCCACTCTGTGATCCAAAGCGACGCCGTGACGTAGAAATAGGATAAGTGCTGACCTGGTCAGACAACAACGCCTATTGGGAGGATGGAAAGGCCTCCAAAGCCCTGGGAGAGAGTAGAGCCTGCGCAAGGGCAGCACAGTCCTGAATTGAACCTGGACCAGTCATTTCCCGACCCGGAAGAAGCAGCTGTGGGCAGTACCTGATGTTCAAGACCTGTTCAGCACTGATCTATCCATCGTTTCACTAGAGAGGGGCTTAGGCTGTGGCTTCGAACTCACGAACTACGAGATTGGCGTCCTGCGTGTTGAACATGTGCTGTCCCCTCGCCCATGAAATAGCCAGGGCTGGTCGGCAGTCGGCTTCGAAGGACGCTTGAGACACTAGGTCACCGCAACATTGGCACTGCAAGCTATACAGGTCGGATGGGCTAAATCATAATCTTCAATGGAATGTGCAATCTCCGCGGCGGCCTCTGACTCCTGTATACCGTATGTACAAATAACGCGCAAAATTGACCACAAATGGAGCTAGGCCCTGAGAGGCCATAAACGAATCTCGCTTCACCACACCTCCTCACTACAACCAGCACCTCATGGACCGTAAGCAACCTGGCCCATCGGCTTGTCCTCCTCTATACCAGGAGCCAGCAGGTTCGTCCTTGGGTCTCCTGTTGCCTTAGCGGCCGAGCAACGAGCCATGGTCGGTGAACTGTAAGAAAATGTTAGCAAAGCCTCAGATAGTTATGTACTAGCGCCTGTAACATACCTCCTAGAAATGACGTCTGTGAAGTAGAAGTTCTCGATAGGAAGCTTGAGTGGTGCTCCCGTGACCTTAGCACCCTTGTTCTGTTCTACGAGCTGCACCTTGCTCAAGTGCTGCAGAGCCACTGGCTCAACAACGTCGTATGTGGCCAGGGCAGGGCTAATCTCCACCATGCGGTCGCGAACAGCGGCAACGTCATCGTATGGCAGAGGAACTCCGAGGAACTCGCTAACAGCGCGGACGATCTTCCAGTCGGTTCGTGCAGCACCGGGCAGTCCTGTTGCCGCTCTCGTCATCTGGACACGACCCTCAGTATTGACGTAAGTAGAGTTCTTCTCGGTGTAAGCTGCACCGGGGAGGACGACATCGGCAATTTGAGCACCCTTGTCACCGTGGTGACCCTGGTAGACAACGAATGCGTCCTTGGGGATGTCGGCCTCGTTGATCTCGTCGGCGCCAAGGAGCCAGACGAACTTGGGTGTTGTGTCCGCAACCTCAGCAGACGGTGTAACAAAGCCAACCTCGTAAGCTCCTGCCCTGGAAGCTGCCCTCTGCAGCACGTTGTAGCCGTTCCACTCCTCGGTCAAGAAGTTGGAAGCGTGCTTGTCGACGAAAGATCCGATAGTCTCGTAGAAGGCCTTGGCATCTGCGTGCTCCGTGACAGCAGAGCCCACGATAATCAAGGGCCTCTTAGCGGCGGACAGCTTCTTGCCAAACTCTCCAGACAGAGCCTGCTTAAGAGCGTTGAGGTCGGTACCAAGGTGGTCGAACTCGAATGTCGAATCCCACGACTCACCAACGACACCAATCTCGAGGTCAGACCGCAACCACTGCTTCCTGATGCGGGCATTCAGCACAGCAGCTTCGTGCCTTGGGTTGCTGCCCACGACGAGTATTGTGTCTGCCTCCTCAATACCCCAGATTCTAGAGTTGAAGAGGTAATTGGATCGAACATCCACACCATGAGCAATAGGTCGGTCGCCACCGGGCTGGTCGAGGGCCAAGTTCTCGGAGCCCAGCTTGTTGGCAAGCTCCTTGATGGTGACCAGAGACTCGACATCCGTCAGTTCACCGGCAATGACCTTGAACTCATTGCCCTTGGGCGCCTTCTTCTCATATGCCTGGGCAATCTCGGTCAGGGCTTGCTCCCAGTCGGCGGCTTCGAACTTGCCCTCTCGACGGATGAGGGGAAGAGTGAGTCGCTGCGTCTTAAGCCCGTCGCAGGCGAATCGTGACTTGTCGTTGATCCATTCCTCGTTAACGTCGTCGTTTAGCCTTGGAACAATACGCATGATTTCAAGGCCACGAGCATCAACCCGGATGTTCGAGCCAAGTCCGTCCAAAACGTCGATAGACTCGGTCTTCTTCAGCTCCCATGGCCGGGCACGGAAAGCATATGGTTTCGAGGTCAATGCACCAACGGGGCAAAGGTCGATGACGTTTCCAGACAGCTCCGAGTCGAGGTTCTGCTCCAAATATGTGCCGATTTGAATGTCGTTGCCACGGCCCGCCGAACCCAGCTCAGGAGCACCGGCAATGTCGTTTGCGAATCTGATACACCTCGTGCAGTGAATGCAACGGTTCATCGACGTCTTGACCAAAGGTCCGATGTTTTTGTCCTCCACACCTCGCTTGCCACCAATCTCGTGGAAGCGACCCCGGTCCGCTCCGTACCTCATCGACTGGTCCTGAAGATCACACTCGCCACCTTGGTCGCAAATTGGGCAGTCCAAGGGGTGGTTGGCCAACAAAAACTCCATCACACCCTCTCGTGCCTTGTGTGCGAGCGGCGAGTTGGTCTTAACGACCATACCAGGTGCTACTGGCCATGCACATGACGCGACGGGCTTTGGCGCTCTCTCGACTTCGACTAGGCACATACGACAGTTTCCTGCAATCATCAACTTCCTGTGTGTATTGTATTAGTCGCGGCTCGAGGGATAAAGGGTCGAGGGAGAGTCGGGATGGTGGGGGGGGTGGGTCGTACTCGTGGTAGCAGTATCTAGGTTGGATTTCTTGTCAGCCAGATTTAATTCGGTTTTCCAGGCAAGTAGACATACCTTGGAACTGTTGCTCCCGCCTTCTCGCATGCTTGAATTAAAGCCGAGCCAGCTGTGAGAGTGTCAGGGAGAGTCTAGTCGATGCAGATCGTCTGCAGCGCCGTACCTTCTATAGACACTTTCTTTCCATCTTTATGGCCGTTAGTTAACGATTCCAGGTCTTATATTTCGTCAATCCAGCCGTCCCACATACCAATTGTGAGCTCGACCTCTGCAGGTCGCTGTCTTGTCGCAGAAAAGGCCCTGGCGGCATTGGAGGCCGGCCGCTTACCATGCCGCCAAGCCGAACGTGCCAGAGTCTGCCGCAGCATCGTACCGTCTCGCCGGGCTCTGGAAAAAAGAATAAGGTAGATATGGGTATAAGGAAGGCGGCGTGTGTGAGGCAGGAGTCGTCGGGAGTTGTTGACGTCGAGAAGGTGCCGGGGTGGTCGATGAACGATGCCACTGGGCAGATGATCCGAGCATTAGAAAGGCTCGCAAGACTATTGGTCGGGGAACCTGGGGTGTATAGGTAATCCACGGCACCTCCTCAGGCGGTCCGTGCGTAACCTGGAGTCCACTACTAAAGCCAAATTTGCAAACCGTCCATTGGTCTTGACTTTTCTCTTTCTCTCAACAACTCATTTCACGGGCACATTTTATTGTAGGTGAGCTCGAGCTCGGATCTGCGCAAGCAAAACCGTCGCTTCAGTCGAGCCCTCCTCTATCTTGTGCTCAAGAGCAAATAATAAACGCCGTTTATGGAAGTATGTGAGAGCCAATATGGCTCGATGTGCAATGCCTCTTACCGCCGGTCGTTACATTCCACCCAACCTATGTATACGTTTGAATCACCGAGTTTGGGTGTCTGGATGCTTCGGCTCAAACTCACTCGCCTGCAAAGGACGTTGGCCCAGCTTCTCGAGGGTTTTTCGTGCGCCTCTTCACGTCGCCATGCTTTGCGAAGATTTCAATATCTCGAGCTATCGCAAGCGCAGCTATAAATGTGGAGCCCAAGTCTGGGTTGGTAGCACCAGAAATGGCGACAGCAGAGCTGCGTTGTTGTTACATGTATCTACGCCCGATCCACTTTTGCGATGCGAGCACGCGAGAGCTTTCGTATCCGTCCCCTCACGACCGCGGCCTGTCAAAAGATGCAACAGCCTGCTTCTCCCTCTCCAGACTCACATTGATGCGATCTCTTATGCCTTTGATATGATAGTTGCTGTAACCCTCCATGTCCTTGACTCCTCGGTTCGCGATGGTCAAGACCTCGCGCGAAGTCCTTTCGTGGGGCCCCATATCATCCGGGAGTGGCATATCCGGTCGTGACTGATCGTATGCCTTGAACTCCGCGATCTTCTCCGGTGGAAGGTGGTAAGTCATGTTTGGTTTGGCCGGTACTGCCATATTCGCAATATGTGCCTCGGCCTCCTCCCAGCTCATGGACTTCGGTTGGTGAGGTGCAGCAAGGGCGCCTGTCTTCTTAACCGCCGTGACGTGACGTCGTGCCTCACGCTCGTATGTCCAGATGATGTTGTCCCTTACTCTCTTCTCGGTGGCGTCAAGACTCGCTAGCATCTGCTCCAAACGCTCAACCCTGTCCTTGGCCGGCTCTATCGGCTCCAGAAGATCTTCCGTAAGCGGGACGCAGATGGTACCGATAATGTGAGTGAGAGGGGGAATGTCCTCCTCAGACTGCTGTTCAGACTTCCCGTCGGTTGGATCGACGGTCATCGGCGCGATGGGCTGCACTGGGACTGATGAGCCTGTGCGGCCGTTGACGGATGATGCCATTTCTCAACAGGCTCCTCTGGTGTGGCGGGTGTGTCTAGGTCTGAAGCATTTATGGCGATTCGTAGCGCAATGTTGTGTGCTTCGCCCTTGGCTCAACGGATTTGCCAAGATTCACTTCGTATATTCGATGGATGCCATGCAAAGATGCAAGGTCTCTAGAAGTCCTAGAAGTCGGTCAATATGCACCCTGGAACCAAGATTCTTTGATGGATCGTACAGTCATGTAACGAGGGACAGTCCTTGCTCGAGCAAATACCTTGAACACGCCTTCTTTGGTAGTGGTAGAATTGTTATCGATTGGGGTGGAGGTGCGGTGTGTAATTGCGAAGTTGAGGAGGGGCAAACCGAGAAAATGCAAGGACTTAGGCGGACCGTTGGGAAAATATTAGGTCAAATTTCGTTACAACGTCTTCAACCTTCCTGTCTTTTCTCAGTTCTCACTGCAACTTGGCTACTAGATTTTTTGAGATAACATAGCGGAGCCAGTCTACCTAATGAAATACCGAGAGTGATCTCCAATATGTTTGCAGTCTCGGCCACTTCGAAGGGCGGCTACCGGTAGCTTGCGAATTTGTAGGACTATGATGCACTACTGTCCGAATCAAGAGACTGCTCCATCACGCCTAGATCGTCAACATCATCAAGTAGACGACGTCTGCCTGTACCCACGATAGTGGCGGCTTGCTGGTAACGCTGTTGGGTTTATCAGCCGCCTGCGCAGTTCCGATGCAGAGGGGTCCTGCTACGAGTGGCCGCGCAAGCAAGAACATCCATCCGTGAACCTTGAGACGCTGAAGGCAGGAATCGACACGGCTGCACCTGCTGGTGTATTCCATCAACTGGCCGAAGCAGTAGGCCGAGTTGGGGCAACATGATAACAAGGCCTTCCAGTATCAGAGTCTTCGCCGGCCGTGTCGGTCAAGTGGCATGGAGTACCGTATTACCCGCGGCTCTTCATGGTATCGACTTCACTTGCCCGGTTGGTGTGACCTTTCATCTTGATGGCAGCACCTTCCGCACATACTCCCTTCCAATCTTGAGTGCCGCCCGGACATTATCCTCAAGTCTCCTGTCCTTCTTCCTCCGCATCCATAACAGAACAAGCGCAAGGATAAGCGCGTCGATTACAATATGTTTCAGGACCACCCACAGGAACCAGCTTATCCGGGCACCAAAGCTACTCTCCTTCTTGGATCTCCACTCCCGGCCAGTCGTTATCTGCTCCCTGAGCGCTGCTATCTCAGCGGAAAGCCGTATTGTAGCGCGCTCCATCCTCTTCGACCACCTGTCCCCTTTCCTGACGTACCCGCCGTCATCGTCCGGTTCGTCGGCTGCTATGCGCCTCTGGTAGTCCTGCTCCGCCTCGTCCTCCTCGCTCATCGGGCTCAAGATCTTCAAGGGCCCGTCAGCCCCGGACGTTGGTCGCACAAATCTTCTTGGACCTGTGTCTATGGCTCTTTTGCCGAGTTGTTTCGCAGAATTATCTGAAGAGCTCGGACTGTTTTCCTTGATCTGGTTCCACACAAATTCTAGCTCGGATACCAGCTCTGCTGCATTCCTGTCCTCTGCGTGTCAGCGAGACACCTTCCCCACGGAGTGTCCTATACCGGGGCACGAGTACTCACGGCGTCGTTGCGTATTTGTGCATCGTCTCGATCAAGGCCTCGATATACCGCCTCTTTGCCTCCGTCCGACTCAGGCCCCTCTGCGAGTCCCAGGCGTCCCACTTGTCCTGTTCCCTTTGGAGCTCGTCGCCTGGTAGGCCGGAGCTCGAAGTTGGGCGTTCCATCACCCCGTCCACGTCGCCTTCCATGGATTGTTTGTAGAGGCCGTAAAGTCGCATACGATCTGATGGTGGAGGCCGTGTCGCGCCCGTCTTGGGGATCTTCTTGACCGTGTTGAGCGCGTGAACGAACACGCGATCTGGGTGTCGAGAATGCCATTAATATTGCTCTCGGCTTTAGTATAAGAGGGAACCATACCCACTGAGTCCGCCATGCCTAAGGTGGTGCACTGGTGCTCGTGATGCACCAGAACAGTTGTTGGCTTGTCTAGAAATGCGGTGCTGAGTGCCCGGGCGAATGGCACTCTAACATCAGTATTCTGGGTACAGAGGTAGGCTTGGAATGGGACGCAACGGAAGAGCGTTCGGGTCCGAGCCGGGAGGTAATCAGGGACAAGTTCGTAGTTCCCAAATTATATTCTTCTATTCACAGTATCTCGAGGTATCGAGAGGAGGTTGTGGTTGCCCGCATCATCATCACGCCAATGTTCGCCTGGCGCATTTGGCGCGTATAATGGATCAGGGGTCCTGCAGTGACCTCGGCCGCGGGGTCCACCACGACGGACCTCTCCCACTTCCGGAGTCGGCACGGCGATCCGGCCTCCCAGAAACGAAAGTACCAGAATAGTCGTGCTGTGGGCACTCCGCCACTGACTTCTGTTGATAGGGTGTACTACATGCCAATACGATTCTTCTCCTCAGCCCGGGCTTTCAGCAGGGTGACATGCATGGAATTGTTAGGTATCAATGAAATTTAGTGTGGTTGGTTGGGGTGCAGGCTAAACGTCCGTTTTGGGCGGCCCAATTCGCGTCCCCGACGGAAGAGCCCATACGGCGCCGTTGTCAATACGCCTATCGCGAGTGCACTCGGCCCAGTGCTGTCAGATCGAGACAAGCATTTTGTGATTGTATGCCTAAGAATCAAGTGCATGGAATAAAATCTGGCCTGGCTTGGTCCTAGCAGTAATATTATCTTCATTTCCTGGATTTCGGACTGCATAAGCACTTTATAAGCCCAAAGACCCCAAAGATCTCGCAGCCTCCTCTTGTGCCTTCTGGTTCTCCATAGCGAGTCTCTTCTTTTCCTTGTAGGTATTGATCAACTTCTTGTTACTCAGCGCATTCTCTGCCGCCTTGTCGTTTGCCTCGGTCTTCTTCTTTGCAGTACCAACCCCGAGCCTTACAGTTTCGCCGTACCCAACCAACACCGCCTCTTGTGTGAATAGAGGTGCATTGGTCAGGGGGTCCCTGTTCTTCCTGCTGTCATCGACAATGCGATATTCTATTTGAACGCGAGGTTTCGAGAGGCAAAGCTCTGCACTGAGCTTATCCTTGAACTTTGGAGGCTGCTGAAGTACAGTTTGCGGTGCCGGGGAAGCTATAGCAACAGAGGACTCAGAATCCATCACGGGAGCTACTAGAGGCGGTTGAGGCCGACTGCGCTTCTTGATGAGGTCGTGGATTGTCGTACTCCAAAGTGCCTTCATCCATGACGCTGTCCGTGCTACGCCCGCAACAGGGTCGCCCAGAATAATGGCCGCAACATGAGCCTCGAAAATGTCGCCCAGGACCTTCGCACGCTCCTTCTCATTGACTTTAGTACCACCCCGTCTGCCGTTAAGATCGTATTCTACAGGCAGTATCGCCCGCTTGTCCAATCCGTACTGTTTGGCGTACTCTCCGAGAGTGGAATTGCGAACTAGTACCTCCCGAATATGGCACATTTCGCCGTGTGGGAAATGTGGGAAAGTCATGTAGATGTATGCCGTGGACATCAAGTAGAGGTATGCGTCGCCGAGCCATTCTAGCTGTTCGTAGCTGCGTTCATTGTCGGCCCTGGTCACGCCTGCATGGGTGAACGATGCCTTCTCCAGCGCTGGATCCAAAACGGCAGGAAGAGGTGGTGGGGTTTTGGCGATATCTGACGGACTCCAAGGAGTGAGCAAAGGCACCTCCGGCTGTTTAAGCTTCTTGGTTTCTTGTGGCTGGGGAGCTGTGACATGCTCCTCGGCCATTTTCTCATCCTGGGCTTTTCCGAGCGCCTTGAAACTTGGCATGAGTTCATTACTGATCCTCGCTAGGCGCTGGATCAACGCTGGGTCGGAATTTCCCGCTGTCTGGCCCTTCAAGGATCGAAGACACTCAATGAGATCATCGGCGCGCTCATTTATTTGGGATAACGCGTCTGGAATCTTGACTTTCTTCTTGGACTGATGCTCGCCATGGCCACTGGTCTGGGCGAATTCAGAATGCGAGCGTTTAGCCATCGCCGATGCCGATGCCGATGCCGAATCTGCAGAGCCACTTAGTATTTACGACCGATTAACCAATAGTCAATGAGCACACCTATCTCTAACCGCGTTGAGCGGGCAAGGGCGAACGAGTGGTGTAATTCAAGAGAATGATGGTATGTATACACACTCTGTAGTGTCACAAGCCAGACAGCAACAGGGGGAAATTTAGATCTGGGATGTACTATAAAAGTGAGTGCAAGGATGTGAGCTGCAACAGGCCCAGATGTCGGCACCCCCACACGCCCACAAGGCTGATAGCCCCACTGATATCAATTCAACCAATCATGTTGGCCAACGGTTTTGCGCTCCGACTTCACGTCGATTTTCCAAGTTGGCGTTCCGGATGTCGAGGACTCGTAGACATTCACTCTTCCAAGCTATGCCATGATGTCAGTCCCTCGCGAGCGGCTTCTGGCGCTCATGCAGGTATTGCGCACTTCTCAATCCTTAATGCTCCATGATTATCAGCTAATATCCCACAGACACAATGCCGAATCTTTGCCACGACCTACAACCCTGAGGGGATCCGGATGGGAAACAAGATCCTGCGACAGAGGCTACGAGGACCAGCACTGGCTGCCTACTACCCAAGAAAGATGTTCGACCTCAAGGACCTCTTGAAGGAGTATGGGCCAACGTTGGAGATAGTGGATGAGGAGGAAGATGATCGACAAGAATCTCTTACGCTGTATGTTCATCAGTCGTGCGGGCTTATTGAACATCGCTAACAGATTGTAGATTGAGAGCACGCGGAAAGGGCGCTCCGAAGAAGAAGAAGGGACCTCCAGGCAAGCCTAGCTTCTGTCCCTACAGCCCTATGCCCCAGGCTAATATCGTTATGTGCAGATGTCAAGAGCAAGAGGAGATAAGGCGACGAGATGGCTATAATGTAGTCACTGTACAAATTGCCTTACTTGCAAAACATACAAAATTAGATTCCACACAGACCGAGAACCTTTTTTCTGTGGCCTGGCGCTGTGCTACGATGGCAATATTCCGATCAACGACCCTACTTGGTGACTCTGGAGTTAAACTGAATATGTTGACTCGCAGCAGGGTGTGGACTACAGGATTTTAGAACGACCGTCTCGACTGCCATGTTGACCAGACAGCTTGGAACGGCCTAGACGCTCTACGAATAATAGCATTGGATTATATGAAGGGTGCAAACGGATAGCTGACTTGGTATGTCTAGTTTCGTGGCCGGTTATCGTACAAGGCTATACGGCTTCTCTTGCCAGGGTCTACCCAGGTAGTGTATTGTGCTTTTTTTTCAAGCCATGCAGGTTTGCTATGGGTTGTGGCTGGTAGGAGATTTCAGAGCTTGGTCGAGCTCAGATTACAGCCTAACAAGCCGGGGAGATGCACCTTCGACATATCTGGGTACCTAAGTAGGTATGCCGACATCGTAGCTCGCATTCGGTCGCGATAACTCTGGTGCCCAGGTGTTCGGGTCACCTAGGTACGTATCAGTTGTACCGGAGCCGATACGACTGCCCAGGTGGGAAGTAGGCTACCACGATACGTTATCACCATTCCCTCTACAGCAAAGGTGTATTTACCCCCAGGGAAAGCGCTACAAGCTGAGTGATTACTGCCAGCCCTAGAGGGTTTTAAGCATACCTGTGTATACTTTGTCCTAGCTTTGGGTAAGAACTCCCAGGCGTGTTTGTCTTGTCGGACCTGCTGCAGCCTACTAAACGCAAAGTGATGCGGTAGTAGTTACTTCCAAAATCTCCCCGATCCCGCTCCCACCTGCAGTCTCTATTCGGCCTGTGTACTTTCCACCCATAACCTCTCCCATCTACCAACGCGTTCTATCACATCTCACTCTCCTCACCCTCTTCGATTTCACCAAACAATCACTCCCACCAAGGAGGATTTACTCGATTTCGGCTGCCTAGGTAGTCTTCCCCATTTCCTCCCCCACTATAGCCTGCTCAACAGGTACGCCTCTAGAACCGCGATTCTGCTGCAGCCTCCAATATCTAGGTAGTATTCAACGGCGACCATCTGCGCCGCTGGCCCCGCAATGCCTCAGGACGAGAATGCTCCCTTCGATGAGGGTCTGGGACTTCCCCTGGCCCTAAGGAAGTCAATCACACCATTGACCACTTCCAAGCTCGTCAACCAGAGCGCCACCAAGGTAAATGTCTGATTCTATCCGCCTCAACTGGAGCATTTCTGACACGAGATCTCAAGGTCAAACACCACGAGAACCTCGACACCAATCCCATGGACAAGCTGTTGGCGAAGCTCTGCGAGGGTCGCGAGCTTCCTGGTCAGAATGACTCTGGCGAGGGCGACCACCCTTCCTCCTGCAGTTCGTTGCCAATCACCCCTGCTACCGATGCCTTTGGAGGCACTGCCCCCACCACTCGACCTGCCAGTGCGGCCCCCAACGAGAGCCACAATGCTACAGAGGAGGTTCTTCGATTGAAGTTGGAGTTGGCCCGTGCTAAGAGTCACATCTCGAACCTCAACCAGGAGCTTGCGCACACACGTCGTGAACAGGAGAGTGGCCATGTAACACCTATCTTGTCATCCGATTCTGACTACGCGGGCGGTGTTCCTCTTGTCGAGCCCATTGGAACAAAGCCCTCGGGAAACCCGTCGCTGCCTGGCCTGTCCAAGATACAGCTCCCGCGAGACAACGCCTGGCAGGGGCCGATCTCTGATGACTGCCGCTCTGATATAAGTGACGCTGTGTCTGCCACTGGTTTCAACCGATCCCGAGGTATCTGGAACAACGGTAACAAGACAGGGTACCAGAATTCCTTCTTGCCACCTGCAGTCCCGGTCCAGGATGCTCCTCAGACCACGAGCTGGCCCAATACTCGCAACCAAGTTTTCATGGACCAGAACGTTCCTCCTTATCCTGACCCATCCATGGATGGCTTCCGGAGTGACCGGTACGGCCAACAGCCTGACCTCATGCGATCTGGCAGTGGCCGTCGAGGCAATCGATACGACAACCGTTTCGGAAACCCCAACTCCTTTGGTAGCAACTACGGAAGCTACAATGTGGGCAACATAGGTCCGGGCCAATACGACTCTGATGGTGGCTACCACAACGGAGGACCCAGCAGCTTGTCCGGAAACATGCCTAGCAATGGTGGAATGGGGGTGTTTCCACAGTATGGACAACAGCCCATCGGCACGTCTCTTTCACCACACGCGACCGAGTTTACATCGACTGTGGGATCTTCCTGGAAGCCTGATGTAAGTCCGGATACTCGCACCGCCCGTTGAGTGGACTGCATTTAGAATGAAGAGAAGAGATTCCTTGAAGGTCAAATTGACTAAAATCAAACTTTGTTTAGGCTATTGCTACCGAGGGGCAGACGTACCTACCTACCACTGAGCCCTTGAACTACCGCCGTCTCCTTGACCGCAGCGTCAACTGCAACTGGAAGTACATCGTTGACAAGATTGTCTGCAACAACGACCAACAGGCATCTATCTTTCTCCAGCAGAAGCTCAAGGTTGGAACGCCAGAGCAGAAATTCGACATTGTTGAAGCGATCGTTGCCCAGGCCTATCCACTCATGGTCAATCGCTTTGGCAACTTTCTCGTCCAGAGATGTTTCGAGCATGGCACTCCAGAGCAGGTCATAAAAATCGCTGAAGCAATCCGTGGAAACACATTGAATCTTTCAATGGACCCGTTCGGTTGCCACGTCGTCCAGAAGGCCTTCGATTCTGTTCCCGAGGACTACAAGGCCATCATGGTCCACGAGCTCCTTCGTCGTATCCCCGAGACGGTCATCCACAGGTACGCCTGTCACGTCTGGCAGAAGCTGTTCGAATTGAGGTGGAGTGAAACCCCTCCACAGATCATGAAATTCGTCAATGAAGCCCTACGCGGTATGTGGCACGAGGTTGCCTTGGGCGAGACAGGCAGTCTGGTTGTTCAAAACATATTTGAAAACTGTTTGGAGGAGGACAAGGTCCGTATACACCTGTCCTCAGCTTGGGAGGATGACTTTACTGACTCCGTTTCATAGCGTCATTGCATCGAGGAGGTCCTTGCAAACATCGATATTGTCGCTCACGGTCAATTCGGAAACTGGTGCATCCAGCACATTTGCGAGCATGGAGCCCCTGCCGACCGAAGCCGTGCCATCGATCATGTCATTCGTTACGCTGCTGAGTATTCTATGGATCAGTTCGCTTCCAAGGTCGTCGAGAAGTGTCTCAAGATCGGTGGCTCCGAGTTCCTCGGCCGCTATCTTGACCGAGTCTGTGAGGGACGTTTGGACCGCCCGCGGATTCCGCTCATTGACATTGCCAGCGACCAGTATGGCAACTACCTCATCCAGTACATCCTTACTCATGCAAACCCTCAGCATCGTGAGGTTGTTGCTGCCCACATTCGCAAGCACATGGTTTCGCTTCGAGGATCGAAGTTCGGCTCTCGCGTCGGCATGCTCTGCACAAACCCTGCTGTGGCAACCCGTCCTGGTCCTGGCGTCGGACCTGTTATGGGTGGTCGCATGGCTCCAGGTCCTCGCTATGGCGGTGCTTACCGCTGACCGGGCCACAAAGTTGCATGTCACCTGCCGTGTCACTACTGCCCGCCCGAGTACTTCATTTGCAGTGGCAGTAAAGTCATCGGCGCATCGCGCGATTTCAAAACGGTTTTACTCTTTGTCTCTGACGCAATCAATTTCTTCGATCGGTAATCAGGAAGAGGTCGACCCGAGGCATTTGGCGAGTTTTTTACGAACATTTTCTCCAGCAGCTACTTTATAATTCACTCGACATCCTACGCTCGGGAGGCTACTGCCCATTCGAGCGCTTTGGACACCTCATCATTATTTTTCAATCAGCAATGTCGGAAGGCGATCGGATTTATTGTCGGAGGTGGGACTTAGCCGCGCTGTCGAAGCTTTGCCCTGAGACTGTGACGCCGTCTTTTGAACAGCACATGCGACATGATCGAGCCTTGGGGTTCCATCAGATTGATACCAACCAGTGGCCCATGTATCACTTTATGACGGACCATAAATACGAAAGTTTGCAAGGGAGGAATTGTACGGCTTGTTTTGTGCTACAGGAGGATGAACCGAGTTTTTATGACAGCCTTGTGATGATGAGGCATCTATTCTTTACCCATGTATTTACTTGTAGTGTTCAATGAAAGCTCATCGGTTCCTATGAAATCCGGACCACCGCATTCCCTGAGGAATTGATTGTCGAAAGAAGGCCTCGGTTTCTGTTGCTTGTACTAATTGACACGAAGGCCATATATTCTTCACACTCGCCTAAGATAGACATTGCACCATCAAGATACCCTTCTCAAATTTCCCTGCAGTATTGGATACCGTAGCTAATTCCTCCTGGGCTAGCATTCATTTGAGTGACCCAATTTTCATTGCGTGTGTGATTCAACTTAACGGAGTATGGCCGGTACCTCGAGCAGCATGCAAAGACCTATGGCGCAGGCAGCATACTGGCGATACTGGCCTCCAGTTTTGTTAAAGCGCCAGTCCGATGATGGGATGACTGGTCTCTTGAACACGAAGCGCATCGCTAATTATGGCCGGATCGTGGACTTGGCTATCTTCCCTTCCGTGGTAATAGATACAGCCAGGTAGATATAGTCAGCCAGCGAGAATACAACTGCTGAACCGTTTGCTCCAGTCGAAGTTTTGCCTTGTAAAGCGCTCGAGATGAAATTGGACAATGAAGCAACCTGTTTCGAGGTAGGCTACACTAAAGATCGCTGAGAACTACTGGCCCAATGAAAATGTTGGCCGTTATTGGTCTCTACACAACTGCAATTGGTTGTGAGTATGGTCTGTCTAGCTGTCTGTGATGCCATAGCTGAGATCAGGGGGGTCGTGAATACGACTAAAAGCACTATCATAAGCTAGTGAAGTTACCACTTATACCCGTCGCTTACCTAATGCGCCTGGCCTTGTTTTTCGGGCCTGAGGCAGGAACATCCATTTTGCCGTTATCGACATCGCAGCTCCGTCCCGGGCCAAGTTCGTCCATTGAAATCTTGACGACCTCGATTAACGATCCCCCTCCACAGTCACCATGTTGTCGAGACAAGCCCTGCTCCGCTCAGCTCGTGCTGCAGCTCCCTCGCGGGCAATCGCCTCGCAGGTCCGCTTCTACGCCGCCCCCGCCGCCTCCGAGCACGTCAAGCCGCCCGTCGCCCTGTTCGGTCTCGATGGCACCTATGCCACTGCCCTGGTACGTCACGGCGCCGACCTGTCCCGGTAGCGGGGGGAACCCCCGAGAGAGTCAATTAGGAGGTCGCCTACATGGCAATTGATATGCGGGGGGTCAAGATGGGACCGAGACGAGAGCTTGAATGGGAGGGCTAATGCGTCATTTCCCGCGAAAACAGTACACGGCCGCCGCCAAGTCCTCGACCCTCGACCCCACCGCCAACGCCGTGAGCAAGCTGGGCAACCTCCTGGCCAAGGACCCCAAGTTGGTGAAGATCCTCGAGGCGCCCACCCTGTCCGCCGCCGACAAGAACTCCATCATCGCCGAGCTCGAGAAGGTCACCGGCGCAAACGACACCGTCAAGCACTTCCTGTCCACCCTGGCCGAGTACAACCGCCTCTCCCTGCTGAACCACATCGTCGGCAAGTTCCACGAGCTGGTCGCCGCTGCGCACGGCGAGCTTGAGGTCACCGTCAAGAGCGCTACGGTATGTGTTTCCGAGATGGAGGGGGTGGGAATCTACGAGGGGCGACAAATGAGGGCGAGAGGGCGACAGAATTATAGCAATCCCGGAAGGTGGACGTGACGCTGACAGAATCGCGCATATAGCCTCTGGACAACAAGACCCTGAACAGGCTCGAGGCCGCTGTCTCCAAGTCCCCCTACGCCGGCCAGAGCAAGAAGCTCAAGGTCACCAACGAGGTACGATCCTACCATGGGCGACTTCGCCCCGTCCGTGTTTACGTGGGATGCTAACGGACAATAGGTCAACCCTGAGATTATTGGAGGCCTGGTTGTTGAAATTGGCGACCGGACGATCGACCTCTCCGTGTCTTCCAAGATCGCCAAGCTGAACAAGCTCCTTACCGACACCCTGTAAATTAGTTCCTTCGTGAATGAAAGGCAAGCGACGAGTGGGCGTGACGAGGAACGACACAGGGGGAGCATCTGAGAAGGCACCAGGGCCGAGGATATCACCAGCATCTGCCGTGTTTGAAAGAGCCTGAATAGAGAGCACTGTTTCCCTCGGATGAATACATCACCTCTGAAATCCCGCATATTGTTTAGGAAATGAAGACTCATGTAGTCTGTGGCCATTCAGTCTATGGCATATTCCGGATACCGGGAGAAGACCCGGCGTCATGACGAGAAGTGCCCTGTCCCTCTGAGGCAATGACGAACCGACCACCCATTAATCCCTTACAAGGTGGGTATGCTATTCCAAATAAGAACCCAGAAACCCCAACGCCAGCTTAAAATCAGAGACCGAAACCTGTCCCACCCATCGTACAATAGTGACAGCTTAGTCGCTCCGCAGCATGCTGTCCACGAGGTCTCCCAATGGACCCCAGAAATCCTTACCAGTCGCGAGGTTGTGCTCGTCGATGAACAGGACATACTGCTTGAAGCTGGTGTTGAGGTGAGGCTCGAGGCCAAGCTCACGGATGACGGGGTAGTGGTGACAGTAGATATGGGCGTAGACACGGTACATGCGCTTGAAGATCTGCCGGACGAGGGAGGGGAACGTCTTGGGGAAGGGCACGCCGATCCGGCTGGGCATGACGGCCTCGTTGTCGATGTTGCCCTGGACCCACGTCATGAGCTGTTCGATGTAGGCGGGGGCGGGCATCTTGGTCGGGCGCTTGAAGTTCTCGTTGTCCTGCCAGAGGTACTCGAACTCGTCGGTCGCCTTCATCTCCGGACAGGACTGGGGCGAGCAGAACTCGGTGATGGCGCCGTAGAGCAGATTGATCTGGTTGTAAAAATCCACCACTGAGGGAAATGCGGTCAGCCGGCTGTGTGATATCTATCGACTCTCCTGGCTTTCGGAAGCGGGATGGCTATGGCGCTTACTGTTGACGGCGTACCACTCGTTCTCGTCCTCGCCCTCGGGCAGCTTCACGATCTTGCGAAGACTGCCCCCGCCCAGGGTCGCCTCGGCATACTGTCGCAGCTGGTAGCTCGTGGTTCCCTGCTTGCCGCCGGGCCGCGGCCGGAACTGGTTGCGCCGATTGTTGCTGCTGTTTATAGGTTGTAAGTCTAAGCCATGCTCTTGGACGGTATATATCAGGGTCGCATGGCCCTCTGTGATCTTCGGCCTCGGATGTATTCCCCACATTATCTAGGCTATTCCGCTGGGTATGAGGAGCATCGATATGATCATCGCAAGAAGTGACAGGCAGTTCCGGTGAGGAAGCGGGCTAACATACACGGTCGTGATAAAGGAAGTCATCGTGACTCGTAGATGTCCAGAACTGAGCTTCACCTGCGCACACCCCGAGTTAGTGGGGCAATTCCATGAGGGCCCTTGAGGGAGCAGTCGCAAATGGGCGCTCGTCTGATAATGGTTCATACCTGGGTCTTGATAGTCTACGCGATTGCAATGTGGTGCGCAGTGGTGATATTCAAGTCAGAGGGGAGAAGGAAAGATGCGGTTGTGGTGAGCACACAACAAGAGACGTGGATGGTGTCGCAAGGAACTGGGAATAGTTGGAAGATCTGGGTTGGGTTGAATTCAGGAGGCACAGACGGCACAGACGTCAACAAATGGGCCAAGTTCCAAGGTTGCTCCGGGTGGTTGCTGCGGCGCGCTTCTGGAATGCCTGGGTTCAGGGGGTCAGATTAGGCTGTGGTCATAGCGCCTTGCCCCTGGCCTAAGGACCAACGTACTGGAGCACTGGAGCACTGGAGCACTGGGGCTGGAGTACGGAGCGGACCGTAGATCAGGATCGAAGACTCAGCCTTTCCCGCTCAAGTACCGTATCACTCAGATCAAATGCCTTGCCAAGAGCTACCGCATGTCATTTTCACACACTCCGTCATAACCAACCTGGCACCCGGTTCCATCTGAAAAGTCCAATCAAGGTCCCATCAGTCTTGCAGATCCGACCCAGGACTCTCGGCCGCATGATGCCCACTTGTGGAGACTTCTGTGGAAGTCCACACGTGCATGATATGCACCCCGGATTTACGCATCGTGTTTTGCCGGTCGGAGGAACAGGTCGATATCGCCTGATGGGACAGTCTCCTCGGGTCAACATTGCGCGAGTATCCAAACCTCAGCGCTGCAGAAAGTCTGGCGGCGTACACCGGTCCATCTACCAAGGTATAAGCTATACTACAGATCTTAACAAGTTGTTAGGTTCTGAAGGTGTGTTCTCGAGTGTTTTGAGATTCTTATTTGTCCGTCAAAATCCTCCATTCTCGTCTGTAGGTCTATGATTGTAAGATGCATATTCTATGTCTAGCGCTACTGTTCTCTTGCCAGCTTTACGCTACCTGCGAGGCCTTGTCCCCTATCAGAAGACAAGAAGTCGTTCGAAATTTCAATGTTCATCGAAATGCAAGTTCGAGCACAACGCCCCTACAAGTCGGGAACGGTAACTTCGCATTTGGCGTAGATGTGACGGGTCTCCAAACATTCAATCGCTTTGCTTCGATGTCAACATGGGGTTGGCACAACTTCTCGCTGCCAACAACTCCAAATCAGACCTCCGTGTATGGTGAGATTGGATGATAGATACTCTTCTCACTAGTACTTGGATGCTGACATTCTTCAAGACTTCACTGGCATGGACTGGTGGACTCCGCCTCTTGACTTTTCAAAAGAAGGGCGCCTTGTCAATTATGATCAGACAAATCCGGCCGAGAAGGATATATCTAACTGGCTCATCCAGAATCCCCAGCGACTGAATCTAGGAAGTATCGGATTCTGGTTCGGCGGTGCGCAGGTCAGCGAGAGCGACCTCGAGGAGAAATCTCAAGTGCTCGACCTTTGGAGCGGCTCTATCACATCGACTTTCTCCTATAACGGCAGCAGAGTCACTGTCGAAACCCGGGCAGCCCCTGACTCTGACACCGTCGGCTTCAGTATCGAATCTGAATTGATATACACGGGGGGCCTCGGCTTGTTCTTCGATTTTCCATACGCAGATGTGAACAAGTTCGATGCCCCATTTGTTGGCCTCTGGAACGCCACGAGCAATCACTCGACGTCACTTGAGACGTCGGGAACCCGGGCTGTGTTCAAGCATACTCTGGATGACAACAAATATTTCCTAACGGCGGCATGGGAAGGCCCGGGACAGGTGGCTGGACCGGAAAATGGCACACATCGATACATTCTTTCAGCTACTGGATCGAGCCGGTTGAATCTGACTGCAACCTTCAGCCCTGATAGAGTGTCAAGTAACACGTCGCTTGGTGACTTGTCACAAAAGTCTGCGTTGTGGTGGGAATTGTATTGGACCTCCGGGGCTTTCATTGATCTGACATCCGTCGGCTCTGCAAACGCCACCGAACTGCAGCGTCGAGTTATCCTCTCGCAGTATCTTCTGGCCATCAACTCAGCATCTTCATTCCCCCCACAAGAGTCCGGCCTCGTCAATAACGGGTGGTATGGCAAATTCCACCTGGAAATGGTTTTCTGGCATCTCATGCACTTCGGTCGATGGAACCACTTCGATCTGCTCCGTCGGAGCGTGCCCAGAGTGTATGACCAATTTCTCCAGTCTTCCTACGATAGAGCTGCGCACCAGGGATACAAAGGCGCGCGCTGGGGTAAGATGACAGACCCGTCAGGTTCGAGCGCCCCTGGTGGGATCAATTCACTCCTTATATGGCAGCAACCGCACGTTATGTACTTTGCTGAGATCGAATACCGCTCGTACCCTGACAATACGACTCTGGAAAGCTGGGACGAGATCCTGACGGCATCGGCTGACTTCATGGCATCGTACGCATGGTATAACGAGACTACAGGGGTCTATGATCTTGGGCCGCCGATGTATCCCGTTTCCGAGAACACAAGCCCGAACGTGACAATCAATCCGACGTTCGAGCTCGCATACTGGCGGTTCGGCCTCGACATCGCCATACAGTGGAAAGAGCGGCAAGGACAAGCTGTTCCGGATGACTGGGTTACTGTGAGGGACAATCTTGCGCCCCTGCCCATTGTCAATGATACGTACCCAGTCTATGAAGGCATTCCAAACATGTGGACTGGAACTACGACGACGGAAGATGTAAGTAATTCAGAGAGCAAGTTTTTGCATACATGTCATGTGCGAGGGCTGTGACTGAATGAAGCATCATCAAATAGCACCCAGCCATGGCTGGGATCTACGGCTGGCTTCCGCCGCCATTGAGCGGACCACCGCTGAATTTGACCGTGGTCCAAAATACTGCGGACAAGATCCTTGAGCTCTGGGACCTCGAGGATTCGTATGGCTGGGACTTCTCCCTTCTGGCGATGAACTCGCTGCGACTCGGCGATGTGGACCAGGCTGTGGCGTACCTGCTACACCCCGTCTTCCAGTTCGACGACGCTGGCTACCCCGTTGGGGGCTCTCGCGTGCCAACTCCATACTTCCCCAATGCGGCTTCCTTGCTCCTTGCTACTGCGATGATGGCTGGAGGCTGGGATGAGGACACAGGACCGCATTTTCCTCAAGGTTGGGATGTCCGTGTTGAGGGCTTCGTTCCTGGATTATAAGTGGTCTATAGCCACGAAGTCTGACAAGTATATTTTCCTTCTTGATCCTGCGCCATCATCCAGGTTGATCAGAGAAGAGAAGACGGCGCATCTCACTGGTGTTGCCTATCAAAGATTGGAAGTTCTGCTCCCCTTCTTACTGATAATTTCAGCCAGTCTAACTATGACCCTCTGCTTAAGGCTGAGCGTAAAGAAGGCACATGGAGGGACACATGTGGTCCTCTCCAGAACATTCAAAGCTTCAGAGGGAATTTGTCGCGCAGCCAACTTCCATACTTGTAGAAGAAAATCGGCACAGGCACAAACGCAAGAGTAACAAATCCTAAAACACTGTTCCCCCAGCCCAAGCCGAATCTCTTGTATAGCGGGTCCGCAGCCAAAGCCAGGAACGCACCCGAGGCGTTGCGCACAAGGGTGGTAGCCGCGAGTGCCGACGCGGCTCCCTCCGGACCGAACATGTCCATCATATAAAGTTGTGCAGAGGAAGTAACAATGAGCACACCGAGGCCGATGAAGACGGTGCCAATGATGGGCACGATCCACTGGACAGCGTAGTTTGCCGTCCAACCATACCAGAACATACCGATCGGCACGGCGGGGCCGCCTACCCATATCATCAATAGTAGACGGCGCTCTGGACCGCCATCCTTCAGCAGCTTGTCGCTGAGTGAGGCAAAGACCATAAGACCAACGGTGCAGCCAACACCGAGGCCCAGGTATGCGAGCCCGGAAACACCCGTACCCCAGCCGTACGTCTTCTCGAACACGGACGGAAAGGTAGCGAAGAGGAGGTAGGTCATGCCGAAGGTAATAGCCATATACATTGCGATAAGGAAGACCACAGGCGAGAAGAGCAGGATGCGTATCGGGCGCACCAGCGCGCGCGTGAGAAGTTGCCGAACTGGGACCTGCTTCAAACGCGCGGGCCGCAGGTCGGGGTTTCGAGTCTCTTTGCGGAGACGGGCAGCCTTGGCCGCGAGGATCATATTGGCATTGGTCTCGCGCATCGCGACCGCGGCGATAGCTGTGACTACACCGGCCTGCATGACAAACATATCGATCAATATCATGCACTTTGCAAGAGGGTGGAAGAGCGAGGGTGGACAACAGAATAATGAAAAGGGAGCTGCATTTACCAGGATGAGTACCAAGTAGAACGTCCACCGCCAACCCAGCGCCTGCGTCACAAACCCGCCGATGATAGGACCTATAACAGGACCAAGAAGCGGACCGGCACTGAACATGGCAGTGGCGCCACCGCGCTCCTCCTTCGGTAACAAGTCAGCGATGGTGCCGCCACCAACGGTCATGAAGGATGCCGCGCAGGAGCCGCAGAGAAAACGGAACACCAATAACATGGCTGCGTTGGTGCTGCGCGCGCAGCCGACAGTGCAGCCAAGGTACATGATAGCGCTGGCCCAGTAGATATGCACGCGACCGACCACCTCGGAAAGTGGCGCCAACAGTAGTGGACCCATGGAGGCGCCTAGTGACGGGATCGTCACCGTCAGCGTCGCAACGATACTGCTGGTTATGCCGAAATCAGCAGCTAGTTGCGATGCACCTGGGGCAAACATGGTCGTGGCGATATTCCTGTGTTGCGTGAATGCCGGTGTCAGCTCTGATCTCTCTGTTCTGTCTGATACCCTTCCGTTCAAATTCATCCCCTGGGCTCATTGAAATGTGGATATAAAATGAACAACGAAGCAAGCAGCTAGTCCATACGTACGAGTAGAGCACGGAGAGGCTGACCAGGACAACGTTCAGCATCTTCTTCCTCTTGGACCAGTTTCGCGGGTTCGCAGGATCGTCGGGTCCGTCCCAGTCCACAATGCTGGGATCCGTGCTGGCATCTACAGCCTCTGGTTCATGCTTGTGTTTGTGACCATCGATACGCGCAGCATCGCTCTGGGACACTAATCCGGTCTCACTTGCAGCCATCTCGCTTGAAAGGCATTACAACCTTCTCTGTGTATGTGTGCGTTTCCGTATCGGACCGAGTCAAATGGCTATCGTAGGAGCCTTCTGGAAGGACGGAGTAGTGTCGTCCCCTGTGGCTTCACTCGTTGAGGAACGTTGGTGATGAGAGAAGGCGGAGTGGGCAGGTGAACGAGGTAGGAGAGGCGAACCCCTAAAAGTGTTTGGTCTATACTTATGCATCTTGAGTGTATGATGTTAAATGTCAATCCGAGCGGAGGTAACGGCGCAGACTGATATCGTTGAATTAGCTGGAGTACATGGTGAGTTGATCCATCATGTATAGGTGAAATTGAAAGGGAGTTTACGTCTGGACTTAGGTACTCTGATACGTACAGGGATGCTGTGCCCAAGGTACGGAACGGGTACACTATGTACTACCCGGGGCCCCATGTTCGCGGAGAGATCGACGGAGCTGAGTTACTTAAGCAACGTGGTGACAAGGGGCATATAGCTCGGCCGGGGTAGAAAGTGAAATGGGGTAGAGATATGTAAGTAGGTACCTAGGTATGCTATATACCTATATGCAGGACCTTCCTACCTACCAGCCTACCTACCTGCCTAGACCTGCCTACCTACTACCTAGGTACTTAAATACTCAACTAACTATATAGGCCTCTAAAGCTCTTATGGAGTTTAGTCTTTATAAGGTTATATATATTCCAAGCATATACTAGAATCATATAGTATATAACTCGAGTAATAGATTTACCCTATTTCAACTTTTCTCCCCGAGCTGGAACCCCGTGATAGCGTGCTTGCCGTTATTCCTGCGGTCCAGGTATAGTGAGCGATGTACATGAGCCGCGCTACTCCGCAAGTAACCCCACCCTTTCAACCTTATCCAACATCACTTTATATCCGTCGATTGCCCCGTCGATTCCTCCGCCAACTTTCTCCGTTCATACATTGACCATAGCGTTCTCTAATCATTCGTGACTATGGCATGGCCACTCTTTCGCAACCAATGTCACACGGACGGAGTAAAAATCAAGTGAGGCCAATGGTATAGTCGTTATCCTCAATCCCAGTGCTCAACCAAGCAGTTGCAAAGATGCCGACATCTTCACCTTCTGAAGCCAGCATCGAGGCAGATGCAGAGGCAGAGGCAGTACTGGAGCCAGAAGCAGAAGCAGCAGCAGCATCGAAAGCGGCTGGTCAAATTCCACGAGATCGCCGGCGTGAGAGACCTCACACGTCATGCACATTCTGTAGGCGGCGCAAAGTACGATGCGATCGTAGGCTGCCGTGCAGGACCTGCGTTGACAAGGGAATTGCCTTCTCCTGCACCTATACACCCGGTCCACAGTCAGGGATCATGGGAGCACCTAGCGTCGGTGAGCGTATTCAGCGGCTTGAGACCCTTGTGCGCTCCTTGGTTGAGCAGCAGCAGCAACAGCAGACCCGGCAGATGGCCGCCACACTTCCGGGCAACCCAGTCAGAAGTTCTCCGGCGCATTCTTACCTGGAAGGTACCACGGATAAATCAAGCCAAGGTGTCTATGCAGGCTCTAGAAGGACCACAGGCCAGTTTCTTGCTGAGGCGGAGATGGGGCAGACAACTTTGGCCGCGTCACCTTTCACGCGTGTGTCCTCGCCCAGCGCCGAGGATCGTGCCATGTCCTCTTCGCCTCCAGAACATGGGAGCCTGCGCATGCACTCGCACGGCGCCAAATACGTCAGCAGTGTTCACTGGGCTGCTGTCCTTAACAGCATATCCGAGCTCAAAGATCAATATGAGAAGGAAGAGGAAGCCAGGATGCTGACCCACGGCGACTGTCTGCCGCTTCACGGCCCTGGTCCACGTCTTCTATATGAGCCTGTTCAAGCGAATAAGGCTGATATTCTAGCGTCAATCCCGGCCCGGCCCGTAGTGGATCGTATGGTCGCACGATATCTCAACGCTCAAGGCGTTGCGCCAGGTATGTGGTTGATCCTGACCTATTTACTTGGGCAAGTACGCTGGAAAGACCTGCTCAACGAACTAATTCCCGTGCAGCTGTTCTTCACAGCGGCCAATTCCTCCGCGAGGTAGGTCTGCGCAGCAGGTGCTTTTGATCCACCGCTAGTCCCTCGCGGCTAACACTTCTCAATATTAGTATGAGATCTTCTGGCAAGACCCGGCTGCTTCTCCATTCTCATGGATTGGTCTCTTATTTAGCATCATGTGCCTCTCTACTCAGTATCAGCAGCTGACTGGGGACCCAGCTGATCCTGACACCAAGGCGCGCGTTCATATGTTCCGCGAGCGAACCGTTCACTGTCTTGTGCTAGGCCAGTTCACGAGAGGAGGGGCGCGCGTGCTCGAGACAATGCTAATCCATTGTGCCAGCGAAGTATTGATGTGTAAGGACGCAGAGATTGATCTCTGGCTTCTACTGGGCATCCTCGTGCAGCTCGCCTTGAGTTTGGGCTACCATCGAGATCCTCAAAACTTCCCAGAAATCTCGCCATTCACCGGCGAAATGAGGCGGCGTGTGTGGTCGGCCATCGTACAGATGGAGCTGCGACTTTCAAGTCAGATGGGACTACCTCGGCTACTCAAGTTACAGCAGTGCGACACGGCCGAGCCACGTAATCTGCTGGATTCGGACTTCGATGAAGGGACAGCAGAGCTGCCTCGATCACGACCTGAGACTGAGGTGACACCGGTGCTCTATGGGCTGGCTAAGAACAGAATCGACAGTATCAGCGGGTTTATCAGCGATCTCGTCGCTGACATCCGGAAGCATCCGTACTCAGAGATCATGGAACTGGATCGTAAATTGCAGGAGGCCGAGGGCTCGCTACCACCAATTTTTCGATGGCAACCCCTCAGCCAGTCACTCATCGTGCCGCCACAGGTTATCTTGCATCGTGTATGGTTCCAGCTCGCTGTACAGAGGCTGGTCATATGGCTTCACCGCAAGTACCTGGCCCCATCTCATCCACCATCGCTCTATCAGTATTCGAGAGACGCCTGTGTGCAGGCTGCTATCAAGGTCCTCGAATTCCAGCAGTTGGTTGATGAGGAGACACAGCCCCACGGTCTGCTGCATCCCGTGCGCTGGATGCTGTCCTCTCTGATACAGTCAATCTTTTCTATTAGGCATGTCCGTCCTCTGCTACTATGTGCAGCTGGGAAAATCAAGGCCTGATCTGTTATCGGATCGGGATCAGAGCGCCAGAATCTATGACTTGCTGCGGAGGACGTATCCAATATGGCTGCGCTCCAGCATTGCGTCCCGCGATGCACGGAAGGCGGTCGAGCATCTAAGTTCCCTACTGGGGCTGCGTAGTGAACGAGAGGACGCTTCGCCGGTAAACAATTCTGCAACTCATCTTCATTCGTCCCAAAATACCACCAATTCGCACGACCAGGTGGCTTGGGACGCTTATCAAGGTAATGAAAACATCCGATAAGCTCTTGCCCTGTCGAACGTCTCAAACAGTGGCTTGCGAATTGAGGTGCTGACAAGTCCAGAATGCATCACTGATTTCCCTGGGGTATTCAATACCGACTTCATGTCTGTGGACTCTTCCGCGAGCTTCTCCATGACGGACCCGCTGCTAGCAAACACGGCTGAGCTCAACGAATGGACGACGGTAAGAGATGTTCTCGGGCTCAACATCCATCATGAGAGCTAGCTGACCTTGCGTACTATGGACAGGGAGAGGTCGGTATGCCTCAGGATCTCTGAAATGCCTCTTATGCGACAGCAAGTATATGCCAATGAGGATGCAAGTCTGAAGAGGAAAGATGAGCACAGGTTCTTCGGGGACCCTATACAACAGCCAAATATACTTGACACGTCCTTGATGGACCCGTACCGTTCCTGCACTATACCCATTGCACGACCTCTAGGCTTGGGCCCGCGACAGAGCACCTCCAAACTGCTCCCAACCATTCGGCGTTGTTCGGGGAAGTCTTACAGCTTAGCCATCTTCGCCGTCCGGCTGCATGCGAAGGTACCCACCTGTCTTTCTAAGCGTTACAGAAGGGTTACTCACGCAAAAGCTCACCTGGGCAGCTGGCATCATTCGATGCTATATATACCTAGGTATTCTATACTGCTGCACTGAAGCCCTAGACGCAGGCTTTCACATGACGATTGTGTACAAGAGATGCAAGACTTCTGAAGCAGAGGGTGACGCTATCCCTCGAATCATCGGACCGAAGGATGATGCCAACTTTGCCTTCTAACTCATTGTTCTGTTGTCCCCACCATCCCCTGCTCTCCAGCGTCCGGGTTTGTGTCAACGCTTTTGTACTACGTTGAGGACTGGAGGCTGGGATGGAGTCCCCGGTTCGCACTTCCCGGAATATGCTCAGAAGATCTGATCACTGCCATTATAGTCCCATTGCCTGCCCACACACTACGATGCTCTATTTCACATATAAAAGCACCTTCGGGGTGGAATGCTTATCCAGGGCGCTTGCATCGGCGCCCTCCAATTTTGCATTCAATGGAATGTATAATTCATCGCGGAAAAATCAACGATACCTAATCGTATCATGAGCTGGCCGCCACATGACCTTCCATTTCTAGAACTGTCATGCGCGTTGATCATCGCTTGGGCATTTCACAATATTCTGCCCTCGCAATTAACCAGCATGCTGAACTGGCCGCACCAGTCCATATTGCAATCAAGCGAGCCTTAAAAGTAATATCTCGTTCACAAAATGATGTCGCCCATGTGCTCGCCCTCGAAACCGAGAGCAGACAGGTTCTTCTGCTTCTTCTTGTCCGTGGCCTGATCAGCCTCCTTCCTCTCCTTCGCAAGCCTCTTGACCAAGTCAGGATCGGCCTTATCGTATCCTGGCGGTGCGTCATCGTCCTTGTCGAGGTCGATCTCTCCGAGAAGCATCACGTTCTCGCCACGAATCATGAATACGCCCTGTTGTATATCGGCGTAGAGCCCTCGTTGCGTGGCCGCGCTGGGGTGGTCCTGGGGGACAGCCTCAGGGGGCACGAAAATCCTCTCGACAGTTGACTGCAGAACCAAGTTCGCTATAGCCCCAATGTTAACTCCACTCCATTCTACCTGCTCCATTGGAAAACCATACCGAACTGGTCCCAGCTTCGCAGAATTCCCAGCAGTTTTCGTCCGTCGCGCAGCGCAACCATGAGCTTTTCTGGAGAGTTTGTCAGCCACAAGCAATGTGATCCGCCTGTTTAGCCTGAATCTTACTGTCTGTAAGGTCGAGGAGAGAGGCTGCGGTCGTGAACATCTGTGCGGGTAGTTGCTGGGGTGGTGGAGGGGGCCGGCCGAGGACTGGAGGGCCCTGAGGTCCGGGAGGAGGAATTCCCCCTCCCTGGGGAGGTTCGTTGAGGGAAAGATGTTCCATTATCTCATGTGCATTGGATTTCGTATCTGTTGAAGAAAGTAGACAATAAGTCCATTAGTAAGTAAGAAAGTTGGAGGCGAGTGATTCAGGGTTGCGCCTCTGCAAAATGCAAGCCAACATCAGATCGCTATAGTCCAATGCCCTGAGCTTCGCACCTGCATACGACGTCAATTGCTTGCGAGCGTGGGGACCCTTCCTTATCGGCCAGGTACGTACTGGCTCGACCTCTCGATAACGGATTCAAATTAGCCGAGCCTCCGTTTTTAGGGTCAAGTGGCCAATCAGAAGAACCCGTTGCCGTCTAAGTAGATGGAGGCAGCGCCTTGGTCACACTGCCCCGGCCCTCGGAGTTAGAGAGGAAGAGAGAGAGAGACTGATCTGAGCTTGCCAGTAATCCCACTCTAACCGGTTTCCTATTATTCCTTCCCTCCCTCTTGGACACTTGCTCGCGAGCATGAATTGGCATGACAGATACTCTGGCAGAATACTACGACTGCAGACCAACTATTAGCTATTAGCTATTGAACTACACCTTCCTCTTTCTTCTTCCTTACAGACATCCGTCTTCACCAGAAACCCACCAGCCACCCTTCACAAATTGCGACCTACTCCAAGTTTGAACGACTCCTGACGTTCGCACTCCCCACTGTCGTAACAAGAACAACACAGGACCCAAGGCACAGAGACTATCATCTGTCTCTTTGCACACTTATAACAAACAAAACATCCGGTCTCCACCGACCACCACCCTGGGGATATCTCCTCGCCGGCGCCTTTTCGAAGAGCACCGAAGCTTCTCCTCCCTGAGGACACCACATTCTCCAGACCCTTGCCAAACTTCAAGATGGCTGCGAATACCGCAATGGCAGTGCCGCACGAGGCCGCTCCTCCTCCTGCACGCAATGAATCGAAGCGCGAGAGGAAACGCCAACTGCTGCAGGACCGTCTTCAGCAGATGTCTGAGAGCTTCTCACGAGGCCGTGATAGTGCCTATCGCGAGCAACTTCAGAAGATCCAGCTAGACACAAACCTCATCATGCGAGTCGATCCATATGGTGACAGGCCACTTGAAGGTCTCGACTTGGACCCAGAATCCGCCCTGCTAGGGCAGAACACCGACCCCACGACCGCTCGAACCCTTCTGGAAATGGCTGGTCCTAGGTTTCGTGATTGGGTTCACGACATAGAGGATCTTGTCGAAGAGCGAGACTATGAGCTCACCAAACAGAAGGTACGCGTCTGATTTTTGACGCGGATAAGGAAAATGTTCTGGCTGACTTTCGTGGTAGCTTGAGTACGAGCGCAAATGCAAACAACATCGAAATGTACACGATTATAAGGTCCTCCAGGCCAAGCGCGAGCACCATTCCCTGGCCTCGACCGTCCGCGATCGTTTGATCAACACCATTACCGCCAAAAAATACCGACTGAGCAAAGAGAAGGAAGCACTCGAGATAAGCGATGCGTCAGCTCTGCTCCTACACCCCAACCAATTCAGTATGACCAACCCAGCAAGTCCCGGCGGTACACATGGAAAACGAGCCACGAGGCTTAGGCGGGAGATGGAAGAAATGCCCGGCTTCTCAGAGAACAAAAAGAGAAGGAGGAACGGCGATGACGACGGATCGCCCGTGCCCCAACGGAGAGCCCTGGACACCAATAACACCACCCCCGTGTGGCAGAATGATAGGCTGCGCTTCGGCAAGACCAATGGGCCAGTATACAGCATCGACAAGCTCTTTACCGATAAGGAGTTGTCAATGACATACAATACTGCTGCGCTTGCTGCGCACAAATACATGCTTCGACACAAGTCCAAGGACGGCGTTGTCACGTCACCCCCAGATAGTGGACCCGACGACCATGAGGATGGGGATGATGGTATCGACTCCATGCATTCAGCGCCGGCCATGGAGCGCCAAGTGTCACATGCAACGAGGAGTACACGAGGTGGAACGCACAACCCCAATTTCTACGACAACAAGCTCGTGGGAATCGAAGCTCTGGCCAACTTCGAGCTGCCTGGCAACCTCGAGCGACTCGACGCCCAAGAACCAAAGCTCCCACCCATTGTGCCGGCGCCATATAACAAGGCAAAGCCGATGACGGAAGCCAGCGGTCCGGCCCCTCTCACGACAGACGACGCCCAAGCGGATCTTCAAGCCATCGCAGTGCTGCGCCAATATGAGGACATCCATGGTGTGGGATCCAACCTTGACGTTCCGAACGGTGGCCGCAGGGTCCTGGAAGCTGTTGCTCCAGGTCCTCGTGACGAGAAGTTCGTCGCCTATCTACAGGGAAACCGGCCAAGCACGGACGACCTCCGGGCGGAACTTAAAGTGGAGACCAGCAACCTGCGGGTCGAGCCAGGTCCATCTTTCTATCAACCGCCTGCCTTCGGTGGCATGCCCATGAGTCGTCAGAGCTCGGGCGGCGTTGCCATGAGCCGTCAAGGTAGCAGCACCAAGGGGTCGCGTCGAAGAGGTTGAGGTAGTAAATTCGGCAAGAAATTACGCAGAGTGCAGTGTGTGGAGTTATAAATGGCTATTGGCGGATTGGAACAAGCTTCACGGGACGACGTCGTTGTGCCGAAAATACATAAGGTTTGCACACTCTGTATAGCATCAGTTTGCTAGGTGAGGTCTCCTATGATTAGAATTGATCGATTGTATTCTCACAACATTAGCATGTTTTTTCAATGATATCGTCATTGGACAAAAACTCAGGGCCCAAACACCAAGGTCCTCACTTCGATGCTCTCTCGATGTTCTGCATCAGGGCGCGACCTAGGATCCTCAAATGCCGAGTGTGCCAGCCTGCCCCCTTGAACGCCCGATCCCTCTTTCAATGCTTCACTATCAAAGCACTCTAGCAGAAGCCTCTCGTTGCCCGTCATGCCGCTCAAATAGTTCCACTTCTGATTGGGATTATGCCGGATCTGAGCCGTGAACCCCGTGTACCCATTGTTGTAGCGGTGCTCGACAGGGATGACATCGGCATCATCCACGCTATACGAAGATGCAAAAGCCAACGGGAACGACTCGACGGGCTTCTTGTTCAGCGGCCGCCAGACGTTGATGATGCGGTAGCGCCCCTGGAGCAACTTGTCCGCCTCCTCGCCGGGCACGTGCTTCCGGACGCGCAACGCGGCCGACACGGCCGTCTGGTCGATGTGCACCCTGGTTACGGGTCCACGGCTCGCCTCGGGACCACCCCGGCGGACCGTGTGGTCGAAGAAGACGACCTTGTGCGCGCCGGGGATGTGCTTCAGCAGGAGCTCCTCGACCTCGGGGTAGTAGTTCGCCTGGATCGACGCGTCGTCGGTGAAGCCCTCCTCCTTGGAGTCCGGGACGTCCTGGATGATCTGGAAGGCGTCCCTGTCGAGTGTGTACTCAGACTCGTGGCCACGGACGTCGTTTATGTTGGTCTTGATGGCCACGCCGTCGAAGTTGCGCTGGGGCTGGCCCTCGGGCGGCGTGTCGACGTAATTGAAGGGCTGTGAGCCGTCGGCGGGCGGGACGTAGTAGTTGAGTACTGCGGTTACGGGGCCGCGGGGGACGGGGGATGTGGTGGCCATTTTGTGAGGGATTGGTCAGGGTGAGCACTTGCGAGAGAGGGGGCTTATGGGCTACTAGGAAGGAAATGTGATATGGTAACTTTGAGGATATCCAAAGTATATACTGAGTAGTGCTATTCGATGTTGATTCCAGGATGAAGAGTGCTAGATGAGAGAAACAGGACTCCTGGCGCAATATATACAGGTACTTACTTATATGCACACATACATGCATGGATACAGAAGAGGAAGCCTTGAGGATGACAAAAGCGAATCGATTTCAAAGCAACCTCTTTCCGAGGTGCTACGGTAGTTCGACTATATTCTACTAATCCCTGAGCAAGATCGACCGGGTCGTACCGAGACTGATCACGCAATCAGTAGAGGGCGCGCGCATTGCGCACCATTAGGAGGGGATCATCAGAGTGGCATAAGTTGACGTCGTCGGCCAAACGGCGATGGCGGTGGCGGGTTATACTTTATGCCGACTGTGGTTGAGTAATAACGCAATGATAGCAATATAATAGCAATTAACAGCACTCAAGCAGTCCCCTAGGTATGAAGTGATGTAGGATGGAGCCTAACCCTATTTGCATCGGCCTGCTGTTTCTCCACAGATGTGACAAGTAGTGTAGTGCTCATCCGGAGGATTAGAAATACAATGAGCTCTCAAAGCCTTCGCCATCATCCGTCACATGGGATTTTCCCCGGGATTTTCGATCAAGGGTGAGGTCATCCCGCACTTTTGGTAGGTTACCGTAGGTAGCCGGATTGTTCTGTCTCATGGCCAGGATCGCATACAGTAAAGTACAGAGCAGCAAGCGGTTCATGCAACCAATCAGGAGAGTTTGACAGAACAGCAAAGCGGGGCACAACGTGGACAAGCCTGACAAGGCCGAAAAGAGTGGTCCTCCAGTAGGACATCTGGACCCCCGTAAACAGTGGAAAAGTGCTTTGCAGGTGGTCCACCATAGGTAGTAAACAATATTGCTAGGTATGCTTCGCTCGTCAACCGCAGGCAAGGGTGCCTTGTGAAAATCAGCGACGCGTTATTCATGCACTGCCCAAGTAACACACTACACTGTCAGGATAACCGCTAAAACATCCATCGCAACGCGTCAAGCAACAACCGACGCCCTTGTATATACCAAGGTCCCCCCCGACTCTATCCCACCTGTAGCTCTACCTGCCTAAAACCCCCCAAATGCGCTTTGTATGTCGAAACATCGCCGGCGATCGTATCGAGAGCTCGCCGAGATGTCGGGCTTCGAGATCGAGTTACCCTCGTCGCCCGACCCCTTGGGCGACGAGTCGTCGATAGTCGCCCCGCCAGCTTCTGCCGCGCCGCCCTCCACCGTCAAGAATCGTCGCGTCCTCCAGAGCGCAGTCTCGTCCCGATTCTCTGCCATACCTGGAACCTCGCCTAGGAAGCGCATGTTCGCACTTGATGTTGGCGATGAGATCACGCACCAGACCATATATGTCACCGTTGAAGCTGGACCTGATGGCTTGCCTATCACTACGAGGACCAGTGCCGGAGGCTCGAACGTTCAACGCCGACTATTTGGGTCTCCTACCCCGCAACCGACCCCCCGTCGCGGCGCGAAGACAACCACCACGACCGTACCACTGAGGGGCCTGACGGACGACGAGGCCGACCCGACACCGCGGCGGCGCCGGCGCTCATCTGGGAGGCCAAACACCCCCGCTACGGCCGGTCCCAAGAGGAAGAATAAGAAGGGCACACCAACGCCGAAGGCCACGAGCCAAGCGCGTGCGACATCTGTAGCGAGCAGCGACGCTCTTCAGTCTGAGGCTCCTGCAGTCCTTGACAAGCCAACACCCAAAAAGAGGGGGCGCCCGCCGAAGCGCAAAGCCGACAATGCGCTATCTGAGCAGGAAGGTCCAGATGCATCACAACCTGTACCGAGAAAACGAGGCCGCATACGTCGGCAATCGCTCAACCCGGATGAGGTTGACCAGCTCGTGGCCGCCAGCAACGACGATGTCGAACCGCCGAACAACGGGTCGCCCACCTCGAGGGGCCCAGACGCGCCACAAGATGCTCTGTCAGATCCAGCTGTCGGGCATCGTGCTGTCCCAGACTTGCACGAAGACGAAGCAGAGGGTGACCCATTCCTTGCCATTGCGTCGGATCCACCTGCTGCCTATGAACGACCGCGTCAGAAAGGCCGATCCGTCGAGTTCTCAGACCCTGTTGCTGTGCAGCGATATGAGGAGGATCCGCAGGTATTGGAGAATCAACCAAGCCCACCACGAGAAACGGACGACTACGCACCAATGATGGATTACGATGACAGAAGTGATGAGGGATCACAACAAAGCGAACCCTTGCCTTCGCCGCCACGGATTAGACTTGAAGAATACGGATTGGATGATCAAGGGCTTCTGCCAGGCGAGTCCGACTACGCACCGATGTTGGACCATGACAAGAGGAGTGATGAAGGTTTTCGAAGCACTGAACACGCAACTTCCTCAGCACAAGGTCAACATGAAAACCTTGAATTGGAAGATCAAGGACCTCTGCCAGGCGAGCCCGAGGGATACGCACCACCGCCTGACTACGATGATAGGAAAGATACCAAATCACATCACAGCCAAGATACCCCTAGAGCTGCACGACAACTCGAGCATCAATCCTCGGAATCACAAGATCAGGGTCCTTTGCCGGGCGAGTCGGACGTCTATGCACCTATGATGGACCATGATGGGAGGAGCGATGCGAAATTCAACCGTGACGGGCACACAGCTCAAAGCGGGGATAGGTCGGATAACACTATAGACCCTGAGACCTTCACAATGATTGGGATCGAAACCATGCCTTCCTTCCATAGGAACAGAGCTGTGCCGACGTCGGACTTGCCTGAGATAGGAGAGACCACTAGCTTATTTATCAACAGGACACTGGACTCACTGAGGCAAGAAATGGTAGCGAATGAGGAGGGAGAGGGCGAGGTTGAATTGCTAGGATCACGGGAGCCAACGCCCGTTGAGGCTGAGACGAAACGGCCAGACGCGACCACTTCATCGCCCCAACATCAAGGCTTGCCACCGAAGTTGCCAGTAGAATCGCTGGCAGTTTCACGATCATCTCGAAGCATATCGCGAAGCTCAAAGCGAGGCGAACCCGAAGCCCCGAGCGCAGCGACTTCGTCTCCATGGAACAGGGCCGAACCTTCGCAGTCGCCTTTGTTTCAGATGAGTCAGAATTCATTACGAAGCACGATGAGATCCAAACTATCACTCGCTCAAGCCACATCGAAGAGATCACAACGCAGCATAGAGTCCTCTGTTAGGGCTGTACGAAATCAGCAAGCAGAAGCCTCACGGCCAAATTCAGACCAGCTGGACGATATCGAGGACGATTTCTCTGATATACCGGATGACGTGCTTGCAGCTGCTGAGCCCAGTGAGGGCTTCCAGCCCTTCAGCGGCCCAGCTGAGGAAGCAGTCGACAGGGCCGTAGACGTCGTCAAAGACACATCAGCGGAGAATAGCCTCAGCCAGAGATTCAATTCCAGTGGTCGCCAAAGTACCCATCGTCATGTGGCCACGAAAGCTACGCCGCATCACCCAGATCCTCAAGACAGGGCTGTTGCCCAACACTCCGCGTCCCATTCTGCCCAGTCCACGAGACGGTCAAGCCAAGCCACACAACAGGGTTCGCCACCCCCTTTCATCCGCTCTCCTTCAGACCCCAACCGATTATTGACACCTCCAGATGAGAGCACATCTTCGAACAACCACGGCACTCCGGCAAATGACTTTACTCGGAACACGGAAAGAGCATCTATGACCCCGGATGAAATAGGATCATCGCCACCCGATATCATAGCGTTCCAACAAGAGGATGAACGACAGGTGTCATCCTCACGGCGCAACTCGGACACACCGGCAAATCCGCCGCCTGTCCAGTCACAGACCGTGCATGAACGATTCACCCATGCTGCAAGCTTAACCGCCCAGTCTCTTGGCCCTCGGCCAGTGCTGTCTCCAATAGTGCGAGCGGGGAGCAGACTGCAGAACATACTGTCAGATCCACCGTCTCCGTCTGGACGGAGTAGTGTTCTAGGCAGTCCTTTCAAGGGCTCCGCGAGAAACTCTAGTCCACTGGACGCGCCCCAGGGTGAAGAGGCCGTGCAGAATGCTGTATCTCCGACCGCTACATCTCAGAATCATCTCACGCAATCTGCACCGCAGGCTGCTCAACCAGTGGCCGAATCACCCTCGAAGTCCTGGGCTAAATCTTTTAGTTCGATTAGCCGTATCAAGAGTATGGTCTCGCAATTGACATCGCCCAAAGTCAATGCCCCACAGACTTCGGAGGATCCCTTTGGCCCCTCGTCCCCTATTGAAGAACAAACTGGGAGCACCTTCATGGATCGAATTAGGCAAGCGTCACGTGAAGAAGAAACGTACAGTCGTAGGAGGATCACCATCATGAGATCCACTGTCGGTGACGATGACGAGAGGCGCTGGGCAGGTGAAGCAGCTTCAATAGCAACAGAGATCAACACAAGGTTTGAGGACACGCAGAAGCCCGGCCTGTTTGGCTCGGGATTCTTCCGGGGCCGATCACGGCACGCTGAGCCCAGCAAGTCATATGACGGTGCGGTGGACGAAGAAGAGTCTGATGAGACGCATGCGGACAAAAGATCCGAACAGCCGCAGACAGATGAAACAGAGGAGGCGCCAGCGGAGAACGAGCAACATAGTACGGAACGTCGAATCGGGGCCGCCGAGCTGCTGCCGGGAGATACCCAGTGGCAACCAGAGGAGGAAGAGCAGTGGTCAGAAGAGGACGCCATGCAGGTAGATGATGCCGCGGCCGACGATGAGCATTCCGAGGAAGAGGACTCCCTGCAGGTTGTGGGCGCCCCGGCGGACGAGGAGCAGTCCGAGGAAGAGGATATTTGGGCGATCGAGGCAGACAGGACGGCATCCTCGCCAAGAGCGCAAGCGCGGGCAAATGAGTCGTCTTTCAGTCTTTCCAAGAAAGGCGAACTCGACATTGACTGGGGAACCCGAAGCACGATGTCACAGCAACCTGGCAGGGTCCCGCCTTTCAAACACCACGGGCGCAGTGCCCCCAAAGACCAGCTTGAAGACCTGGACACTTACTCGCTTGTTGGTCTCGGTAGCGGAGATTCCAATCAGCCATCGGCAAAGAAGCCGACTTCAGAGCCGCAGCAGGAACCGAAGAAGGCGGATCTGTCCGACTTCTTCTCGTCTTCCCCAAACTTCATAGAACGGGAGCGGCGGGCCAGAGAAGCATTTCTTGCCCAGTCTGCAGCTCAAAGCTCAGCTGCGGACCAGGTTGCTCATATCGCTTCTCCTGAGATGACAGGAGAAACCCAGGACTCGACGTCTTCATCCCACGAGCAGCTTCCGTCGAGCAGTCGATCTTCGCTCGAATGGCCATCGCCGGGTTCAAGGACGCAGCAGCGCCCCGAACAGGTTGCGCCATCGCATGCGTCACCAAGCGTTACTCCTGAACAGCCTCGCCGCCCGCAGCACCGCCCTTCTCCTGGCCGTGACCAGGACGATGCGGCTCTATTTGAAACCTGGTCCGTGTCCTCGCCCAAGGCGCCGTCGGAGCGGCCGCACATCACGGACTCCTTCAGCGACGTTCGGCCGAGTAGCCCCGATGCTATCGAGCGACCCAGTACCCCCGTGGAGCGCGCCGGGCCTACGTTAAAGGCCCCGCTCCTCAAGCCCCTGCCCGGGCGGGAGGCGTCTCCGTCGAAGTCTTGCTTGCGATCACCCTTGAAGCCCAAGACTCCCGGGCGTGTCGTGGGGTTCACGAGCAGCACCCTGTCTCCGCATGCAGAAGCCCAGGCACGAGCTGCACTCCAGAATCAAGCCTCGGCCCCGCCTGCGTCTACTACTCCCCTGCTGAACGGCCACACTTTCTTCCCGGAGGAGAGGGACAAGTCAGCCTCGCCGGACGCCGAAGCGGACACGCGCCCGCCGTCCCGCCACGACGACAGCTTCGAACGGTTCCAAGACGAGCTACGAGGAGCCGCCGAGTCGCCGCTCTCGCAGACCCAGTGGTCTAGGAGGCACTGGCTCGCCCTCGACGAGCTCCTGCAAGCCCACCGCCGCAGCCCGCGCGGGTTCCTCTCCCGGTACGGCCCGGTCATAGGGACGGCGTCCCCCGGGCAGCGGAGGTCGGCCTCCCTGCTGGGCAAGGCGGTCGCGTCGCAGGGCGAGGAGATGGTGCTGGAGCAGTGGCACCTGGACGTCGTGGACGCCTTCAGGGAGGAGGTCGGCGGCTGGCCCGAGGCGGAGCTGGCGAAGAGGCTCTTCGCGCTCATCGTGGGCGAGGAGAGGAGGAGCTTGGGCTTGGTGCCGAGGAGACGGTGATCCGAGTTGTTTCTGTAAAGATCTTCCTCTTTTTTATATTTGTTTTTGTTTTCTTCTGTCGGGAGATTAGCATGAGCGGAGCGGGGTGACACATACATAGCCTCCCTTTCGCCCCTTGTACTATGGGCCCGGGGCGTACCTTGTTTCAGTGAGAGTTGGAATGTCGCATTGGTCAATGTGCAGGATACCCGGTTTGGAGAGAGGCCAAGCTATATTTTAGCATCAGATTGTATACCGTGTATTGGTTAATGGCGTCGGTGGTCACGTCACGCTGGGTCAGCCAGGTAGACCTCATGTCGGGAATGATTATATGTGACGGTCAACCGTCAAGAAATGATATCTGTCATGCAATCTTTGTTCATCGCAGGCGATCTATCATGCTAATATTACAAGCACGCCGTACTTATAAACCCCCTTACTCCAGCATGGACGCCTGGTTTGTGTAGAGCACATCCACCACGCCGCTCAGCTTCTCGATCGTCGCCAGGGCAGAGTCGTACGCCTCGTCCCTGTGCGTCTCGTCATAGATGATGAGGCAACCCGCCCCCTGATCCAGCACACCAATGATGACCTTGTCGAGAATCATCTGCGACAGTTTCTCCTCGACCTGAACCGGGCTGAGCTTGACCTCCTTGGCCACATGCTCGATCTCGACACGCGAGAACGGCTCGATCACCTTGATCAGGTTCTGCTCCAGCATAGCATCATACAGACGCCGCAGGTGGCCCCGGACAAAGACGTCACTGCCCAGCTCGCGCTGGTACGACCCCAGCACGCTCTCGTATTCGTCAAGCGACCGGTTCGAGTGCGCACGCGCAATGGCCTTCATGGCCTCGAGAGACTTGGAGGCGTACTTGGTCGCCTGCTTGGAGCTCATGAGCTGGTTGACGTCGTCGACCTGGTTCACCATCACCTTGCACAGCAGCATGTACTGCAGGGCAGCCGTCGCCTTGGGCGTCTCGTCCAGCTGGGAGTACCCGTCGAGCGCCTCTATGAAGTAGGAGTAGGCGGTGTTGAAGTCCTTGTCCTCGGCGTGGAGCATGCCGGCCTGCATGTCGAGGTTGGCCTGCAGCAGGGGAGGGGTGTAGACGGACGCGGCGGAGGTGCGGGCGGAGGTCAGCGCGGCGCGGGCCTTGGCGATGTTGCCGAGCGCGTGGTACACCCGCGACTCGAGGAGTTGGACTTCGACGAGGACGAGCTTGTCATCCAGGCGCTTGAGCTCGCGGAGCAGGCTGTTGATGAGGGTCAGGGCCTCGTAGTAGGACTGCTTGACCATGTAGAGGGTGACCAGACGGGTCTCGAGGTTTTGCCTGAGGAACCCCCGACGCTCTGATGTTGCCCACTCTATACATGATTTGGTGGTCTGGATTTGGAGATCGGTGGTATCGGGGATATCGTGGAATAGGTCGAGGAGCTGACGAACTGTTGCGCAACGAGTGGAGTGTTAGCATTGTCCGATTAAGCTATAGCTTGTACAGAATCGTCTGTGCCGAGGACATATCCTTACCAAGTTTCGCCGTCTTAGCTTTGGCAAAGGATGAGAGGACAGTGCGGCTCTTGGTCACGAGGTCGACCAGCTGGTCGGTGTTTCTATCCCGTCGTTAGCTATCTCTCGTTGCATGGCGGCAAACGCAGCCACGTAGCCATGACTAACTTTTGATCCCGGTACAGCTCGCCCAAGCTGATCAGAGAAGTCTCGTATTCCTTTATAGCAGCATCGTTCAATGATGGCGGCTTAGCGACGATGTCCTTGTAGATCTGCTCTGCCTTCTTGGGGTCGCTGGAGGCGACCTTCTGCGCCTCGCGCACCCTCTCCGAGTCTCCTTGCGCCATTGGATCGGATCTTTGTAGTAATATCTGGCTGATGCTTGATGGCTTATGGAGGATATGTTCAAGTATTAGGGCGGCGTTGTTGGTCACGGAGACGGGGAAATAGTCGTGGGTATGAGGCCTGTGTGGAGCTGGTGTTGTCGATGATGTTGATGAAAAGGCCAGGGCTCTAAAGGTCACAACTGTGAAGTCAGCCAAAGCTCCTCCAGGTTGCCGTGCACGCGCAAACTGCCCGCCGCGGGTGGATGATGTACCTAGGTATCCTTGTACGTACCTAATCCGTACTTTGTACCTAGGTACCTATAGGTACGTACTTGTGGTGCGGAACGAACTAGACTTCTTATCGCCTTATCTCCCCCTCACCGCCCTGGCAGCCTGGCAGAACCCTGAGCTTTTCTCTAAGATTTTGGTTCGGGACTTTATCGCATCGCCAAATATCTAGCATCGACCATATACAACGTACACCACCCAATTCAACCCCAGCAACGATGAAGATCAAGGCGCTCAGCCGGTCGATATCGGCCCACCAGCCGGCCGGCTCAGATGTCGCCAAGAAGCCGAAGAACCTGGATGCCGCCGCCCATCCCTTCGAGAGAGCCAGAGAGTACAAGAGGGCCCTCAACGCCGTCAAGATGGAGCGGATGTTCGCCCAGCCTTTCATTTGCCAGCTTGGACAGGGACACGTCGATGGAGTCTACCAGCTAGCCAAGGACCCCAACTCCCTCAACATACTAGCCAGTGGCTCAGGCGACGGTATCGTCAAGGTGTGGGATATGGAATCGCGCGAGCAGAAGTGGCAGGCCAACGCCCATGCGAACCTTGTGAAGGGCCTCACCTGGACAAAGGATCAGAAGCTACTCACATGCGGAACTGATCGCAAGATCCATCTTTTCGATCCCTCGAATGCCGGAGCCGCCCCCCTAACGACGTTCACTGGCACCAGCGCCTTCACTTCTTTGAGCCACCACCGATCCAAGAACGCTTTCGCTGCAGCTTCGGGTAGCAACATTCAGATTTACGACCTCGAGAGGTTCGCGGCCGCGCCCGAAGAGTACAGCTGGCCCAATGCCACCGATACCATCAACACGATAAAATTCAACCAGGTCGAGCAGTCTGTGCTGGCATCAGCTGCATCCGACAGGTCTGTTGTGATATGGGACGTGCGACTATCTACACCAGTCACGAAGACTGTCTTGACGTTTGCATCCAATGGTCTGTCGTGGAACCCAATGGAGGCATTCAACTTGGCTGTGGCAAACGAGGACCACAACTGTTACATATTCGACGTTCGGAAATTCGATAGGGCCTTGAATGTGCTGAAGGGACATGTTGCTGTAAGTCGATTTGCATTATGAAATCCCTGTTCTGGACCGCATCTCCATGATGAGAGCACCCTGAAGTTGGGCACTTGGTCCTTTCTTGGAATTGTTGCTGACTATATCACCCCAGGCTGTTATGGATGTGGAATTCTCGCCCACAGGTGAAGAGCTCGTGACAGCTTCTTACGACAGAACGATCAGGATATTCAACCGTGACCAGGGACACTCCCGCGATGTGTACCACACGAAGCGAATGCAGAGAGTGTTCGCTACCAAGTGGACATCGGACAGCAAATACCTAATCTCTGGCTCGGACGACGGCAACATCAGGTTATGGCGTGCCAATGCCTCCAAGAGGGAGGGAGTCAAGCCTACAAGGCAGAGGGAGGCAGAAGAATACAATGCCAAATTGGTGGACCGCTTCCAGCATATGTGAGTGGCACCTGGAGCCCGTCTCCTGATTCATGGACATCGAGCACTGACATCGTTTTCCCCAACAGGCCTGAGATCCGACGTATCAGACGCCATAGACACATACCAACGGTTGTGAAGAAGGCCGAGAACATCAAGGGCGAGGAGTTGAAGTCTATCAAGAGGCGTGAGGAGAACGAAAGGAAGCACACCAAGAAGCAATTCGAGAAGCGCAAGAGCGAGCGTGAGAAGATGATCTTGGGTCGTGAGAAATAGAATAGAACAGGGGCGGCAAGTCCACTTGGACGGACAAGTAGCTTGGCACGCATTGCAAGGCGTTTGGGCGGGAAAACTCATGATACCTGGTATATTGGTCTATTTGACAAGGGGTCATTGTTGAGATTCGACATGACAGGAAATGGCATGTATAGAGAGAGCTTAAATAGTATTGGTAGTAAGCAGAACGAATTGGCTTGGCCATATAAGTATATAACATCAAGCTACTTAAGTACTCATTGTACGGTCGATGAAATGATAAACCACAATATCACTAAGTATACGGTCCGCAGCGTATCCAGTGGAGCTCTGTACGGATGTGTACCGAAGTCAATACGGACCACAGCATTTGAATTGACAGGGCTGCAGGGGTGAGCTCTGCGCTTAACCACAGCATGAGCTCAGGGGGCCATCACACCTCGCCGCGCCTGTTTCAACATGTGAATCTTGCGACAAGGAGAACATCTCAACCGTCACAGGTCGCAGTCCTGTCCTTCTTTTCTTTCTTTCCTTTATATTGACGATAATTTGTAGCAGATTCCTGTCTTCGCATGTTTTATTTCTGTGATTGAGCATCAGCTTGTTCCAAGCAAACGATTGCATTCTCAGTCAACCCATCAAGGGAGCCGGATTATAAGCGCCGAACCGTTTCTCAATTCTCACGATTTAATTTACCTATCCGGGGCCCAAGAAACCCAGCACCTGAAGAAGGAATTACTTGAACAAAGAACACAGCAGACCTGTCAATATGGCATCAGCAGGCGGCTTCGCGCGGCCACCACAGCGGGACTCGTGGTTCGCCCCCCTCTCGGTCGACCTCCTCCTCAAGGTCCTGAACGTGACCCTGTTCCACCCCTTCGTGGCCTGGATGATCCCGCTCTGCTTCCGCGCCGAGCACATGGACTACGACAAGACGCCGATGCGCGTCACCATCGCCTACGCCGCGGCCGTGACCGCCTGGTGGGCCCTCGCGGAGGTCAACAGGCGCGTGGCCTTCGGCCCGCCGCGCGTCGTCAACCTCGAGGACGAGGTCATCGTCGTCACCGGCGGCGCCAGCGGCCTCGGCCTGCTCATCGCGGAGGTGTACGGCATGCGCGGCGCCTCGGTCGCCGTGCTCGACGTCAGGGAGATGGAGAGCGGCGAGGCCAGGGGCGTCACGTACTACAAGTGCGACGTCACGGATAGGGACCAGCTGGCGCGTGTTGCGCTCCGGATCGAGCAGGATGTATGATACATGCCCTCTCCACAAGACTATTACATACCGGGATCCGATGTGCTAACCATCCCCTCCCAGCTCGGCACACCAACCGTGCTGATCAACAACGCCGCCATAGTGGTAGGCAAGCGGCTCCTCGACATGTCGATGGACGAGGTAGAGAGGAGCATCAACACCAACCTGACCTCGGCCTTCTACACCCTCAAGACCTTCCTCCCCGCCATGGTGCGCCGCGACGGCGGCGGCGACGGCGGCGGCGACGGCGGCGGCGACGACGCCAACGAAGGCGGGGGCGCGACCGTCGTCACCGTGTCCAGCGTCCTCGGCCACGTGGGCGCCGCCAGCCTGGCCGACTACGCCGCGGCCAAGGCGGGCCTCGTCGCGCTCCACAAGTCCCTCACCGCGGAGCTGGCGCGGTCGCACCCGGCGGTGCGCACCGTGCTCGTCGCCCCGGGCCAGCTCAGCACGCCCCTGTTCCACGGGGTCCGGACGCCCAGCTCCTTCCTCGCGCCCGTGGTCGAGCCGGTCGAGGTGGCGAGGGAGGTCATCGCCGCCATCGACGGCGGCAGGGCCGGCGTCATCAGCGCGCCGCTCTACGCGCGCCTGGCCGACTGGTACAACGTCCTGCCGTCCGGCCTGCAGGTCGTCGCGAGGCGGCTCGCGGGCGTGGACACCGCCATGGATGGCTATGTCGGCCGCCGGGGCGATGAGCTGAGGGAGAAGAATGGGGGGCTGATATGATGCCGATTGTGGGACGGCGCTGGCGCTCTAGAACGCGCAGCAGTGGTACGGGGGTTTATATAGAAGGGGGCCATCTAATGCATAAAGCAGAGCCGGGCAGCCGGGATCGAATATATCTATTTTCATACGAGATACGGTTTGGTGAAAGATGATATCAGACCCCGACGCAAGTCTCGGTCCACCAGTGATGTGGTACGTCCCTGTGATCATAATATGCATTGATCCACCTGCGCGAGTGGTTGACCAGCAATGAGACGCACAACAGTGGTTCTAGGTTGTGGTTGTATATATACCCGCGAGTCTCAAGCACTCGCAGGTGACCGACCAGCCTGGGCACCAAGACCGCTGAGTTGGGCATCTGCTCGGGGCTTTCCGTGTCTTGACTGTGCCCCGAGAGTTGCTATATCAAATGCATCTTCGTATACTGGAGCCTAGCTCTAGTCCTTCGACATAGGAAACGCTACTTGTCAGCCCTGTGGAAGCATGTATGGGTATGGTAGTTTCATTCAGGTGGGTGGTGCTGTCTAAGAAAGGAAGCTACGGAAGGCAGGCCCAGAGGGGTGGCTTAAGACCTACTGGGGTCGGTCTGGGCCACACCGCCTGGCAGAATACCTTATCTAATCTCCTTATCTAATCTAACTGTGACTGCACCCTCTGCGCGCTGCCACAAGCCCGATTTCCTAAAGAGGCCTATCATCCGTCTTACAGCACCTTCAATGAGCAGCTCGAAGAAGAAGCCTATCGTCTTGAGCAGGATGATAAAGAGGTGCAGATTTTGGCTCATTTATTTCCGAAAGAAGACGTGTAAAACAGTGCGGCTCCGGATGGCCCTTCGCAATGCTCCTCGACAACGCAAGGCGCCCCTATCGTATGCCCCATCCACCAAAGCAGGTACTCCCAATTTATTGACCCATGATTGTGAAGGGCACAATTCCTAGTTATGTCTACAATTAGCAGGCTTGGGATGTCATGCAGTCTACGCATCAGCAAGGCATGACATGCAATCGTATCTCTTACCGGACCGGCCGTGGCATAGCGGTACGCTGTTTAAAGTATAGTACAAATATTGGGGTGGCGGATGAAAATCGTTTGTTTTTGGGTTATATTGACGAGGATTGCTACCTTTGTGATATTGATCCAGGTCTTTGAGGGTCGAACGGCGTTCTGTGCTTGCTACCACGAGCGGGGATCTTGGTCAAGAGTACACTTGATTTACTTCAAAGTAGTATCAGCTCTAGAACGAAATATGAAGCGAGCCGTGATAAGCGCCGATGGTGATAGCATGTTTGCTCATAATTAGATCTAAGGAAGCCAAGGCATTGACATAGGATACCGTCTATCTGCCCAAAATGATACCCAGACAGCAACAAATATTATGCTCTACCATAGCCTGTGATGCTCACAGTTCCGTTGGGTTTTCTTGTTATGTGTATGTCCATGATTATCCACCCAGCCACATGTATTCTTTCTCATAAAGCAAGTCGTTACATCCGAAATCGTATGCTCTCTTCGTCGTTCGTTGACAAACAGGTATCCATAAGCCGGAGAAGGGATAATTCGAGGGATCGATCGTACAGTGTATATGTCGTTAACGTCGTGCATAAGTAATGCCAGCGCAGTATTCCAATACTTTAGACATCCAGCTGTGTGACTTGAAGGTCGCCTGATACAACATCCTCGCATAATCATCTGTCCGTAAAAAGGCCCCGCCATCGAACGTGTCTTCATTGCCTTTACAGCAATAGTGTGAACACCAGCATCACACCCAAAAGCCCCGCAGTCATCTTCGTGACCTGGCTGCTAGGGGTGGCTGGGCTCTTGGAGTCAGAAGTGCTAGACGCAGACGCAGACGCGTCCGTACCCGTAGCAGTGGCAGAAGCCGACGCTCCGTTGGAGATCAATGATCCAGACGGCACAGAGGTCGTGTAGGTCGTTCCGTATAGCGTCTCACCAACCGTAGGGAGCTGCACGTCGCCGTTGACCAGCCAGGCTGCGGTTCCGGTACTCGAGGCGGGACAGGAGCGTGTAGACAAGGTCTTGGTGTCCACGTCAGAGCTCTTGACACCAGTGGGGGTAAGGGTAGCCCACTGAGACTTGAGGTTGGAAAAGTCAGGAGAAACGGGGGTGGGGGTGCCCGCGCGGGTGAAGCCGTCGACGATGTTGCTGCCCGTGGCGGTGGCAGAGACCTGTGGGCCGTAAGACACGAGACCGTAGTTGTTGGTCTCCTGGATCCATTCGTAGATAATGGCTCCGGACCAGTCATTCGCCATCTCATCGCCAAAGATGGCAGCCTGGTCACCGAAGGTTCGGGGTTGGACAGTGTTGCAACCAGTCTCGGAGAAGAAAATGGGAACAGGGAAGTTGACCGCCTCGGACTCGAGGTTGCTGTAGCCAGATGTCGAATAAGTCGCGGAACTGCCACACCACTCATAGCTGTTCAAGGAGAAGAAGTCAACATTGTTGGAGGAGTTACCACCGCATGTGAGATAGTCCTGGAGCATGGGTCGGAGTTCAGCGATGTCAGCGGCACTATAACCGACAGGGATTTGACGGTAACCCTTAGCATCACGATAGGTCTTCATGTCTCGAGCAGCTGCCTTGATGAAGGGCGCGGCCAAGCTCTGGCTGGCCTGGGCAATGACCTCGTTTCCAACGAAGAACTTCATTGTCTCGCATTAGCAGGGTGTCCATTATACATATAGAAACGCGAAGGGCTCAAGGCGAGCATCAAGGTTGATGACGGGGTACGTCACTACTTACGCCCAGAGTATTATCGTACTGTTGAAACTCATCCATAACCGCGGTGAACCGTTCATACTGGGTCTGGTTCCACCATGGGGTAGTCTGTGGGAGGCAGCACGCGTATTAGTCAAAGTGCAGATCACACGCTGTGGAGTGGAGGAGCGGACCGTACCGGGAGTATGTAAGTACCGAAGGTGTCTAGGTCCACGAGGAGGTAGATGCCAGCATCGGCGAATGTGGACATGCAGTCAGAGTGATCTGAAGATGCATCAACGTGATAGACGCGGATGGAGTTCGCACCAAGTTCTTGCATCAGCGCAGCGTCGCGCTTGCACTGGGCGGAATCTATGAGTGGGTCATCGGAAGTGAGCTGGTAGGCGACACCCTTCAGGAAGAACTCTGTTGCAAGTCGTCAGTCGAGCTGATCACCCATGGACAGGGACCATAAGGACCGGCTTACGGGTGCCATTCTCGTAGAAGAACTTGTTGCCGTATGTGGACACAGTCGAGACAGCGGCCTGGACGGCGCCCAGGAGGGGGAGACCCGAAACGAGCGAAAGCCTCATGATGAAGTGAGGATGACAGCGTCCAAAACTAGTATCCAAACGAGCGTGATGGATAAGAGGTTAAGGATGTGTGCCTGGCCGAGTCGATGTTTGACGTGCGCGACCGAGAAGCTGGTACGCTTAAGGCTTGATGGGTGACAAGAAAGAATGGAAAGGTTGTAGAATCAAGGAGGCATACAAGGCACGGCGCGAATAAACAAACAAGGCACTTCTTTTCAATGAATCTTTATGGAAGTTTCAAGAAAGGCACCAAGAGTTGGCAAGTGGGTATGGCACATACCCAGGTATGTCCTTCCCCGGACCTGGACCCGCTTGAGATCCAGGGGGCGGGAGAGAGAGACGAGTAGCAGACAAGACAAGAAGGAGCGAGCTGTGATACAACCCCAGTAGGTACTCAAGTACACACTAGGTAGGAGTCATTGATGATCGATTATGGAAAGAACGAGAGAGGCGCTTAGAGTCACCTAGTCCGGATGGAAGATCGGACAGTCTTTGCTATATCAATTGACGGTAGAAGAATACAACGACATGTATGTATTCCTCGGTAAGGGTAAAGAGAGGCTCAGAAAATTGGCTGGTACCACCAAATAGCCATCCGATAAACAAGGTTCTCGCAGTCTCACCGCGAGCAGAGAAACGCAGCCAAGCGCCAATGATAGACGGGAAATCCGATGCGTTGGCTGGCAGTTCTCAAGACAGACAAGGGGCTGGGACATCCTTGTCCATCTCCGATCTCTTGGGGCCTGGATTGTACATAGATGTGCATGTGGATGCGAATGCGGACGCCAATGCAGTTATGGAAGTCAGCTCATGCCGACGGGCTCTTCCAAACTTCGTCAATACCGTATGAAGGTGGTTCATTGATCACACCGGTAATGGGGAGAACCTCGACAGCAAGAACGAGATTGCAACCTTGGAAGTTGTGTGCGGTCGTGATAATGGTGCCTAGTGTAGGTACACTACTGTACGATGATGATGATGGTTACCTTGCAGGTGGGGTGACGGCGTCGGGAGTTGGCTCAGCTGCGGTGGGTGAGTGGGCCACTTGCCGTCTGCAGCACCAGTCAAGTTCATGTTGTGGTACGGTGGCATCCACATCGTTCGTGAGAGACTCGAATGTATCAGCATGGACTTGGACGAGGCAGGTTTAGACCCAGGGGGGCGCCAACACTGAAATCATGGCAGCGTCCTGCTGCCTGCTGTTCATTGGCTGCAGCCACTTCTTCCCCTTGCGTTTTGGAGAGATGAGCTCTGGGTGGAAGGGGCCGAGACGACGGAGAAGAATACCCATCAAAGTAAACCCTTCATGTGGTTGAAGCCGCAAATTGATGTTCGAGCCCCGTTGATCGAGAAGCAGACATTTGCTCCGGATGATACGTACCTGGGTATCTCGATAATTAGGTAAGCGATGCCTGCAATTTACTGATACAATTTTCCCCAAACGGCGCACCTTGGTTTTAAACTTCAATCTTTATCAGCGATAAGTAAGATGAGAGGAGCTTTCGTGACGCTGCCTAGGCCTCTAGGTGACCTAGGCTAAATTTTGTCCCCACGGGGGCTTAATGTGGGAACCGGTTGGCACTCGGCGGTCCCAGCTTGAGAACTCGGACATCGGAGCACTTCCGTTTGAGATCTTCGGATCCATGTCCGAAACCTTGGGCGAATCATCGGCCCCCCGGCGGTGAATGGACGACGTGACACAGCAGCCATCAGCTCATCAGATCTACATGAAAATGAATCCGATCATGTCTGTGTCGCTGGGGCTGGACGATTTGTATCACTCGGATAAAGAGTTTTGGCGTGGTACAAATCAGACAGCTGGCATTTCGTGTAACCACCATGGCCTGCATTTTGGGCCCTCTTCAACGTCGTCCTTTCCCCTGTCAGCCTGTCCATATGTATAGAACTGGCAGGACTGGCCAACAGTGCTTGCTCTTTATATGTTCTGTCACCCCAGCGCTAGAGTGAGACAAGCCGTCCATCATGGCAGAGGAACCTTGGAAATCCCAAGACAGAGACTGGGAGAGACTGGAGAGTGAGTGTCTCTTGGTGCGACGGGCCGTCGGTAACCCGCAAGACATTGATTTCAGGTCATCTTAGGCCGGATAACGGCAGTGGTCTCGTCTCGGCTTTGCAGCAGTCTGAAATGTTCCAGGAACTTGGACGACAGCTACGGATTCAGGTCCGCTTAGTGATAGAGCTGAAGATGTACATATATTCCGACAAAAAAAACACGATGAGAGCCCAGTCAGCGCAACTGTCACGACATGCTGTGGCATGGTTCGAGTCGCAAGCAGGCCATCGACCCGAAATGTCAATCTTTCCCTGCAAATCGTTGGACCAGCCGAACAACGGAAACTGAGTCGGGAGAAGCAGTATCCCAATGTGAACGGTGAGGGCCGACAGCATCGAAACCAGCTGCAACAACATATGAGAGATAGAACAGAGTGAAAACTTGGAAAGAAGAAAGAATTACAGAGGAACAGCCTATATCGGTGTGTGCATCCGTAAATACAGAGGATCCAGGTACAGCTATGCAAAACAGCCAATGGGGTATTAGCCATGCGCCCCACAAGGCGTCGCCTGCCACATGTGCATCCTCCCCTGACTTGTGGGACGGTCAAGTGACCATCAACCTTCAACTTTCAATCCTCGGCACCGCCATCCCTTGGAAACCCCATATGGAGCTTAAATTGCTCGTCCGGTCACGATAGGTACTCATGCTGCATGGAGATGGACAGTCTTCAGGCCCCTCTCATCTCCAATCGCGACCCCGACTACCGAGACGATGAGCTCGAAGATGTCACCGAGCCTGCGGCCCCCCACGAGGCGGCCGACGCATCGTCGCCGGGGCTCTTCATGTGGCTCTTGACCTTCTCGGCCGGAATCAGCGGGCTCCTCTTCGGATGTATGGCATCACCCCTCCTCCCGTTCAAGCGTTACCCTTCCCGCAGACAATGCCTCGCTATTTTCATATGACGACAGTATGACAGCACAGACCGCTAGTAAACTGACCGCAGCCATCATTCAACGCAGACGACACCGGCGTGATATCCGCCACCCTCGTCTCCATCGACGACTCCCTGTCCAACCGCGCGCTCACCTCCCTCGACAAGTCGATCATAACATCCTCCACCGCCCTCTTCGCCCTGCTCGTCTCGCCCTTCTCCTCCCTCCTGGCCGACCGCCTCGGCCGCAAGCGCGTCATCCTCGTCGCGGACCTGCTCTTCATCCTCGGCGCCGCCCTGCAGGCCGCCAGCTCCACCGTCCCCGCCATGGTCGCCGGCCGCGGCGTCGTCGGCGCCGCGGTCGGCGCCGCCAGCTTCGTCGTCCCGCTGTACATCGCCGAGCTGGCGCCCGCCGCGCACAGGGGCCGCCTGGTCACCATGAACGTGCTCTTCGTGACCTTCGGCCAGGTCGTCGCCTACCTGGTCGGCTTCGCGTTCGCCGAGTTCGGGGCCGAGGAGACGGGCTGGCGGTGGATGGTCGGCCTGGGCGCCGCCCCCGCGGCGGTCCAGATCCTGCTCATGGTCGGCATGCCCGAGACGCCGCGGTGGCTCGTCAGGGCCGGGCGGGTCGGTGAGGCGGGGTCCGTGGTCAGGCGTGTCGCGGGGAGCGCTGCGGGAGCTGTTGCCGCGGCGGACGTGGTGCTGAAGGACATTGAGGTTGAGGTCCGCGCCGAGGAGCACGCGCAGAAGGCGAGGCTCCGGGCGGCGCAGAGCAGGGGGTCGTTCCTGGACGGCTGGGACGAGCTCTTTGCCGTACGGCGGAACCGTCGCGCCTTGGCCATCGCGTGTCTGTTGCAGGGCCTGCAGCAACTCTGCGGCTTCGTGAGTCTATGGCATGTGGGGAGGTGGCTTTACGTTGGCTGACATGATCTTCTTACAGAACTCGCTGATGTACTTCTCGGCCACGATCTTCAAGCTCCTGGGCTTCGACAGCCCGACGTTGACGTCCATGATCGTTGCTGTTACCAACTTACTATTTACAGTTATCGCACTACTAATCATCGACAGGGTGGGCCGACGAAGGATTTTACTTTACTCGATACCTGTCATGATTCTCGGGCTGCTATTCTCAGCCTGGGGCTTCTCGCTCATGAAGCTATCAACAACATCAGGGTCCGAGGGCTCGGAGAATGACGACCCTCCAAAGACAGACAACCACAAGGCAGCTGCGATCATCCTGATGTCGATCATGCTCTACGTCGCAAGCTACGCCACGGGCTTGGGTAACGTGCCGTGGATGCAGAGCGAGCTCTTCTCCCTGAGCGTCAGGTCTCTCGGGAGCGGGGCGGCGACCGGCACCAACTGGGCGGCCAACTTCGTCGTGGGCTTGACCTTCCTGCCCTTGATGGACATGCTCTCGCCATCGTGGACCTTTGTGCTCTACGCCGCCGTCTGCACCGTCGGCCTCTGGCTGGTGTACCGTATCTACCCGGAGACAAGCGGCTTGAGCCTTGAGGAGGCAGCCACTCTCCTGGAGAGGGACGATTGGGGTGTTGATGACGCCCGATGGTGGTAAAATTCGTACATACAGACAGGGCTCAGGGTATACGATTGTTTTCCTCGGACCCCTTTATTCGAGCGTAGGCTAGGTCTCCATACTGGATTTGCTTGGCATAGATTTTTCATCGACGGGAGCACTGTGGGCTAGAACGTCGGTCTCGCCATGTTTCCGTCAGGCGATTGATTCTTCCTTACAAATCTTTGGTAAGGCAGACGGGACCAGCTGTGCTAGCCAACCATATCTTGCCGTTGAGAAATAACCAATTTGTATTCCCTGCGACATGTCTAAATATTTGTCCAAGACACGAGCATATCCCAGTCTGCAGCCGCGTTTACACACAGGGCTCGTGCGCGATAGTGGCCATGCAGCGGATAGATGTGGGTTCGACGCCCGCTAGATACTACGCCTGCATTACAAATCCCCAACGATGTATTACACTGGATTTTCGTGATGGCTCAACTAGTACACGCGTTTCATGATATATGTGGAGTGTTGTATGACAATGTTTTCACGATAGTTCTCTAGCCCGGCGAAAACACCGATTTCTCTCCCGAATCGGCTGGCTTAACTCCGTTGATGGACTTTGATAGTCCGGTCCTCCGGTATTTTGGCACAAGACTACCGGTACTATGATCTGAATAGAGGCGAAGTAGGTACTCAAAGGCTACGCAGTCCAGAATCCGGACTGGTGGGGCTCGGAGTGGACGGACCCTCCGTGTCAGGGCATTTCTCGTAAGATCCCGGAGCCGTGTTCAGGAGGTTCGGGGCCGGAGAGTGGTATGGCGAAGGGCGAGGCAGGATCAGGGATCGGGTGGGAAGGGAAAGAATTGGGGGTGCTGATAAGGTTATTACTCTTGTCTGAGCTGTGAAGCCGTGATAAGGTTTTGTGTTGTGACGCCAACTGAAACTTTATCTAGAAATGGGCAAGCGGTTGTTGGGGGGGTTGCTGATGAGGCTCAAGACTGACATATCTACATGGTAGATACAATTTGGTACAACACGTCCACGTCTGTCTATCGGTGTCATTTGAACCATGCGCCATGTGCATCAAATGTATGTAATAAAGCTCCACTTGTGGGTAGGGGGAAGGCGCACGGGCGGGGGCATCCTAGTGACTTATTGTCACTTCCTGATCACCGGTAGGTAATTCGACCTAGGTAGTGTTTAAGTGTACGGAGTATGTACTGTATGTATCTCTCTACAGTCTGAACCTTGGAACCTTGACAGCTTTGTCAAAATTGAGAGAAGAAATTGGGGAACACAACGGATTTACGGAGCCCGACAGTCCGCCTCCCGACCGGAGCGAGTTACCATGATGATTCTGGATACTTTTACAGAAGATCTACGTACGCACTACTGGACGAGGATCAGTGTAGATTATTCGCGACTGGTCCGACCCATCCGTCGGGGGGACACGGGGGACCATGAAGTTTCTAGCTGCTTCCCATTTCACCGCCTCGTATCGTCATTGGGGCCGCTCTTGATCTCACCACTGCGTAATACTGAAAACAGAAGGAGGAGGACGAGGTAGGAAAAGGGAGCATGTCAACCTGTCGATGTGAAGACTGAGCAAGGTAGCAATAAACCCGTGGACGGCAGGCCAGAGCTCATCCCAGAATCTCGGAATGCCGGTACTTGGGTTGTCCTATCCTCTCTAGGCATGGCTGGCAGCTCAAGCGTGCCTACTTAAAACCACCTAGGTACCTACTGTAGTTATACCTGGGTACATACACCATATTGGAAATCCCAGAGGTGCACACTGTGGCGTTGAATGCCAAGGTGACCCTTTCCATAATACCTTGATATACGCGTTGATCCATCCAAAGGGCCCCATCCACCACCCCACCATGCCCTGACGACCAACTTGACCAGTCCGACTATACACTAGCCCCCCAAGATCTTGACATCGACTGATCGCACCTGGGCAATGCCTTGCAGGCCAGCAGGTAGGTACGTGCTACTGTACAAAATACAGAGAGATTCCCCGAGCGTTCGGGGGTCGGACCTAGGGGATCTCAGGAAGGTCCGGGGGGACTACTATGGGTACCTAAGGTACGTACGTACCAAGGTATCGTAATAGGTACTTAGGTACTAGTAGGTTGATTACCGAAAAGGGTATATACCATGGTAGTCCATATGTCTTCAGTCGAACAGATATTTTCCACCATGACTCGGCAACGTTTTCCCATCTAGTCCTCAGCTCCAGTCTCAGCTTCAGCTTCCTCATATACAAAATACACAAAACGGCATACAAGTATACTCTAGCTACCCAGCTTCAGCCAGTCCCCTTGTATGACCGTCGGATCAACAGTCAACATGACCTCCAGAGAACGGTGGGAGGATGACCTCGACCGCCAGATCAGCGATGTCGAGGAAGATGCCAACACCGGCTACAATCGTCGAGCCTCCGACGAGGTCGAGCGCCCCATCAGCCACTGCTCCATATCAACCTCGAATGGCTCAACGCGCGTCCATGCCCAGGAGGGCGCGGACATTGACAGAATTCCTACACAACACGAACACAACCGCGAGCTCCAACCCAGCGACCTCGACCGGATACAGACTGCTAGGAGCCAGCACTCTGCCACTGTTGGTGGCTCCTCGGGCTTGGGGAGGAGCAACACCGCGACCCGAGATTCAAAGAGGCCAATGCCCACTATGGGGGCGGGCAAGCCCCTGCCTCCCCCAGTGAATATGAACGACTTCTTGGTGGAATTCGATGGGCCGGACGACCCCTTACTTGCTATGAACTGGCCGCTCAGGAAGAAGTAAGTCAAGCACATGCATGCGGTGAGTGTCGTCAATGATCAACGGCTAACGTCTTGTAATAGGGTCGTCATGTCTGCCATTGTAGGCTTCACCACTCTGACGTCCGCCTTCACCTCGAGCATGTTCTCCACCGACACACGTGCGGTCGGCAGTGAATTCCATGTGTCCACGGAAGTCGCTGAGCTGGGAGTGTCGTTCTATGTTCTGGGCTTCGCCTTCGGCCCCACCATATGGGCTCCTGTCTCTGAGTTGAAAGGCCGACGCTTGCCGATTGTACTCTCCATGTTTGGTTTTTCCATCTTCACCATCGCGTGCGCAGCTGGCAAGGATCTGCAAACGATCTTGATTTGCCGTTTCTTCGCCGGTTTCTGCGGTGCTTGTCCCCTGGCCGTCGTCGCAGCTGTTTTCTCAGACATGTTCAACAACGCGACGCGTGGCATTGCCATCACCATCTTCTCCCTGGCCGTCTTCACGGGTCCCCTAATGGCCCCGTTCATCGGCGGCTTCATCGTCGACAGTTACCTGGGGTGGCGCTGGACCATGTACATCCCAAGCTTCATGGGTTTCTTGGCCTTTGCGCTTGATCTGCTCTTCCTCCAGGAGACCTACCCGCCGCAGGTCCTTGTCAGCAAGGCTGCTGAGCTGCGCCGCAGGACGAAGAACCACTTGATCCACGCCAGACAGGAAGAGATCGAGATTGACTTCAAGGATCTGATCCAGAACAATCTCATGCGTCCCATGCGGCTGCTGTTCCAGGAGCCAATCGTACTCCTGCTGTCGATCTATATGTCATTCATCTATGGTATGCGCTTCGCAACGCTCCCATCCCCCTTCGCGCACAGACAACTGCTAACGTGCTGATTCCAGGTATCCTATACCTCTTCCTGACGGCGTATCCCCTCGTCTTCCAGGGTGTCCATGGTTGGAAATCTGGACTCTCTGGTCTTACCTTCTTCGGCATGATCTTAGGCGAAGTGATTGCAGGAATTGTCGTCCTGGCGCAGCAGCCATGGTATATGCGCAAGCTTAAGGCCAACAATGGGGTTTCGGTTCCTGAGTGGCGTCTCCCATCCATCATAGCTGGCGGAGTTGCGTTCATGGGCGGCCTCTTCTGGTTCGGATGGTCGGGTTACAGAGCGGACATCCACTGGATCGTACCCACGCTTTCCGGTCTACTCACCGGGTTTGGCCTGATGTCCATCTTCCTACAATCGCTAAACTACCTCGTCGACGCGTACCTCATCTTCGCTGCCTCGGCAATCGCGGGAAACACCTTCATGAGATCTCTATGCGGTGCTACTTTCCCGCTCTTCGCGACGTACATGTTCAACGGCATGGGCATCCAGTGGGCTTCCACACTGCTTGGGTGCGTGGCTGCGGTTTTGGTGCCCATCCCGGTGATCTTCTGGCTGTACGGGGCTAAGATCCGTTCCAAGAGTAAGCTTGCAGCTTCTTCGCCCACGAAGCCGGGTCCAGAGCCTGATGACGAGGTGGCCGTGGAGAAGGTTGTGGACGGCGATGCTGCTGTCAGGGCGGCGGCGCCGAAGAAGGCTGGAGACGAGGCCTCTCTAGGCGCGTAATTGTGAGGGGGGCTATGGGGGCAGCATATATAAGAGGCCGCAGATGCTTTATATACCCGAGTTCATGGATATGATGCCACGAACCGCGCGCTGCACGGATTTGTTCCTCATTGGTGTATAGACGAAACGGCCTCGCGGTCGGGCAACGATGAACACGGTTTATCTGGGGCGTGTAGGATGACCAATTTTGGAAAGCATGATTGGCTAGTAATGTATATACCTTATCTTTGGGAGGGGTGAATCTCAGGATTCTGGGTTGTCAGAGTCATCAGGTTACTATCGAGGCGGTTGAACTGATGCATGATGCAAATAGCACATAGCGTACTCAGGTACATAATAGGCAGCGCTGGATCTTCCTGCACGTGTGATCCTGCCTATGCCAATTTGAGTAGTAGAACCGAGACGCGTATATCACCCAGGCAGCCATGGTGGACTGTGTCATCTTGATAGGTGATATAGGAGACCTTCTAAGAGAGTGTGCTGACTAATAACTTACCCCCCTCTTTCGATACTATGTACAGTACCCTAGGGTATCTACAATCTCAAGGTGTCCCCATCGACGATAGTAATAATTACTACTTAGCTAGATGTGAATAAATAGATAAGCACGAAGGTTACTCCAGTTGAACATGTTGTAAATCTTCGTGCCGCGATTCTTCTCTGCATTGCCCATATACCATTGTCGCGTAACGAGAACCAAAACCGCTTTACTACTTGAGTACCCAACTCATCATTAGCCAATTCATATATACACTTTACACACATATACACTACATATACCAAACACACCGACCCACCATGAGCACCGAGACCACACCAGAGTCCAGGCCGGGCCAGGTCTATGAGGCAGGGTGTCATTGTGGCTACATCAAGTTCGACGTGACGCTGTCGCCGCCCCTGCCGGAGAACAAGGTGCTAAACTGCAACTGTTCTGCGTGTCGCCGGTTCGGCTACCTGCTCGTCTGTATGTATACGAACCCTTTCCTCTCTACGGGACGTTCCACACACAGAAGCACATCACCAGAGGATAGGGACAGAAAAGAAGGACAAAGGCAAAAGGGGAGAGACGAGGAAAGAAGAAAGAGACAAAAACGAAGAAGCAGAAAATGAGAATTGTAGAGAGGGGTGATGTGTGTGTGTGTGTGTGTTTGTATGTAGGGGGGGGGGAGGGGGAGGCGTGCAGAAACACAATAGGAACATCTAATATGGGATGAGTTCCGGGCTGACATGAAGGGGCTATCCCACCCCACGCTGAAAAAGACCCCGACCGCGAGAAGGTGCAGTGGCGCGGCGACTCCGAGGCCCGCCTGTCGAGGTACCGCTTCAACACCAAGCAGAAGGACCAGCTTTTCTGCCCCAAGTGCGGGGCGAGCATAGGTATCGACTTCAGGGACTTCTTCAAGCCCAAGTTTGACGGTTTCGGGATCAGTGTACGTCGTCGTGCCTCTTCCCCCGTCTCTGATCGTGATGAAGAGACTCTCGGTCCGGATTGTCTGATGGATTAAACTCGCTCTTCTAGGTTCGCACCTTCAACGGCATCGATCTTGACACCCTGGAGTACGAAAAGTTGGACGGGGCGCAAGACATCGCGCCGGCGGGGGACTTGTCGGGCATATGGTACGATGAGGGTGCAGAGACGGTGACGAAGACGGACTGAGTAAGGCAAGCCGAGCCTCTCGATCACGAGCGGGGGCTTATGTCTGGCAGTGGGGCTCCTGTTCACAATATTCACTTTACACGGTTCTGCTGGGGATTCTCTGTATGAAAAGGCAAAGGGCCCTCGAGCTACGTCAGTCATCTATACTGCTCACTTCGAGTCCTTCGCCTGGCGCCTTGCATAGATCTTCTCAGCGGAAGTGACACACTGCATGTTGGCCCCAAGTTTGTTCTGAGATATTATATGTCAGTGCCTAATCTCTTTGAATCGGGTTGCATGTCCGTTGAAGGGATGAGCGAGGGGACGGGCGGCGCTTGAAAAGTCTGAGGGCTGAGAGGGTAGTAACGGGGCCAACCCGAAGGTCGGTGCTCGATATCAGTGTTGTTCACTTACCAGAGTCTCGACATACTCGTCGTACGGATCAGAGTCGAACACGATGCCGCCTCCTGCAAAAATTGTAAGCATGACTTATCGCTCCATCAATAAGCTCGGATGATTTTTTTGAACTCACCAGCCTGGAGGTATGCCACTCCATCCTTCATCATCATCGTACGGAGAGCAATGCACGTGTCCATCGCGCCCTCCTTCTCCTCGCCAGCAACATTCACACTGCCATAGCCAAAGTATCCCACCGCGCCGGCGTAGACACCCCGCTTCTCCTGCTCCAGCTCGGCGATCAACTCCATGGCCTTGACCTTGGGGGCACCCGACACGGTGCCGGCCGGGAAGATGGACCGGAAGGCGTCGAACCTCGTCTTGTCCGGCCGGAGCACGCCCGAGACCTGGGAGACGAGGTGCTGGACGTGCGAGAACTTCTCGACCACCATCAGCCTGTCCACCCGCGTCTCGAGCGGGTCGCAGACGCGCGTGACGTCGTTGCGCGCCAGGTCGACCAGCATGACGTGCTCCGCGCGGTCCTTCAGGGAGTTGGCCAGCTCGGCCGCCAGGCGCTCGTCCTCCTCGGGCGTCTTGCCCCGCTTGACGGTGCCGGCGATGGGGTGCGTGATGACGCGGCCTGCTTCCGACTTGACGAGCAGCTCTGGGGAGGCGCCGATGATCTGGAAGTCTCCGTTGTCGATGAAGAAGAGGTAAGGCGAGGGGTTGACGGTCCTGAGGTGCCTGTAGACGTTGAAGGGGTGAAGGTCCGTAGGACGAGCATAGCGTTGTGAGGGAACGGCCTGGATAATGTCACCCGCGACGATGTGCTTCTTCAAGGTCTTCACATGGCCCTCGTATCCCTCCTGGCCGATGTTGGACTTGTACTCCTTGCCCAGGTGGACTGGCTTCTGCTCTGGCAAGGGGATCTCAGGAGAGTCGAGGACATCAATAAGGTCCTCGATGGTCTTGGTCGCCTTGGCGTACTCGGCCTCAATGTCTTCTGGGTCCTCTGGAACTATCAGGTATGTGATGACCTTGATAACGCCGAAGAAGCGGTCAAATGCTATTATGGTGTCGTAGAATTGGAAGAGCGACTCAGGGATCTTCAGCACATCCTTCATAGGCCGAGCCGTCTTCGGCTCAAAATACCTGAGACCTCATGTCAATAAAGCTTGTTACATGAACGGAGATCGAATAATTACCGGACACAGTCATATCCTATGTAACCAATAGCACCTCCTGTCAGGGGAGGCAACTTCAGGTCTGGCACCTCAGCAACAACATGCTCAGACAGCGCCTTCTCCAGCGCCGGGATGGGGTCGCAAGCATCTCCGTGACCCTCACCCGTCTTCAGCACCTTCCTGGGACCAGCACCAACGAAGCTGTAGCGGCCGACTTGCTCGGATGCTGCCGACTCAAAGAGTACGGAGTAGGGTGACTTGGTGTGGGCAACGACCTTGAGGTACGCAGCAGACGGCGTGATCAGGTCTGAAGATATTTGGCCATACAGCGGGACCAGAGTCGGTTTCTTCGGGCCCTGCTGCTTGCCCAGCACCTCCTTCACCGTCTCCAAAGACGGGACGATCTGGTCCTGGAAGGTTGTGTTAGTTTGAGCCATCTTGTTACTTGAAGAGTAAATATTTGACAGTACTCACTGGACCACTCATGATTTCAGTTGGAAAATTGGGTCCTCTGTGAGAGTCCTCACTGAGCTGGCATCGTGAGCAGTGGGTATGTTTGACTGAGTCACCCGAAGTCGCCCTTGTTCCCGCCCGCTGCCCTCCGAAAAGTCAACGTCGGCCGCAGTTCTGCAGGGGCTCTTTGTAGCGCTGAGGGTGCTGAGCTTCCCGAAAGATGTGGGGCACAAAGCACTGAAGTCCAATTTTTACTTCTTTTTGGCGGGGTTCTGATAGTCTTGGAGCGAATGCGGATCTCAAAGAGGCTCGCATGCGAGTACCTGCAGCAGCTATCTATGTTTCCAAGTCTACAAACTTGATAGTAGTAAGACCTTCGGGAGTCACCCCATAGTCAGGAAATGTATTTTGGTATTTGGTTACATGCATTCATGAATCATTGTTCTGTTCTCCCTACACCTGGGCAGAAGCGCTGCCCTTAGCTCTCGATGGCCAACGCCTTGGCACCGACCAGCCTGGCAGTGGTACCGTCTCCCTGTCTCGTCACCACGAAATATTCTACCCTCGACCCGTCCTTGACAATTCGATATACCCGGACGTCATTGCCCTTGCCAGCCTTCCTCACTGCATCGATGATCTCCTTGTACTGCCCGTTGCTGTCCCAATCGACCGGATCTAGGATCTCGACCTCGGCCCTCGAAGGATCCCAATGCTCTACTAGTCTGGCAATCTCCTCTGTAGAGGGCACAGTCAATCAGACTTTGTCCATAGAATCATAGGGCAAGGAGGACAAAGTAGAATAACATAACAAAGTGGGTGGGAGCATACCCTCGTTTGGAAGGCCGTCCCCCTTCTCCCAAGCCAGAGACACGGGCACGAAGGGCTCGTCGGCATCGGAAACGTAGAACGCATCCTGTGTAGCTGCCACCAGCGGCTGTGGTATTTCTGCTCCATTGTCCGTGGCCTTGAGCTCCTTCTTGCTCTTGCCCTGCTGTCCCTGGGCCGAGAGGGAGCCCTTGCTGGGGTCCTCGTTGGCCTTGTTCAGGAAGTCCAAGTATTCGTTGTCCGTCGACATCTTTGGATCTTGTAATTTTCGCGTGACAGTAGTAGTTAGGATACTCCGGGATAGGCCACTCGTGGTAAGGCTGACTCCGGTCGCGTAGGAGAAACCAGCACTGTTGGCTGCGATTTGTGGTCGCTTGGGCTGCGGGTGCGGGTGCTGGTGTTGCTTGCGCTGACTGATGGTGTTCGAGAGATATGATCGCGATAAGCAGGTAATACTTCTAGTACTTGCGACAGTGGCTGCGTCCTTCTTAGATCTGATTAGAACCGAGACCGCTTGTCTTGTTTGGACCAGAATGACAACCATTTGTAGCTGACGAAGGAGGGGTGTTGGATAGACAAGAGCCTGGGGTTGTTAGAGTATGACGCAACTTTCACAGGCCTTTCTGTACCTAAAGCGACCTTGGAACCTATTCGGGTCACCGCCTGGCGTCTCTTCCAAGGTTGTCACAACGGCAGAACTAGGAGTCCGCCTTACTTGTCGAGTTAGAAGACTCCAGTCGCCGTTTTGGCCAGAGCGTTCGAATCACCGAGTACAAAGTTACGATAGCATACACATCAATAACGGATGGTACAACAGACCCCTTGTTTGTTTGTGCCTCGGTAGTACGTCCGGCAAAGTTCTGGAGCTCACTCAGACAGGCACGGAACAGAAACTTGAGTCAAGAGGTGGTGGTATCATTTATTTCATGAGTTCATTTCTCACGATTTCAATTTTCACTGACGCCAGTGACACTTTATCGTGAACCTTTTGATTTGGCCCCTATTCAGCTTCTATTGAGCTCGAATACCAATTACCAACCCATCCATGCAGAAAACCAGAAGCCATGACACCACGCAGTTGCAGAGAAAAGCCAGACACTTAAGCGCTGGCGACATCCTTCTTGAGGAGACCCTGGTACTGCTTCTTCTCGGCGGGGGTCTGGAAAGCACCGTGTCCGAACTCGGACGAGGTGTCGATCCACTTGAGCTCGACCTTCTCCAGAGCCTTCCTGGAGGTGTGGACGAACATGGACTTGCGGAGAGTCATGACACGCTTCTTGGTACCGGGGATGGAACCCTTGACGATAACGAAGTCGTTGTTGATCTCGCCGTAACGGACGAAGCCACCGAGACTGATTGCCATGTTAGTAATGTCATCTTGAGCACTATTGGACTCCTGGTATAACTTACGGGGTGATGGTCTTCTTGGTAACGTCGACCTCAGTGGCCGCGTTGTCCTCAGCGTCACCCTTGCCGATCCTGTAAACCTTGTGGTTGACAGAGGTACGGTGGTGGTAACCCTGCTGACCGGCACGGGCAACAGTCCACTGGACGTGGGACGGGTGCCAGGCACCGATACAAGCGACCTTACGCAGACCCTTGTGAGTCTTGCGAGGAAGCTTCTTGGTACCCCAACGGGCGGTGACACCGGCGTAACCGTGACCCTTGGTAACAGCGATGACATCGATCATCTCGTCCTGCTCGAAGATGGAGTCGACGGAGACGGGCTTCTCGAACAGACCGTGGCCGAACTCAACCTTGTCGGCGATGGAACCACCGTTGATCTGGACCTCCATGAGGTGGGCCTTCTTCTGCTTGAGGGGAGTCTTGCGGATCTGGGTGTGGGCGAGGACACGGACGACGGTGCAGTACTTCTTGATACGCTCGAGCTCGCGGTTGATAGAGGCACCGTTGTTCTCGGAGTGCTTCTTGGCGTACTTGGTGAAAGCCTTCTTCTTGCTCTTGTACCAGTTCTTGTAGAATCGGCGCTTGACCTCGTCGCTCAAGTGCTCAGCCCAGACGGTAGAGAGGGATCGCAGGCCACGGGGGGTTTCGATGTAACCAACCAGACCAACAACGATCATCTAGAGAAGATGTTAGCCATTGGCTCAATTGCCAAGCGGGCTGCATTGTTCGTACAGGTGGTGTGTCAATGACAGTAACGGCCTCGACGACCTCCTTCTTGTGGGACTTGGCGCCAGGACGGTCGAGGTCGCGGACAATGGTGGTCATACCAGCCTTGTAGCCCATGGTGGCCGTCAGGTGGACGGGCTTCTTGGGGTCGTCCTTGGGGAAGCTGCGATGGGTTTGTTTGATCAGTAAACGGCTCCATCACGGCGATCCTTTGACTGCAAACTGCCAAAACAATTCGACTTTTGGATTGGAATAATTCGCTGCACTTACGACTTTACCTTACCACGGTGCCTGGCAGCCCTCTTGCGGGGCAGGTATGCCAGAGAACCATGGCGAGGGGCCTCGAACTTACGGTGCGACATGTTGGCTCACTTGAGGACTTGCCGCGGTGATTGTCGTGGATGGGGTTGGTGGTTGGAGGTTAACGAGGGAATCGTTCGCTCCTGCGGCAAAGAAAAGTTCAAAGTTCGCGGACTTTGGTGTGGAAACAGTGGGAATGGTCACGTGAACGGGTTGAAATTTTGGAAGGAGGCGGGAGCTAAACTACTGCTTGATTTCCCAGCCACCAGCTGGTGCCATCGTTGCGCCAGCTGGCAGCCGCGCCACGCCTACGTTCCGTGCCGAGGGACGTTGGCTCTATAACACACCAGAAACCCACGGGACGCCTGTTGCTGGACTATACAATACAAAGCCCATCTTTGTCCCAAGTACTATTATGAATTCTTGGTCTTCTGTGCCTGTGAGATCTTTGCATAAAGCTCTGTCCTCTGAGGTGTCAAGGCAGTATATCACGAATGTCTCCTCGTATACAGTATGTCAGCCCCGTATGGTCAGTATCATTCGCCCGTCAGCGTTTTAGCGACCCCAAATCCTCTTCTTCTCTCCGCCCTGAATTCGATGCATTACCATGATGACAATGTCGGCCGCAAGATTTCCGAAGATATGGTACATCTCGCTTCTCAAAACGTGGGACACGCACCCGCAGGCCAACCTGGTGGTCCCCGGCGATCTATTTCCGGGGCAAGGAAGTATGAGGGGGCAAGGCGGGCCGCAAGCGCCCTCGGGAAGCCGAAACCAGTTGACCTCAAATTGGGTCATGCGAGTGCTCCATGAGCTTGCAGGCAGGCAGGGTAAGGGGAAAGTCCTCTAGATAACAGTCCACGACATTCCTGACGGGGCCTTTTCGATTGTCCGTCCCCAGATTATTGATGACGCCTTCCTATCGGGTCAGCCGTGTCGTGTCGTGTCATGTCGTGTGGCATGCATCGACCTCAGACATGAACACGCTACACATACAGGAATGTGTCTCAGCGTAATGTGCATGTTCCACGAGCCTGATCATAGTAACGGCGGATCGGATGGGTACATTAGCGACAGCTTCCGCTGGCATGTCCCCCGGCCGTTGGAGGCTACTTTCGAACTGTGACTTTGGTCTCGATTGTCGCTGGCCTGACAACTGCGAGTAAGTAGCCGTTTTTCCCCAAATGACGGAGCTTCGGCGTGCAGTGATCAGCAAAAGGCTCAGCGTCTTGCCCCTCTCCCTGCCCATCAAGCGTAGCCGTATAAACAATAGAGATAAAATGTTGCACATGGGTTCGTGCTGCTTGCGCTGCGACGGTTCCTATCTGGTCGACCAAGTGATGTTTATGTTCCTCATGCACGCCGTACGACAGAATCTGTGTTGTCGCAGTCTTCCCCTGCCTGACGAGTTGCGTAACCGTACACGAGCATCATGGCATGGCGAGCCGATGACAGGCGAAGGGGCACAGGGCTAACTCGGAGGTTCTAGGCCCAGCATATTGTCTCCTAATGTTGCATCGCGATGCAACCTCAGTATCTTTGTCGCAGAGTCCTTCCGTACCTCGCATCTCGAGTAGTGGGAGAGTGCGGTACCTCGTCATCGAAACGTCCAGAATGCCGAGAACTGTACTTGTCACGTATCCCTCGCCTAAGGATTTCATGGGGTCGAATTGGACTTACAAGCTTACCTTATGTCGCCCGCAATCCTTGGGAAGCTGGGTTATGTGGCAGGAGACAAGAGACAAGAGAGACACACGAGCATCACAATTATGCCAGGTGCCAATGGATGTCACTATTGATGGCAGACCTCAACGGGCTAGCGTCGGTCATTCTTAGGGTGGACTAGAAGCGGCTTTGCACTGCAGGATGCACGTCAAGAATTCCAGGATCGGGAATGACTACATCGCCTAGCCCTAAAGTTGGTACGGAACACATGTGGCCACAAACGGCCGCAGCCAAGCGGCGCGGTACGATGCACTTCACATCACAGCACACATGCAGAGTTGCGATGGCGGACGAAGCTAGAACGAGACGGGGCGAGGGCGCTCACGACCGCACCAAGACCTTGACCTCCGGGATGTGTCACGTTCCACCAAGACACAAGACTTATATTATCACTAGATGCCAATCGTCCGGCCACCCTATGGGTTCAGCACTCATGCCCAACCACGGCCCATGGAACGACTAGCTTGGGTCATCTACATACTCTGTGAGTGTAATGCATATATTGGCCTAGGCCAGATCCTTTCACATTGCGGCACGCGCAATCTACTGAAGTTGGAGGGCCCTTTTGGACTCTGCGCCACAAGCCGCAAGCATGACCGGCTGCATAGCATATGCATGAGCTGCAGGAGAGACTACCTAGGTACATAATTGTGTGGCCTGCTGTGCATTTCCGGTCACTCCAGCGCTGTATCTCACTGCTGATGACGATCGGTCCCAATGCTGATGTGCTCCTCGCCCCTGCTGCCCTCTGCATCATTTAGCCTCCCGCATCAGCCATCGTCTTCGGAATATTTCAATAACCACGTCACCTACCTGGACAGTGAGGCACTGTGTCTAGCTTGATACCTCGTCGATTGATCAGGGTTGAGGGGGCAACGAGCATGGACGTGGACGACGAGACAGATTTACTCGGCACTCGCGTGGGCTGAGCGGAGCCTCACCATGATTCAACCCTGACATGTCAGCCAGGTTTGACAGGCTCACAGCATTCAAATTTTGATGGAACAAGGGACGGAGCGCCCCTGTCCCCAGTCGTGGTCCGTGCGAACAAGCACCGTCTTTCCTGGAGTTGGGGTTCACCCTACCAAGGCGAGGAACGAGCCGAAGATAAATTGAGGGTTATACTCCACGTGGATGTTTGCCCGCAGCTCATCAACCATCAAAGATGACACGGATTGTTATTACCGGTAACACCATCTAATACGAATGCGTTGACCTCCCCGCCCCCCTGACCTAATTGATACTCTTGGGAGCAGTCCTGCCGGAGAAGCTGGCAGTGGGTGGAACTGAGTCTCGTGGCTTTGCAACTTGTGTAGCTCAGTTCTTCAGCGCCCTCTACGAGCTCGACGAGGATTTGCTACAGGCACCTGCGTTATCGATGATCCGGCATGGCCTGGAAATTACATGGCAACAGCGTCGACAAGTGCTGCCATGACGACTGAACGAGTAAAAGGATTTTACCTCCTGCGAACCAAATGTGAGCGATGTACAGAGGCGGCGAAGCAATGCTTGATGCCAAAACGTGCTCCGGCTACGGCTTGGACGTTCTTCCTTCGTATGCTACCACGTACGCGCATCTGTTGATATTTGTTGTCATCTGTTCCTTATTCCAACTACTGCATCTTCGTACTGGTTTCGACCTTGCACCTCCGTTATGTAGGCGCTCTTACCGCACTGCCGTGATGCATTGCGGCGTAGCAAGCAGAGTTCCGAGACGCTGCGGGGCCCGCAGGATGGTTCATCCTGCGTCCGGAATTCCAGGGTCGTCATCGACCGACACTCCGCAGCGAACCGAATCATCGAAGGATAGACTTATCTCCACCCGCTCGTTGTTAGGTCCACGAGAAGGGTATGTTGTTCCGTGTCAACCGCATGCGGCGAAAATTTTCCTATGTGTGGGGAAGAGTAATGCAGTGCGCGATGCGAACATTGCCCGGGGTGCTTACTAAGGCATCCGGGGCACTCATCAGCCTCCACAGTACTAAAGTACATAGTGATCATGTACGGCAATGTACGGTGCGTGCCAACAACAGATCTTTGCGTCGCGACCTGGCGCCTTCTTCAACAACAATAGGGGAGAAAATGCCGCGGCCCTTTGTCACTAATAAAGACACGCCAAGGCTGTCATCGCTGCAATAGCTATACCGTACGTAGGACGCAAAAGCGCCATGCACGGTGACTGGGTGAATGCTGGACGGCGTGGGTCATCTCGATCCAAACCTCATAAGGGGTCAAGATCTGCCTCATCTGCTGGCTCAATCAAATGAGGTAGCCGGGGTGCTGAATATTGCAGCAAGCCAGGTCGGTTCTCCGTCGTGCAGGAAGATGAGGATTCGGTGGCTGTCCGTGGCTAGGTGCACGAGCCTGACGGGCAGCGGACTCGACCTGCTGGGGGACATGGTTTTTCTTATTAATAATAATGAGCAGGCAGCCCGACCCGGAAGAAACCTGAGCTCACCAAAAATAATTCCCGAAACGGGTTGGCCTGTGCTTCTGGGCTCGGGAATGGGGATGGAAGCGCCGGCGTCGTGGTTGCGAGTAATGAGGGATGCGGATGCTTCGCTGGCGATAGGTACGTACCACCTACCTAGTACGGTGCCATCTCGTCCTACCCAGGTCCCGCCTTTGGGCCGGGCCCAGCATCCCTGAACACGGGGGCTGCAGAAGCGCAGAAGCACCTGGGACACAGGGTGGCCGACTGCCAGTCCCTGCGGGCCCCAGCATCTGCAGCTAAGAGGAAGGCGTCATGGCGCACCGCGGAGACACCCCCGTTTTTGGGAGGGGCCACTGGGGGCGTGGGAGGGCGTGTCGTCACAAGTCCAGGTCTCGGTACCGGGGTTCTATTGTGGATAGGGGTGCCGACGAGTATTCGATACATCGCATGGGTACCCTTCTCAAAGGGGCAAAAAGCTTCACCAACCCTGCATCATGCACGAGTCGACCGTGTTGTGTGGGCCTCACCGGGCCCCTGTCATCATGAGCTGCCGCCCACCCGATCCTACAGTACCGCAGTACCTACATGTCCAAAACCCAATGTAGAACCCTAACCCAATCTCAGGCCCGACTGGCCCGGTCGGGAGTGACCTGCACTTGTGTTGCCTCCTCACCTTCCATCTGAATACAAAGGACCAACAGGCAAACTTGAGATGAAACAAATAGGTACCCCATTCTCCCTTCTCCTGGCCTTCCCCGCCGTCCAACTCTGTCCTTGAAATTGGTCGCCAGATCTACCTGGGTACCTAGGTTGTATCGGTCACACAGTAAGCAGGACGTGGCAATAAATCATAAACACGCCAGGCTTCGGGACAACTCACCGCAACAATCGAAGGATCCGAACGACATCAGGTTCCTGGAGGCCCTTGGACTGCCTGCCAGATGCGACTATAGCTGTATAATCATATATCTGCTCAGACTGGATTGAACGGCTGCCTTTCTGGTTCCGCACCATCTATCAAGCGTGAAGTGGTGCATCGTATAACGGATAACCCAACTGTTCGCCAGGCAGGCTTCATTGTATACGTATCAATATTGCACACTGTCCACACTCAAACGCTAGACGGGACCATACAGATAATATAGACTATGTAGAGGGGATTCGAAGCCGTCAATGATGCTGGCTTGATAAGCCTGTCGTGGTTACTAAAAGGATAACTGCTAGAAGCTGCATCGTCGCTAAGGACCCCCGATGCTATCACCGGCATGATAAGCATGCAGTAGCGTGTCGAATATGGCGTGTCAGTATGTCTGTCAAAGGCCGTGTAGCACGCCCTCGGACTTTTCCGTTGCCAGCGGTTCACCGTTGAATGAACGATTGCCTACCCAAGTAGTGTACTATAACCCCATTGTATCGCCTATACACTGTCGAGATGGTCGTGTGATCGAGCCAAGTGAGGTATTATGGTCGCTTGGCTTCACGCATCCGCGCACTAAATCAACAGCAGGGTTCTCGAGACGAGGCAGATGTGGGTGCCCCGGCTGCCCGGTGCTTTGGGCATGAGTTTCTGTAGCAGCGCTGGAGGTCCTTTGTCCACAAGGAACTTGAAGCTGAGAAAGTCCGTGCGTCCTATGTATGTTACGCACAGCCCACAGCCCACAGCCCACACGGCCATCCACCTCGGCCCAAGAAAAGAGGCGGGCAGGCTTGTCCTTCCACACTAATATGTAGCCGACCCGCCGCTTCTTTTTTTGCTCTTGAGAATGTGGGGCTGCGAGACAATGTTGCGTCTACATGCCGTCTACTACCTGCCACCGCCCAGATCATGACAGGCAGGAGGTATCATTTGCCGCAGTGTCACCGTACCGTATACATAAGTGCTCAAGTATTGTGTACATGGGCAGGTGGCCCGAACTGGGGGGTCTTGTACCGCGCTACCGCCGCTAACCCCTGACCGTTCGGTTCTTCCAGGATTCATTTGTTTCCACGCTAGTGTTCATCTGAGCACCCTGCCGTGAGGCAATCGCTGGGTAAGGGGAGTTTGGTGCTCTGCGTTCTCATCTGCTATCATCTCCCATCTCCCCCGTTGGTTTTTCTCCTCCCGCCCACCGATCCAGGGAGCCGCTTCAATCTTTCACTCTTCCCTTTTACCCGTCGCTCGAACCGCCTCGTCTGTTCCCCAAGGTTCAATTGTGTACATTCCCTCCCATACATACCCGGCCACACTTCGATGAGGCATACGAACACGGCGGCTTTTCTAGCGCACAATACTCTTTCTTAGTACATACATCATCATTGGTGTCCTTTATCGATACCGCCTCTCCTTGTCTGTCGCGTTCCACCCTCATGGCCGCCCAAGCACATCATCAGTCGCCCCCGATGCCTATGCATCATGGGGTCGGCGCTCCACCTCCACCTCCGCCTCCAGGTCCGGGACAATGGGCACCCTCGCGACAGATACTTGCCATGAACGAGGCTGTCTGGGTCCAGATAGGTATGTAAGCTAGACATGTCCGCCGGCGGACGAGGCTTGCCTGCCAGATTGGCGCAAGTCCGTGCCCCAGGTCTGGGGGCGACGCCCAGCACGGAGCTCTTTTTAGCATTTTTGCCATTCCTAGTATGCTAACAGCCATCCTAGGCAGCTTGTCGGAGCTCCTGGGCAATGTCGAGGACGCCTTGTTCGCTTATGAGCAGGCCATCCGCGCAAACCCCAACTCGATCCAAGCCATGAACTCCATCAGCGCCATACTGAGGACCCGCGAGGACTTCCCCAAGGCGATCGAATACCTCAACCAGATCCTCAAGATCGACTCCACTAACGGAGAGGCATGGGGTAGCCTGGGTTAGTGCTCCCGCTCTATCGCTTTCTTTGTTACGTCTAGAGACAGATGCGCAGGTGCTAACAGATGTTGCGCAGGGCACTGCTACTTGATGATGGATGACCTTCAGCAGGCATATGCCGCCTACCAAAATGCGCTGATCAACCTTCGTAACCCAAAGGTACATAATGCCCCCAGCCGTTGACCCTGTCGGACAGCTGTTGACTCCATTCTTTGTAGGAGCCGAAGCTCTGGTACGGTATCGGTATATTGTATGACCGATATGGATCCTTGGACCATGCCGAGGAAGCATTCTCCCAGGTCATGCAGATGGAACCAGGCTTCGAGAAGGCCAACGAAATATACTTCCGGCTCGGAATCATATACAAGCAACAGCAGAAGTACAACCAGAGCTTAGAGGTACGTCGGAAACCTGAAAGGCTTCAAATGGGCGACTTACTAACATTGTCTCAAGTGCTTCAAGTACATTGTCAACTCGCCGCCGCCGCCTCTGACCGAAGAGGACATTTGGTTCCAGATCGGCCATGTCCACGAACAGCAGAAGGACTTTGACAGCGCCAAGAATGCCTATCAGCGCGTACTGGACAGAGATCCCAACCACGCAAAGGTCCTGCAACAACTTGGTTGGCTGCACCACCAGCAGAGCAACAGCTTTGCGAGCCAAGAGAAGGCCATTGAGTTCCTTGAGAAATCTGTCGCCGCAGGTAAGCAACCCACAGCCGGCACTCTAGCAAGCCACCTTGTGTATACTGACACAACACGATAGACAACAGCGATGCACAGAGCTGGTACCTCCTCGGCCGCTGCTACATGTCGCAGCAGAAGTATCCCAAGGCGTATGAGGCCTACCAGCAGGCGGTCTATAGAGACGGCCGCAATCCTACTTTCTGGTGCTCAATCGGAGTCCTGTACTATCAAATCAATCAGTACAGGGACGCCCTAGATGCTTATAGCAGAGCCATCCGGCTGAACCCCTTCATCTCTGAGGTTTGGTATGACCTTGGCACTTTGGTGAGTTTCTTATCACTCTTGTATGTGAAAGCAGCTAGCTGACAGCAGCTTAGTACGAGAGCTGCAACAACCAAATCAATGATGCTTTGGATGCCTATCAACGGGCGGCTGAGTTAGATCCCTCCAACCCACACATCAAAGCAAGGCTGCAGCTTCTGAGGAACGGCCAAACCAATGGGGCAGGCGCGGCTCCCATGCCGACCGATGTCCACCCACAGGCTTATCAGCACCAAGGGGCGATTGGACCCCCGGGGCCGCAATGGACCAACTCCGGTCCCGGTCCACAGCAGACTCAACCTCCGCCCGGACCTCCGCCCGGCCCCTCGGGCAACTGGGCGCGGCTTTCGGAAGTGAACCCTCCTCCCCAGCCGCCGAATCCGTATGAGCAGCGCGGTGAGCCATTCAGGGGACCAGCCCCATCTCTTCCTCGTCAACCTAGTCCCCGCCAGGAACAACAGATGAGACAGTACTCGGACCCAACCCGACCTGGAGGTCCAGCTGGCCCGGGAGGGCCAATGATGAGAGCGCGGACCCCGCCTTCTCTGCACTATCCTCCGCCGCCACCACCCCAGCAGCAGCCCTTGCAACCAACTTCGCAACCACCACCTCGCGTTGCTAATCCAAACTACAGTGCGCCAACGGCAGCCTCTGCTTCTGCTGGACCTCCACCGACTAATGGAGTGAACGGACCGCCGCAAGGCCCAAACCCGCTGATGCCATACCGTACCAACAGCCCAAGGGGAGATGTTCGTTCTATGCACGACAACCGTATGCCCTCCCCAAAGTCGGCTTATCCGCAGCATCAGCCGCCCTACCCCCCTCACCCAGAGCCTGGCCCAAGCAGCCTTGAGTCTGGCGCTCCACCTCCCCAGTCAGCCGCGGTTGCTGCTGCCGAGGCTGCGCTCCACCGCAATGAGCATGACAACCGCCCTGCATCTGTCGGACCCAAGCGTATCCGCGAGTGGGAGGAAGAGTCTGTTTCCAAGAAGCAGCGTCCGTCTACGCCCACTCGTACCGACTCATACCGTCGTGAGTCCTCGGAGCACCGGCGCATTGAAGAGCCGCGTCGCCCCTTGGAGGCTTATCACCCGTCAGAGGCTGCGCACCACCCACCAGCGCACAGTATGCCGGGTCAGCTGCCACCTATGCAGGGACCTCCTCCCCCGCCTCAAGTCCTTGAGCCTGAACGGGCTGCTAGGAAGATGGACATTGACGAGGAGTACGACGACAGTGGGGACGATGATAAGAAGCCTATCCTGCATGCTGCGTCTGGCCCTGGCTCTTCTGCGGGTGATCTGAAGAACACGTCGCCGACAGTGTTGATACCCAATGGTGGACCGAAGGTTGATTAAAGACCAGACCTGGTTGTGAGTGTCACACCCCGCCACAATCGCGGTGACGCGGTAGATATGTCCTGGGTAGGCAGACAATGGATTGAGGGTATAGGTACTTTAGGAGTGTTTACATATGGCATGAGTGAGTACCCAAAGGCAGGGATAAAGCCCTTATCCCTCTCATGGGATATGGGCACATCTCCTAGTCGCATGGGACAGGTAAAAGGCATGGAAAACGGCAGGTACCAGGGAATGGTCTTCTCCAATGGTGTGCAAATTCGGATGGCGTTTCATGAGCTCTGTTTGTCAGCGGGCATGGCGACTTGCTTCACCCGCACTTTTTTCCAGTTCATAGCTGTGGTATATCTCTGGTATATTTCTGGATCACGATATAATGTGTCTGGGCTAGCTCACGCAGCGGAAATCTCCTTTATACACATACACATCAAATATATACAAGTAGAAAGTACCTAGTCTCACCCTTGAGATAACTTGTAAAAAGAGCCGATCGTTTTTCATTTCTCATCTCTTTTGCACATGTCATATGTCGGTCGTGAGCATATCCATTTAATTATCCTCTACGTGATCACCAGCACCCGTTGAAGACTACATATAGTTACTGTATAAGAACTTGCTGCCGCGCTCAGAGCTACAAATGACATGTGCATGTGATTTCATACTGACTCCGATAAGGGGCCCAGGAGCTAAAATCTCCCTCCTTTCTATCCACTCAGATCTCGTTGGTCTGTGCCCCTTGCCCAGCCATACTTCCGTCCCTATACAAGTATCATTTGTCCGTTCGTCCGTCCTGGAAGCGATTCTGTGAACCAGATAGATGAATGGAAGGACGGAGGGATAAGCGAGATAGATATGGGTCTCTACAACATTCCCGGCATGCTGTTTGGCTCAGAAACGCGAGCACCATCTGCCACCACCACTAGCCTGCTAGGTACCACTTCCATGTTTAGTATCTCACATATATATTAGTATTCCCCCACAACAAACCCCAGATGTTGTGTTGTCCCTTCGGTCACCTTCTCCTTCCCTTTTCCCTCAACACTCTTGTAGGAAGCAAAACACCGCCTCATGGCTCGCTCTTGTCCCCATCGTTGACGTCAGGGTTGAAGCTCGTCTCCCCCAGCAGGCCGTCGCTCGGCCGCGACGTCATGGCCGTCTGGTTGTTAGACACGGGCTGCTGGGAGACGGTCGGGCCAGTCACGGGAGGGATCACGGCCGCCGCCACCGACCCCGCCCCCGGGGCGGGCGGCACTGGCGACACGGACCGCCCGGCCACGCTCGAGGTCCCAGCAGCGGCGGCAGCGACCGCGGCAGATGAGGAGGAAGAGGAGGAAGAGGCGGTGGTGGCGCCGCCGCCTCCCCGACCCGCGGCAGTCGCGGCGTGGAGCCTCTGGTCCAGCGCCTTGAGCGCCAATGCGCGCCGGCGCTCGGCCTCTGCCCTCGCGCTGCCCGGCGCCGCGCCGCGGTGGCCGTGGGTGTGGTTGTGGTTGTGGCCGTGGTAGCCCGTGCCGGCAGCGCTGACGTCGGCCTGCGAGAAGGGCGTGCACAGGCGCAGGGAGACGAGGACGTTGAAGATGTGGTCGCCGGCGGCGGCGACGAGGGGCTTCACGGGGCCGGGGAAGAACTCGGAGAAGGCGAAGGTCTCGGAGGCGTCGCCGCGGAGGGAGGAGTAGGGGGCCTGCGAGGAGTCGAGGTCGGGGAAGACGGTCTTGTAGAAGCGCAGGTAGGTCCAGCTGGTCAGGAGGCCAAAGGTGGCGAGGAGGCAGGAGGCGACGGTCAGGAGGGGCGTGAGGGTCAGGAAGATGACGAGGCCTAGGTAGGCCAGGGGGAAGCGCGGGACGCGCAGCGAGAGTATGCCCCTGAAGAGGGTGACGGTGTGGGCGGGGACGAGCTGGCTGAAGGCTACGAGGAAGCTGATCTGGAGGGGGATGGTGCCGGCGATTGGACTCAATCTGGAATGGGAGAAGGGTAAAGGTCAGCATGCGCCAGAGAAGAGTAGAGCAGGGCGGGGTGGAGGGGCAGGCATGAAGGGTAGCACATACGTCCAGCTCTCGTTACGCGTGAAGGTGAAGAAGATGATCAGCGTGGCGAAGCTCAAGGTGTTAGGTACGAGTGCCGTGATCAACAGGAACTTGGCGAACTCTCTCGACGACCAAGCCCTCTCCAGGTAGCGACCACCATTGTAGAGTGTCAGGGCGGCGATGGCCAAGGTAAAGACGTTATTCTCGACGAGTGTGGTAGTTACGAAGGTCCATGGATATACGAGCGATAGCTGGGGGATGAGGTTGAGATATGGAATGACGATCTCTGAGTTGGCAGTCCATTGCTTGTAACGGATTGCGGCGCTGAGGAAGCTCTGGAGCCCCAGGGTGATGAGGAGGATGCGCGTAACTGGCGGGATGTTGATCCTGGGAGGCATGTTGGATGGTTATCGTTTATTGACAGGGCGCCGTTGAGGGCTGGCGGGGGCTGAGAGGGTGGAGGAGGGGCTCCGTGTGAAGCTCTCTCTCTCTCTGTCTCTGTCTCTGTCTCTGTCTCTGTCTCTCTCTCTCTCTCTCTCTTTCTTGGTGTGTCTTTGTCTGTGGTCTGTAGTCCGTGTCTGTGTAGCAGGAGATGTACCCTTGTTCGCGATGCCCGTTGCCGTCTCGTGGTTCGCGTGTTGCCGCCCGTTGCCGCCTGCCTATACGGACTACTGCCCTTGGCCCTTATCCTTGTTGGGGGCAGTATTCCCGGCACCTTCCAAAGCGCCGACATTGATGCACTAGCGCCTGCACGGGCCACCTGACGATCATACTCCGGGGGAGGACCCTGGTACCTTGATTTCTGAGGCGTCACAAGCTGACAGTTGACACTTTTGACAGCCTGTGAAGTATTGACGGGTGACAGCCAGCTACGACATCGCGAAGACTAGAGTGGGACTTGTTCGGACGGGAATCTTATTCTCGGTTGAAAAGAAAATGATGATATATTATGGAACAGGGACAGATGGGCAGAACATTGGCCATAAGAGATACTAGGTATATGTATGTGCGATGGCCCGGTATGTTCCACACATCGATTGAGCATAATCGTCGAGTAACGAACATATGGGGGAATGGGTGGCGAGGAACTCCTGCCCTATCTTGCCCATACCGTCCCATGCCCTATCGTCAGGCTGCAACGTGCAATCCGAACTGACAATATGCAGTCCGCAGAGGACTTGCTGCTGCGTTGCCTTCATCCGGTAAAGGATTACTAGACCCAGAAAGCCATGAACCATGATCAAAAACTCGTACCTATAATACTACCTAGGTAGCTAGGTAGGTATGTACAGTTTAGCAGCCTTGTGGGTGCGTTATAACCCCCCCCCTATTCACAATTTCAGGAACTGGAGAGAACTCTGGATACCTCATGGCGAAATTCTATTCAAAAGTCAGGACTGCTGATCAATGATCAACTCTGCACGTTACATCAAGGCTTAACGTGGGTACTGCTGCATTGCATAGTACGGAGATAACAAGTGCTACGACGCCCATCTACATTAGGTATGTACGTACTGTACGAACTCAAGTACGGAGTTGGCGAGAATCAACTTTGGTTCATGTGACTCGACCCCTTTCGGAGAACCTGGACCTGGCCCTGACCCTGGCTCTGGCCCTGGCTCTGGCCCTGGCACACCGGGGCAAACAACCTTAGCTGCTGCCTCCGAAACCCTCCGACTCACACCCGGCGCTTGGGTTCTTGGGCCAGATCTGGAGCTGTACCGATCAGTGTTGCACCTGGTCTGAGATGC
>LKEB01000023.1:121168-139898 GCA_003795295.1 Cytospora leucostoma | reverse complement strand
TGTGCATGGTGTGAGTGGTACAGTAGGTTGTGGCACACAAGCACATTGCAGACCAGGCGCCCCTCCCCCCCCTTCTGAAACATGCCGCTTCGGGCTATTTTCCAGCACACAGACAGCCTAGACAGCACGACGAACAACTGGAACGAACGTTGTGCCAATGACGCAAAGCCAATGAGGTTACGCGGGTGCAGATCGAGACCACCCCCCCTCTCCAGAAGGTGTCCCCGCCAACGACCCTGCGACCCAACTTATTGTGATACCCTTGCTTGCTTGCAGATGTGCCACCGCAACATTTCCTCTCACTCGTCCACTCACCCACTCCTCTCGAATCCCCCACTGACCCTCCCCGGCCCCCCTGGACCGACTTGCGCCCAGCAGCTGCCAGCCAGCACGCAAGATCGCGGAAGCGAATCATTTGGAGCCCATTTTGACTACCTAGGTAGATAGCTACTATGATACCAGGATAGGTAATTGTCAACTTGAAGTAACGGCTGAACTTGGCAACCTATGATTTAGAAGGGGGGGGGTGTGGTTGTTCCCGGTCGATGACTCCACACCCCTTCCGCTCCAGAAATGGATGGATCATCAAGAGCCCCCACACAGACACAAGCAAAGTCTCAAACCACTTTCTGAAGAAACCCCAGCCCCAGGGCCACATGCCTAACTTGCCCGGAGCCCACTTGGTCTCTTGGCTGCGGCTTGCGGCTAGTATCCGTACGAACTGGGTAGGTATGCAGTAGTACGAGCGAGGTGTCGGAGAAGCAAAAAACCTGTGTTGACCCTCTTGTTGCCTCCTGCTCTAGGTATCAACTCCGTGGAAGCTATTTGACACATTAAATGCGATGTTCGCAAAGGACGCCACTGCGTCTCAAGTGGTCGTGCGGTACAACAACGGCTATTGCTATTCGATACCCTCTGTGCCAGGTACCAATGACGCCGAAGTCTCTTCTTGGAATCCGAAGATTCCTTCTTCGGGGTCTGGGTTTTGGCACCGACAGCGTCCATCCCCGCGGTTGGGCCAAAGCCGGGTTTGCAATGTCAGTGTCGAACCCATTCTAATGGAGTGGAGATGGATTCTAGATTGGGGGGGGGGGGTAATCACTTGTACATAAGTATGTACATAGTACGGAATAGAGAAATGGGATGATGATCTGTTCTTACCGTCGGTGCTTTGCTTTGTTCTGCACATCATCCCCCCCCTCCTTCCTGGGCCAGATGTGCAAGCGAGCTGCGAGTCTGACGATGAGAATGAAGATCCGTACAGAGGCTTGTTGCAGTGCACCCCCCCCTCCTTTCCCCCAGGACGACTTCTAGAGGGTTTTCAAGGTTGCCAAACCCCAATTTGCAAGGCCTGCGTCCGGTGGCGGCAACGGAACAAACCTCCAGGCCAATTAAGCACAGTACTACCATGGCATGTAACGGGTCCGTACAGTACGCAACATGCAAGGTCCGCGCAGGACGGGCCCTGACCCTGCGCACGCATATGTAATCTGATCTGTACATCCTATACATCTAGTCTACTGGGTACCAGAGCCTAAATCGGTTATCGACAAGGGAATCGACCCGGGCGGCCAGCTCGGTTGAGATTAGGGTCTCGATATAGTCGTCCAACAGCCGTTCCATTCCCACTATATCCGTCCTGTCCTGGCCATCACCTCGGTTTCCCAGAGTGCAAGCCTGCATAGGTAGACTTTTCATGCACTGCAGGAATGGGCTGTTCTCCGTGCATGGGCAGTAGTAATATGCTCTATATATCATATAGTCCACGGGTATCTGTTTGATCTGAGACCATCTATTGCATCCCATAACCAGGTAGTGTGCAGTACAGGTAATTCACTTGGGGTACCTCGTGGTTCTAGTAAAATATGGCGGCGGTCAGATGCAGCAGGGCAGCCTCAGCCGACTCGAGGCCCATGATGGATCGTGGCGCGAACGACGAGCAACAGGTGAGACGAATAGGCAAGAACAGGAGGACAACATGTGGAAGCAGTGCAGAGATGCATGGCACATGTGGGGAATTTATATGTAGAGTAGTGAGCCAATTCCATGACTGTGGCTAGGTACTTCTCCATAGGATGATGCCGGCGGCGATGATGATGCCGATGATGATGATGATTATAATGCCGCTGCCGCTGATCCAGTGGTCCCGGTTGGATGCCTTTTTTGAGGTCTTGAAGAGCCGGTACCCACCCCTGCCGCTACTTCGTTGCGGACAAGCTGGGCGCCCAGTAATTTCTAACAACCGGTAGGGCAACAGATGTGATGGGCTCCCCACCTTTAAACTGGCTGCAGGCAACGTCAAGAGGCTAGACCGGGTTGGCTCTGAAGGACTGGAAGTGCACCTCGAAAAAGAGAGGGAGGGCCCGGGAGCCGTTGTACTTCTCTGCCGGATCTCCATATAGAAGTTACTTCTATCGCAGGTATCTTGCCGGGTACCCGGGTACTTTAGGTTGGGTAGCCCTGTAGCACAGTAGCCCACAGTTGACTTGCACCCAGTTGCAGGTCCCAGTCCCAGTCTTTAAACCCGCTAAAGCCAACCTTGACTGAGCCATGCGCTATGCGCTATGCGCCATGCGCCAGCGCCAGTGCCAGTGCCAGTGCCAGTACCAGTACCAGTACCAGTGTAGCGCAGTGCAGCGCAGAGCCGAAAGAGCAGAGCAGTCCCTTCGATGGCCCAAAAACATTGGTGCATGTGGGACTGTGGACGTATTCATTCTCTCTTCCTTTATTCCACCCAAACCCTTCGATGAAGCCTCAGCTATCCCATCGCCCCCGACCGCAGACCTCAATACCTCCCCGGGATCGCTCTTCACCTCCGAAACAGATCCATCACATTGCTCAGAGCCCATTACCGCCCTTGCCACGTCCACGCCAGCCCGCGATGAAGGAGTTACTCGACTCGGACCGGCTCAACTATCTCGTTTGGAGGTTCGTTTTCCTCCTCCACCCATTCAACGCTCCACGCCTGACGCCTGACGTCTAAACGTCTGACGTCTGGCCTGCTCTGTTCCTTTGCTCGCCTGGGAGCAGGCCAAGCATGGGCAAGGCACTGAACAAGCAGCCCCCCCCGCCCCCCGATCTCGCTATTGACACCTTGCTGACACCGGCCATCTCTTCCGGAATACAGATACCTACTTGAAGGCAGTATGTGCAACTGCATCCCTTTCACACTTCATCACTATCACTCTCGCTCTCACTCTCGTACTCATGAACACTACATCCCTCTCACATGCACACGTCCATCAATCATCATCTCTCCCTCTTGACCCCAGCTTACCTGCCCCACGGGTGACTGTGAGGGTGTGAGGGTATGACCAACTAACCACGGCATCCGCACTGCAGATTATCGAGAAACAGCCGCCAAGTTCCAAAAAGAGTGGCGCGTCGAGGCGCCTCACCGGCACTTTGAGTTTGCGGCCCATGTCAAGAACTATGCCCTTGTCTCCATCCTCAACAAGGGCCTGATCTACCAGAGCCTTGAGAGGGATTACGCGCTGCAACGGGTAAGCTTTAATCATCACCATCACCGTCGCCCTCGCTTTTCACTGTTTTGCGTGCTTCTGGGGTTCCCGCTGCACCCCCGTGCTCGCCCGGGCGTTGGCGCCGCCTTTCAATCTCTGCTTCTGGTCAAGCCGCGGTCTTGTGGCAGCACTAACAAATTCCGTGCAGGTACAAGGTGACGCAACGGCAACGGCCGGCGACCAACAGCAGATTGGAGTCTTTGGGCCCCTCGTGCCCCAACCGCCAGTCAACTACGATGAGCTTGAGGATGAGCATGAGCAAAAGCATGACGACCATGAAGTTGAGCATGAGCGTGAGCATGTCAATGACAATGACAAAGACCATCAGGAGAGGCAGCGTCTGCCAAGTTCCGAGACAGGTGTTAATGAGGCCGACAAGTCCCTGAAGCGGCAGGCCGAGCCCCAGCCCCAGCTGCCAAATGGCAATACCGCAAAACGCCCGAGATTGGGCAATGCCAATGCCAGTGCTGCTAACGGCCTCGAAAATGGAAATGGGGCGGATCCAGCCACAAGCCCCATGGAAATCGACCAGCACCAATCCGACAACCACGCTTATCCCTCCCCCCTGGAAGGCGAACAGGCCCCAACCCCAGTACCACGAACCGAGGGTCCTGACCACGGCACCCAAACCGACAAGGTCGAAGACCTCGAGGCCAAGACCGTCTACCTGCGACTCGCCGCCGACGATTCCTCTTCTTCTGTCGCGGCAACGCCCACCGCCGAGGTGTCTTACGCACGCACTAGTCAGAACCCAATCCTGCTGCATTGCGAGTGGAACCCACAGGACCCATCCCGTCTGGCGGCTGCCGGGACTGATGCACTAGCCCGTGTTTGGACCGTTTCGCGTGCAACCGGCCCGGAGCAGGTGGCTGATCACGTGGGCCCCGACTGGCCCTCCATCAACCTGGTCGCCGATGGATTCCCTCCCCACTCTAAGGTCACCTCAATGGCCTGGGGGTCCGATGGCAAGGAGATCGCCGTCGCTACCGACGACGGCCAGAAAGCTCGCATTGACCTCTGGAACCTCGACGGCAAACAGCTGCACGCTTATACCGGCCTTGAGGCACCCATAGTGAAACTGCGGTGTCACCCTGTTACTAGGCACATCTTATGCATCACTCCTATTTTGAGCCCATCGGCTTACCCAAGAGGATGGACGGTCACCGTATTTCCTTCGCCCACTTCGAGTCCAATCGCATACGAATACAACTTCCCACCACCAGACCAAGACATCGAAGTGCATCAGCCAGATGCCGTTTGGGTAGACAACGAAACCTTCGTGCTCAGCGTGGGTACCAAAGTGTTTAAGCTGAGGTGTTCTGGCGAAACGATCACGGAAGTGGACGAGTTGCCGACCAGGACAGATGATTCCCTGACACAGATCCAATACGCGGCGCTGACTGACGGTACTGGGTACTTCGCAGCGGCGTCTTTGAAGGGCCACATCGATGTAAGTCACGGAAAAACACCATCCGAAATCTACCACGTCGCGACAATTCACCCAATATGACGTGCTTTTACTAACTGATGCTATCAGATTTGGGATCCCCGCGGCCAACGTCAAACTATTTCTAACGCCCACGATGGGCAGATTATATGTTTGCAGTGGCAGCCATCAAAATCTCGTGATTCCGAGGGCGAGCTGCTACTGGCATCGGGTGGTGAAGACGGTACTATCGCTATTTGGGATGCGCGCTCGCCCGAAAAGCCTAGACTCCAAAGGACGATCGATGACAACCCTGTCGTCGCCTTATCATTTGCACCAGACGGGGCCTTCATCGCTGGTGCCACGCGAGACCAGGTCTTGATCTTCAAAGTCGGCGAATACTCGTCTCCCCGATCAGTCTGGAAAAGAACTGTACAGCCTGGCACATTGAGCCCCAAAATAAACGGTGTAAACGGTGAACCAGAGGTAGAAGATCAACATAGTCTGAGCTGGGATGCAAATGGCCAGAGACTGGCATTTGGTGTAAATGGCCTGGTACGTTCTTAGTCCTGTTGCGCACTCCAGTAACAACTTACTAACCTTGTGCTAGCTTGCCGTGATAAACTTCCGGTGATGATGGATGTCACCATATTTTGGTCTCTTCCGGTATACTCTTGCACCGATTTCAAAGGTATGGGGAGGGTGGGCGGTGCGGCCTGGCTGTTCCGCCGTATACCATGAGCCCCGCCGGCTTCGAGACGCAGAGCGTCTTTGGGACGAATCCTTCGATGCCCCGGAATTGGGAACTTGTATCATTATCCTTTGCGCCAAAGCGCCGAGATGTCGATGGGTTGACCGGTTGGTGTTCAAAAAGCAACGGCGAGCCATTGAGTCCTGGTGTGTGAGCCTGACGACTGTTGTGGGCCTTCAAATCGGTTCTGGGAAGCAGCATCGTATCGGAATATTGTTATAACGGGGTTCGTGGGAGTTACAACGAAGAAATCTGGATATACACGGATCGGGGGCGATATGGCATTGCTACAAGTACACGAATAGCGGTATCACTTGTCGATAGAGTGGAGCCTGGTCAAGAGGCCCTTGTATATTATAATATATGCGTACCCGGCGCATGGGGAGGACGCGGTTGCTTGGGCGCTGGAGTTGTGTGGTCGTTGTGTTTACCTGGGCGGGCGGGCAAAACCAAGCATTAGCTGGATATCATGATATGTAGGCCAGGACGGGCCGGGCTACGCAGGGAGCGATTGGACCGTCATAGTGTGGTACTCGAGCAGTAGAATTATATATTGCAGGCAGAGCGGAAGGAAAATCTACATACAAGTACAGAGGCCTAGCCCAAGCGGTACAACCGCGGGTTGAACGGGATGCTCGCTACAGGGGTGGCAAGAGACTCGAGCTGGACGACAATGATGATGCGGATGATACTGTTTCTTGAACCTGGGCAGCCCTCACGGCACGCGACCTTCAACTACTCGAGCTGCACGGGGCGTTGATGAAGACTGTTCCTGGTACAGTTTGACATGAGATGATTCCAATGAGGTAAGTCTGATATTGGTATATAAGTTTGTGCCAATTTCGTATGTATGAAATTCCTAACCATCCCTTACCACTGATCGCTAAGAAGCAACATAGACGCGCCGTTACTTGCCCTACCCAATCACCCAGTATTCGAAACAAGAAAGGCACATCCTATCTCTCAGCCGCTGCCTTATCCTCGCCAGCCCTCCCGGCAACGACGACCTCCTCGCGCTCCTCGTGCCCGTCCTCATGCTTCTCGCGTATCTCCCCGGCCCTCCTCTCCAGGTCGGCGTTGAGGTCCGCCGCGTAGGCGGCCTTGTCCGTCCCGGGGACGATCCAGGGCGCGTTGGTGAAGAGGTAGTTCATCTCCTCGAGGGGCAGGTTCTTGGTCTCGGGCAGGACGAGGAAGAACCAGAGGGCGTTTGTGAAGTTGCAGATGACGAAGACCATGTAGTAGCGCCACCCGACGCTGGCGATGGCCAGGTCCGTCACCTGGCCGATCATGGTGTTGAAGGCGAAGGAGAGCATGGTGGCGATGGAGACGCCCTTGGACCGCGTGTGCGTGTCGAAGACCTCGGCGGGTATGATCCACGAGAGCGGGCCGCACGTCGCGCTGAAGGAGATGTTGTACAGCCACGTGACTACTATGAAGCCCCAGCCCGCGCCGCCGCCATTCGAGGTGTCCGCGCTGCCCGGCGGGAACCTGGCGATGAGCACCGTGGCGATCAGGAACATGAGGCAGTTGACCAGGTTGCCGCCGATGAGCGGCCAGCGGCGGCCGAAGCGGTCGATGAGCACGACGCAGCTCGCCTGCGCCAGCAGCGCGAGGATGTTGTTGATGGCCTGGTACTTGAGCGTGTCCTGGCCCGAGATGCCCACCTGCCCGTAGATGTCGACGCTGAAGTACTGGATGGCCGAGACGCCCGTCATCTGGGCCGACGCCTGGAGGGAGCACGCGATGAGGAGGCGGCGGAAGGACGAGCTGGGGGGAGAGAGAGATGATCAGTATTTTTCGTTTGTGCATCCCCAGAAAACATGCATGCTGCACGGGGAAAATGTGGTAGGGGTGAAACATACCGGTTCCTGAAGAGGTCGAGGTAGCTCTTCGCTTCGTGCTCGTGGTCGAATGTGATGGCGTCCTCGATCTGGGCGAACTCAGCCTTGACCCATGGGTCCTCGGTGTTGCCGTTGGCGTGGAGCTTTGCCAGCGTCTTCAAGCCCTCGTCCGCGCGGCCGTGGTCGATGAGCCATCGTGGACTCTCCGGGAAGGAAAGGATAAGGGCGGCGAGGACGACAGCGGGGATGAGCTGGATCGCAAGCGGGACTGTTGAGCGCGAGCCGGGTCAGTACGTCACGAACGAAGTGCACGGGTTCCATATCATGACACATCACGCTCGCGCGGCGGGAACTTACTTCTGTAAGCACCCGAGTCGTTGATGGTATACGTCCCGTAGCTGAGCCATCCAGCGACGAAAGAGCCGATGCCCAGCATGAACTGTTGCAGAGCCGTGACTCTTCCCCTGATGCTCGGGTGTGCGATCTCTCCCTGATAGACGGGGATGATCATGACGAGGAAGCCAACGCCCAGCCCGGCGATGGCTCTGCCTCCCCAGAGCCAACGGAGGGTCTGGGCGGCCGTCTGGAAGGTGCCGCCGATGAGGAAGATGATTGCTCCCAGGAAGATCGTCCATCGCCGACCGATATGGTCACCGACCGGGCCGGCGAACATGGAACCAAAGAAGGCACCTCCAGTGAAAAGGGATACGACGACTCCACTGATAGGACAGATGCGTCAGCAACAGAGGTGCAAGACCTTTCCACCAGGCCAACGAAGTATAGTATGGGTGCTGCTCGCTTACGTGTCTATCGAAGTCGGGTTGTTGAAGTCACGCTTGAAAGCCTTGCATGATATGACCTCCGCGATCACACCGAGATCGTATCCATAGAGGATAGATCCGACGGAGGCGAACACGCTCACGAGGAACTAAGCGATAGTCGTGTGTCAGTTCTTGTCACCCAATACACACAATGACAGTGACTATGCTTCAAAACACGGAGGGAGGTATTGTTATGAGTCTCACCTGGTACGTTTTCGGTGAGAGCACCATATTGAAAAGCTTCTTCTTGAAATATCACTGCAAGACCGAGAAGGCACCATGGGAATGTAATTCTTCTACTCAGGACAATCTTCGGTGACCAAGCCAAAAACAAATATGGAGAACAAGAGCTCACCGAACCCCCCTGCGACGGCCATAAAGTATATATATATATATATACACACACATATTGATGATTCGTACCCCCAGGCCGAAGGAAATACTTCCAAAATGAGGTCCCCCGTCGAGAACGCCTGTTGTGTGCAGCATGGCTACTCATCCCGAAGTCACCACAAACACCCCTGTCATTCCTTACCCCAGGGTGTTCGGTCGAGAAGCTCGGCATCACCGCCGACCCCAGAGGACGCCCTGCTAGCGGCAATGCGGGGGAAGGATTCACCTGGGGAATGGCGGAATGGGGGATTTGGGGGCATTGGGGACAGGGGGGGCGGCAGGACGGTGATGAATAAGAAGCCACGAAGAGACGCGCATGGTCCCGGGGGAGTGGGCAGAAGCAAATCCCTCCGGGCATGGGAAAAACCTCCTTTCCTCCTATCAAGAGCTTTTCCGGTGGGAGATGGTGCCCGTGATCAGAGTCGCCAGGACGGTTTGGGGAAAGTCAAATATCTGTCGAGGCATGATCCCCAGGCACAGTCCCGCCATGCCACCATTGCGACATGTTGTCATCTGGAGAGCCGAGACACTGGCCGCGTCCATCAACCTCCCTGGGGTCCTTTGGCTCCGGGTTACTTGTATATCCGCTCCGGAGTGACGTCTGTACCACCTGACCATATCGTGGGGGTTGGGGGTTAGTGCAACTATATTGACTTTCTGGGGAAGGGGATGTTGTTGTCTAACGGCGACGAGGGTGCCATGTGACCACCGTATAATATGCGCGCCAATCATCGACCATGTCGTCTAAGCGACCGATCTGCGATCTCTCATTCGGTATAAAGAGTTCCCCGCAGCCAGGATTGGAAGACATACCAGTAGCAATAGGGAATTATGGAGACGTTGAGGTGCATTGGTGAGGGGAAATGGAAATGCAGCTCTCATAAGTCCTTCAAGTGTTGCATCGTGGGCTGTCGTGTGAAGAAATAAGAGAGAGAGCGTGTGCTCATTGGAAATACACTCGTTCCGGAGGCAATTGGACTCTGTTTTTATTTAAAGGAAATATCGTGGGCCCTCAATTGCAATATGACGACGTTTACCAAGGTCTCGGACAGTGAGAAGCCCCTCATCGAGGTTGATGTGGAGAAGAAACTCTCCAAGATAGATCCGTTGATCTATGGACACTTCACGGAGTATGTGCAAAGCCCGTTCTTTTTTTGTCAAACTATGGAAACCGAAAGGAAGAAGAGGAACGAAGAACAAAAGACAAAGATAAGGGGGACGAAGAAAAACGGAACGCGCGCTTGCCCAATCGCTTCGTTTCGCAAGTATCATGCCCAGTGTTGAGGGTTGCAGTAAAGAAGCACTTGCTTTATATGCCAAGCACTAGCAGTGACCGTGCTGACCACTCCAAACTAGGCACATGGGTCGCTGCATCTACGGAGGAATATACGACCCAGGAAGTCCCCTCTCCGACGAGAACGGCTTCAGGAAGGACGTGCTAGAGGCCCTGAGGGAGCTCGACATCCCCGTGGTCCGCTACCCGGGCGGCAACTTTGTCGCGACGTACCACTGGCTCGACGGCGTGGGCCCGCGGGAGAGGAGGCCCAAGAGGCCGGAGCTGGCATGGCTGGGCACCGAGACCAACCAGTTCGGCACGGACGAGTTCTTCCAGTGGCTGGACGTGCTCAGCGAGGGCAAGGAGAAGCGCGTCGAGCCGTACATCTGCCTGAACATGGGCACGGGCACGCTCGACGAGGCGCTCGCGTGGGTGGACTACTGTAACGGCACCAGGGACACGTACTATGCCAACCTGCGGCGGCAGAACGGCCACCCGGAGCCGTACAACGTCAAGTACTGGGCGCTGGGCAACGAGATCTGGGGGCCCTGGCAGGTCGAGCAGGCGACCAAGGAGGACTACGCCAAGAAGGCCTTCCAGTGGGCCAAGGCGCTCCGGCTCCTGGACCCCAGCCTGATCCTCATCCTGTGCGGCGAGACGGGCCACTCGTCGTGGGACCACCACGTGCTGAAGGAGTGCGTCTCGGTCGTCGACCTGCACTCAATCCACATCTACACTGCCTCGGCGAACCACCTGCACAACGTGACGGCGCCCCTGACGGCCGAGCGCGCGATCCAGACGGCGGCGGCGCTCATCGACATCGCGCGCATCGAGAACAACGTGCCCCCCTCCAAGCCGCCCGTCAAGATCTGCTTCGACGAGTGGAACGTGTGGGACCCGGTGCGGGCGCCGGGCGACAAGGGCGCCGAGGAGAAGTACAACCTCTCGGACGCGCTCGCGGTGGCGACGTGGCTGAACGTCTTCGTCCGGCAGAGCAAGTACGTGGGCATGGCCAACATCGCGCAGACGGTCAACGTCATCTCCCCGCTGATGACGAGCAAGGACGGCATCCTGAAGCAGACGACGTGGTGGCCGCTGCTGCTGTACAGCAGGTACATGCGCGGCTGGACGGTGGCGGCGCACGTCAGGGGCGGGTCCTACACGGGCGAGACGACACCGGCGTGGCTGCAGGGCGTGCTGGAGGACGGTGCGCCGTGGCTGGACGTCAGCGCGGTCGTGGACGAGAAGGGTTATGCCAATGTGGCGGTGGTCAACATCAGCGACACGCAGGACTTTGAGACAACCCTCAAGGGTGTTGAAGGAGGCGTCGAGGTGCATTCGGTGAACGGGTCAGACGTGAGCGTGGTCAATGTCGAGGGTAAGGATGAAGAGGTCGGCATCAAGGAGTCGAAATGGGACGGCCAGGGAAGTTTTGTGTTCCCCAAGCACTCATTGACGTTGTTGCGGTGGAAGTCCGGGTCGGCATCTGCATAAACATAAACATGCATCTGCACGGAATCTGATGTGTCATTTTCCCTGGAGTTGTTCCAGTACACTAGAATCTCATTTCTGAGACAGACAGATACACAAAGTACCTAGGATAGACAATAGAAAAGGACTCGAAGACGGTGATCAGCTTATTGTCTCGGTTGTTGTCTATTGTTCCCTCGAGTCTGTGCTTTCTTCTTGATCAGTACTCAAGTATAGTATGTACTGAGAAATATCACTCTGGTCGGGCACTGCACCGACATGTGATGCGTCGTCTGGTTATCTGTTTATATTACCTTGACCGTCACGTTTTTTCGTATTCCCACATCTCTGTTGTCTGACTGGACGGCGACGGTCGCTGTGGCGCGGTGAAGATATGCAGCTGTTTGTTGTTTGCTGTTGACCAAGAGCAGGCCAGGCAGGAGAGGAAGAAGAGGGGCGAGTCGTGCTGTAGCACCGCAGATGCAGCTAGGTATTCGGGCCCTGTCACGCTGTCACCGCCCAGTGACCGCCCAGTGACCGCTAATAACGAGGCTTCTGTTGTGCCGTCCACCGTCCACCGTCCACCGTCCACCGTCCAACGTCTGCGTGGTGCATGTGTGTGTTATAGTGTGTGTGTTAGTCGCCTTCTCCGTTGCCCGTCTCCTACTTACTAAAACAACACGGCTTCACGACGTCTAAGTCTCTCTAATTAACGTCTCGAAAGTCTCCAAAGTCTCATGAGTATCCCATGTATCTCAACGCATAGACAACAACCCCCCACACCTATATAACTTAAAAAGCAAATCCTCACAAGCCATCACCACTCATCACTCACCCAGGGCACTGCCCCCACCTCAACCCAAACTGAGACAGGCACACACACAGACATACACACAGACACACACCCACCCACTCACCCACCATGTCATCCTCTCAGATCCCCTTCTCGCACCGCAACAACACCGGCCGCATCTCCTCCTCCAACTCCTCATCAACCTCGTCCTCCTCCCACCGCGGCGGCCTCTTCAACAACCACGCCCACTGGGGCACGTCCAACGCCCCGGCCGACCTCGACCAGCCCTTCAACCGGGAGATGCGGGACCGCCAGGCCCGCGGCAAGGACCCCTACTCGGCCGGCGACGACATGGACGACGGGAGCGACGCCAGCCCCGGGAGGATCGGCGGCCACCACCAAAGGTAGTTTTACCCGTTCACTCACTCACTCACCACCCAACCGACCAATCGACCGACGAAAAGAGGAGATCTCCTGAAAGAGCGCCGGGAGACTTCATGATAGGGAGATGAGTCGTCGAAAAGATGGGGCTTTTGGCTGACCATGAGTGACTTCAACAGTAGTCGGAACAGCAACGGCGGCGGCAGACACCACCAGCAACAGCCCAAGGAGCCGTTCAGCAAGGTCGAGAGGAGGGACTGGGCAGAGACGGTGCTTGACAACCCGGAGCTGTTGATGATGTATGCCCAGAGCAGCGGCGATGTAAGTCTAACTTGAGTTTCTTCCTATATCTTCGTCTCAACTATATTCCTTTGTTCTTCTTTTTGTTTCTAAGTCCCATATCACGATATACTCGTTTACCGACTCCCTTCCTCATTTACTACTACTATTACTACTACTACATCTGCACACCCACCAAGCCTACCACACAACCCAGCGGCTCATGTAATCAATACACAGACCCTCCCCGCCACACGTTACAAGTTCAAGAAGATCATGTGCGGCTTCGAGGAGGACGAAGAGGACGACGAGGATTCCATCCCCGACACCCGCGGAGGTGGCAACTACCAGCAGCAGCAGCAGCAACAGTTCCAGGCCCAGCAGCGCTCGTCGTCGTCGGTGCAGCAACAGCGTGGCCGGGGGGACAGGCCGCACAGTGGGAGGAGATAGGCCCCCCGTGGAGAAGGATCTTGTAAGATATCTAAGGCGCATGACTTATGAATGATGAACCAGCATTCGGTTCTTTTTGAACCGGCTCATGATATCGGAATAGTGATCCTCCCGCCATTTTCGCGATTGCTACACTTGTCACACATAAGCCTTTGCGGTTTAATGGGAATTCTCAAAATAATCTCATATCGTTCCAATATGGCAGGGTAAAAGGCAATCATAGCTTCCCACTCGGAGACACATTGATACGCATATGGTCACTAAGCTCAGCGAGACCAATCAAGGTCTGATAGCGGTACTCTTTCCTCGTCCTCTCAGCCAGGCCCTTTATTTGTCACTTCCACGAGGTCTTACTGTCGATTCGGCGCATGGCAGTTCGAGGCGTGTCTTATAAGGCACCAAAATATATTGTTCATCCGGCAAAAGCAAAAGCAAGTCATGCTTCATATCATACCCTCACCAAATTCGAGTTGCTCTTCCGTTTCGACGGCTATTTCTTTCCTTTCCCTTTGGCAGCAGTAGTCTTGCCCTTTCCACGACCTTTCGTGGCCTTGGCGCCGCCATCATCCTCGCCATCATCATCGTCAGCCGCCTTCTTCTTCGTCGCTCGCTTGGGCTTGGCCTTCGGCTGCTTGATGTACTTGTCTTTCTTGAGGTCGACTTCTTCATCATCATCAGCAGCCGGCTCAGCTACGTCGGCCTCGTTGTCGTCGGCCTCGATGGCATCTTCGATATCAGGTACTTCCTTAGCAACCTGCTTCGGCGCTGTCACGTTGCTGGCTTTCATGAACGGTATAGGATGGGCCTTGGAGTTGTATCTGGGAGTTGTTAGCTTGCGAAGTGGTGCCATAATTGCGGTGAAAACTTACGTTCTGGTGAAGGCCGCCTTGGTCTGGGTCTCGATCTTGACCAGCTCCTCGTGCTGAGGACCGACGCCCAGCTCCACAATGGCATCGAAATCCTCCCGCGTCAAATAGTAGCTGTCCATAAGGTCGATGACATCGTCAATGGAGTCCTTGCCCTCGAAAGACAGCCGTTTGACAAGCTGGTACCAGAGGATGGGCAAGTATTGCTGGCGGATCTCTCTCGCGTCCCCAGAGGACTTGAGTCGCATGTGGGAATGTATTTCTCTGACAAAGCGGCTAAGTTTGCCTAGTTTGCTGTTTGCTCCGAGCCAACTTGTGAATTTGGAGTTAATCATCGTTCCGGAGACAAAGCTCGCCGGTCGGACGGTACTGAATATCGCGTGTGTTGGCATGAGGCTCCATTGCTGCTGTGGACCGTGTATCATCCTATCAACAAGGTCGCCATCGCTGATGCTCTCAGCTGCCTGATCCGCGAGTTCCAGATACTTCATGTTCGCTTCCCTGCTATTGTATCCTTTGCCGCTCAAACCCGCTGGCTTCGCAGTGAGGTAGTTTTCCTGAATCATAAGGTAGCTGAATTCGTGGTCATTGAAGTACAGCTCGGTTTTGTCGTTCAGGGTCGACTTGCTTGCCGGGTTAAATAAGTTGCCACCCAGCAGCTTTTGGCAAATATCCCACGGCTTGAGAACGACGTGCTTCTCCCACGCCTTCGACATCGATTTGCTCTGGTCGAAGTCCATGGAGCTTTGGTCAAGCTTGATGGTTGCCAGCATATTAATGATCTGCCTGATGTCCTTGTTGCTACCCTCGATGAGGGCATCGACGACTTGCAGGGGCAACTTGAGGCCTTCCCGGTGGCAAATGGTCATGATACGAGAGCGGACTTGATCCACTGTAGGTCGTCTGAACTGAACATCGCCGGCGACGAAATCAAATGGCTTCATCTTTGGCAGTCTGCGTTCGTTGCAGATGAGGATGAGTGGTACCTCCGTCTTCTTGCAGAACTTGGCCAATGCGCCAACACCACCTCGATCACCAGCTGACATGCCATCAACTTCATCCATGATCAGGACGATGTTCTTCTTGGCGTCCTTGACCTTCTTGCCATCTCCGGCGAAATAGCCTAGCAAGGACGTGTTGTTCATGACTTCACTCACTCCATTCTCGACCAATTTCTTGCTTCGGGAGTCACTTGCATTGCTCTCGATAACGTCGTATCCTGCCAGATTCGCCGCGAGGTGAGCAGCAGTCGTCTTGCCTATGCCGGGAGGACCAGACAGGATGATCGCCCGGTATCCACCCATGCCATCGGCGCCACGCCTTTGGAAATCATACTTTCGATGCTTAGGCCAGTTAGCCAGCCAGTTCTGGATCTTCTCGACCTGGGCCTTATTTCCGCATATATGGTTAAGCTGCGTGGGAGCATATTTCGTGGTCCACAGCTGTGAGTTAGCAGCAGGTAATTGTGCTGGAGCGGCGGCACCTCGAGCGGCGGCAGCTTTGCGGGCCTTCTCCGACTCTGCCTGGCGGGCTTTCTCCTCTTTCTCGAGCTCGATTGCTGCATCCTTGATCTTCTGCTGTTCTTCTTGTTGCTTCTGTCGAACCTTCTCGGCATTCTTTGCGGATCCACCATTTGCTGGAGCTTTACTGATCAGTGCGAACAGGCCAGTTTCGTCAATGGTCTTGATCCCGTGCTCTTTGATCTTCCTGAGCTTGCTAGGACCCGCATCGTCGCCAAGAACCACGAACGTTGTCTTGCTGCTCGGTGCCCCCGTGACTTTACCGCCATATCGCTTTACCAGGGCTTGACCATCATCTCGACTGATTGTCTTGAGTTGTCCCGTGAAGACGAAGGTCATACCGACGAGGCAGTTCTCTTCTCCTTCAGGAATCTCAACGGTGCCTTCAAGCGGCGCTGCGCCAGAGTTACCGCCACCGCCAGTGGCCTTTCTCCAGTCGAACTTCGCATCCGGGTCTTGTGGGGGCGGGGTGGGCGGCCTGACAGTAGGCACAGAATCTATAATCGCCTGAAAATTGGCGTCCTCTGGCACTGGCTCCTTCTTCTTCCTCGGGGCTCGTGGCTTAGGCGCAGCGGTCTTCTTTCGTGGTGCTTCTTCCTCTAGTTCCTCATCGTCAGATTCCGGCGACTTGCGCTTCTTCGCATTGCGCGTAGCCTTGGTTGGTGGTGCAGGCTCGAAGTTCTCGTCCTCGCCTTCTGACTCCTCAACTTTGACGGACTTGCCACGAGCTGCCGCCCGCTTGGGTTTGGGCGAGACTTCCTCCTCGTCTTCGTCTCCTGATTTCGCACCCTTCAGGGGCTTGCCACGAGATGCGACTCGCTTGGGCTTGGGCAGAACTTCCTCCTCACTGTCCTCTTCCATGTATTCGTCGGTTTTTCTCTTATTTCGGCCTTTTACATCGGCCGCAAAAATGTCATCTGCTTCCTCATCATCGTCCAAGTATGCATCCGCATCATCGTTCAGCCCGATCTCTCTATGAGCGGTAGCACTTTTTGTTTTAGCAGCGGGCTTGGCTTTCTCGGTCGTGGCCGTTGTTTTAGTCCTGGGGCTCTGCCGAACTGGGGGTTGCGCCGTAGGCTGCTTCGGGGTTGCTTCGGATTTCTTCTTGGCTGGCTTCGAGGACGAGAAGTAGTCATCGGCAGAAATCGCCTTGCCCGTCACCGGCTCTGGCGCAGCAGCTTTCTGCTTTGGCGTTGATTTTGCCGAAGGCTTCTTGGGCTGCACGGGTGGTTCATCATCTTCATCGCTGTCCTCGACGACCTTGCGTGGCCTCCCGCGACCCTTCTTGGGAGGGTCTTCCTTTTTGGGGGCAGGAGCAGGCTTGGCTGGGGCAGCACCACCCTTGGGAGTGAAGAAACTCCGGATATCAGGCATGGTGACCAATTGGAAACCTGTTCTAGTATTTGGCTGATCAAAATATATTCGTAGCCTCCTATCAGGCAGACACCACTCGAAATCCAAGTTTCGCGGAGGAAAGACAGCAACTGTCCGTTTTATCGAAGAGAAGTTGGGTTGGGGGTGGAAGCTTTAAGTGGTCTCAGACGCGTAGGTGACGCGATTGTACTTGCCCTCTGGAGACAGTACGGTTAATAAAGTGGGGCGTGAATTTAGGCAGAGCACCCTGTCACCCCTGTTTGGACATAGGTACATAGGTACCTAGGATCTGGAGGGGGCCCGAGCTCCCTGCCTAACATTTTTCGATGACCGACCATTGTCCATCCATCGCATCGGAAGGCTCGCCCGGCGCAACATCCCCATTTACAGACCTCAGGTGTCGCAACCCTGGCCCGACAAGAAGGATGCAAGCCCCATCTCTCCTCAGCGCCTTCCGAGGCCTGCGGATAACTCCCGCGACACCTCTACAATCCCTCAACGTCGTGAAGACGGCATGCCTGGCTGCCAATGCCAGGACGTTCACTTCCACAGCCCCCCAATTGGGGTCATGGCTAGAACCATTCATCGACCGGACGAAGAAGATGGCGAAGGGAAGGCCAAGAGTGGCGACTGGAGGCTCCACGAAAGGAACAACAGTGATGATCGGGGACTACGGCCTGCGCATGATCGACCATCACAGGACAATCACCGCCCAACAACTCAAGCTCGCCGAGGCTACCATCAAGCAGCGACTCCGTGGACAGAGGTATCGGTTATACATGAGGGTGAACTGTAACGTTGGTGTATACATTAGTGGAAACGAGGTTGGTCCTGATCTTCCCTCAATGCAACGGTGGGAACACGGCAGCTAACGATGCTGTTAGATGCGTATGGGTAAAGGAAAGGGTTCATTCGACCATTGGGCCAGCAGAGTGGCGGTAAACCGGGTTTTGTTCGAGTTGAGAGGAGCATTGCACGAGCAGGTCGCCAGAGATGCTTTCCGACTAGCCGGAAACAAGCTGCCCGGCCAGTACGAGTTCATCAAGAGGGGAGAGCCTGCTGTTGTAGGGATCACAAAGCTGGACGGAGTCTCGTTGGAAGACCTGAAGCGGCCACGGAAGCAAGTGCCCACAGCACAAGCACCAGAGGTGACGCCCGCAGTCACTACAACGCCGTCATCGGTGCCTCCCACGGCCCCCGCGTCCTGATCGGTCCGGTATGGCTACAAGCTAAGATAACACTGTACAATGAGAATACCCCGAGCTCTCTGTCGCTCGAATGCATAACTCGCATGCACAACCAAGTCAAGGTCATCGTGGTACTGAGTCCATGTCATAAGTCGGAAGCTGAAATCCAGCAATGGACCGCGCCACTAAAGGCGCAATCTTATATAAGTTATGTGCTACAGTACCCGGAACTGAAAGCACACTACACATGTTCGAAGATGGTTTCTGTGTAGGAGTCGTCCAACGCAGATAAATACTTGCGCCCGAGGAGGTAGTGAAGTTGATTCCATGCGATTGCGATGCAACTGTAGAATTGACTATATGTCTGTACCTATGTTACCC
>LKEB01000023.1:96544-121151 GCA_003795295.1 Cytospora leucostoma | reverse complement strand
CACCAATCTATGGTGGCCTTGACCACAGTCCCAGGGTTCGGGTTAAACTCAATTAAGATCCAGACGCGTCGAATCGCGTCTCCCACTCACATCCCACCCCTCAAGGACTTAGGCAGCCAAAACCACAGCAATCTTCGACCATCCCTTCTGCGAAATATCTCGCGGTCCCGACGACGAACTTTCCACGACAGAGTGCCCGAAGCAGATAGAATGGCGTTGATCGTCGACAAGCACCGGCCGAGGTCTCTGGACCAACTCACATACCATCCAGAGCTCTCCGAACGGCTCAGGTCACTCGTGAGCAATCCCGGCCAGCGTCCTGCCAGGCTCGTGCTAACACGCCTCCCCACAAACAGGCACAAAGCGGCGACTTCCCCCACCTCCTCGTCTACGGTCCCTCCGGCGCCGGCAAGAAGACGCGCATCGTCGCGACCCTGAAGGAGCTCTACGGCCCGGGCGTGGAGAAGATCAAGATCGACGCGCGCGTGTTCCAGACGAGCTCGAACCGCAAGCTCGAGTTCAACATCGTGGCGTCGGTGTACCACCTCGAGATCACGCCAAGCGACGTGGGCAACTACGACCGGGTGGTGGTGCAGGACCTCCTCAAGGAGGTCGCGCAGACGCAGCAGGTCGACCAGTCCGCCCGGCAGCGATTCAAGGTCGTCGTCATCAACGAGGCCGACCACCTCACGCGGGACGCGCAGGCGGCGCTCAGGCGGACCATGGAGAAGTACTCGCCGAACCTGCGGCTGATCCTGCTGGCGAACTCGACGGCCAACATCATCGCGCCCATCCGCTCGCGGACGCTGCTGGTGCGGGTGGCGGCGCCGACGCACGCCGAGATATGTGACGTGCTGGCGCTGTCGGCGAAGAGGGAGGGCTGGCCCGACGTCAAGGGCCTGCACCAGCGGATAGCGGAGGAGAGCGGGCGGAATCTGAGGAGGGCGTTGCTGATGTACGAGGCTGTTCATGCGCAGAAGTACGTGATCCAAATGACTCGCAAAATGGTCAATTGGAATGCGCTGACAATAGTATCTACAGTGAGAAGATCACCGACTCGACAGTAATACCGCCCCCAGACTGGGAGGCGCTGATCAACCAGATTGCAAGAGAGATCATGGAAGAGCACACCCCGGCTCGGGTACTGGTCGTCCGGGCCAAGCTCTACGACCTCCTGACGCACTGCATACCTGCCACGACTATCCTCAAGACACTCACATTCAAGCTCCTCACCCACATCGACGATGCTCTCAAGGCCGATGTCATAAAATGGTCAGCCTTCTACGAGCACCGGATCAAGACGGGAACCAAAGTCATCTTCCACCTGGAGGCGTTCGTGGTCAAGTTCATGCGGATACTGGAGATGTACCTCATGAGTATGGACTTCTAGGCACGATGGGTGGTAATGACATGGGAGTAGAAGTTTTGGGATGGTCTGCTAAGTACGGAGTACGGGAGTACATTGCTGCAAATGGCACGGCTGCACAGACACGGCTGAGGTGCCTGCATGGCCGAACAATGGCGAGATTCGAGGCGATCTTCACGGCTTTCGCGGGCATGCGGGAAACGGGGCCATAAGTGTGACCGTTCCGGAAGATGGCATGCAGTTCATGATAAGGGCGTTCCGGGTCGGGGAGTTTTCTGGTCGGCGGTGAAAACCGAATGCAGGGAGCGGGATCTTCATCAGCTCACTTATCTCGGCGTGATATTCATTGCATTGCACATAAAGAGCTGTTCCCAGCCGAACCAACAATCTCGTGTTGGGCGGAAAAGGTGTGTTGTCGCCAACAGGATGGAGGTATCCTGCAGGGGACATGCAACGTCAACGTTGTGCTGCAACATGGTCCGTTCGCCTCTCGCCCTCCGCGTGTAGCAACTCCTCGTACCCGGGAGTTACTATAATATGCAGACTATTGCACAGTTGGAGGTTCAATGAGCACGACATCGCTGATGGTAGGACCGAATAGCGCCGGTCATAGTCAATAGGGTCGGGCTGGCACCCTACTCGAGTATCTTGATAAATATTTACTATAGTATCGCTTCCTATCAAAGCCGAGGAGAATTTGCTATTGGCTCCATTGTCGTCTCGCCGACTTTGTACTTGTACCGTAGTAGTGTAAACGCCCCAGTGCCACTCGGTTAGGGCATGCAGAGGCCCAAGCCTTGTCTGCCATGTGTAACAGGGGTCAAGCCCACCCCTCCCCATTCTGGCTTCCGTTGGTCCATGTAAAGGTGCGACCGTGCGACCGTGCTCTCTCCATCCCCAGACAATCCTCGGGGCCGATTATTTCACCAGACCCTGGAGTCTGGGCGCAACCTTCGCTCTGGCAAGCTGGTCACGCGGTGAAAGCTGCCGCAGGCCCGTCTTTGTTCGGTCCGGCACTATTGTGAAGTCATCTGAAACTCCTCGGCACGGGTCGATCTGGGGTCCTGGGGGAAGACAAGGGAGAGGAGGGGGCGGGGAAATCCTGGGGAAAGCTAAATTCCTCGTCTGTGCCCCATGAGAAGAGAGAGGGAGTCCCGATGGGGTAGCTTACCGGCGGCGGCGCGGGTGGCAGGAAGGCTGAGATGTCTAACCTCGGGACTCCAGGTCAGTTCACCCGAACGAACTATACATAAGGAGGGGGGGTCACATCGGAGGGACGTGATCGCCCGGGTTGAGATCCGAACGTTGCCGCCATATATGTGTGTATGTATCTAGATGGACTGCAGTGGCTTCATTCTCCAATGACTACAGAGCCGACTCGGTGCATCGGCGGCTAGATGGTAAATCAGAGCAACCACACGACGATCGGTAGTCGTGCTGACGATGTTTCAACGTTGCGACGAGCGATTTCGCGTCCCCACTACATGGGTCAGCCGCCGCCGGTTGGTTGAATTTCTGGTGAGTATGATCCCTGTCACCGCCCGCTCCAGAAGTCGGCACGGAGGTGGTCGCCGTCCCCAAGCCAGCAAGCAGTCCCTTCTTCGGTAGACGAGTCAAGGACACACATACACACGCATACACACACACACACACACACGCACACACAGGTGGGTGGAACGTCTCGTGGTCACCTTGGCACATTGTCGCTTCCAAACCCGGGGCGAAGGATCGATGCGGGGAAGCTTGGAAAACGCTCGGCTCTGTTTCGTGGCTGCTTCGAGCTTCGAGCTTCTAGCTTCTAGCGCCTGGGCCTGAGTCAAAAGGGATGGCCGTTGTCTTTGATGAAGAGTGCCCAGGTGGTATCCCGCGGCCTTGTGTTGGGGCTGAAATCAGGTGGGTTTGCCTCCAGATGTTTGCAAAGTACGGTACGCACGCAGTGGGGTTTCACCGGCCCCGGAGGGATCAAACTTCCGTGGGATCTATTCTCAGAGGGGCTTGATATGGCGATATGCGAAGTCCTCTCGTACTATTTACCATGCCATAGCATACCATAGTAGTACACGGCAAATATTCATACACTACATAAACACACTCTTTGAGATGGGTATGGGGTCGAAAAACGGCCGATGCAACCCAACGTGCCGCCTTTTTCGTGGGACAGGGCTGAACCTTTGGCTTACACACGAGATCGGACCTCAACACGGCTTGGGCGATATGATTGGCTAAAATGACGCCAGAACGGCCTAGCGTCCAAGGCTGGACTGTTACATTCCAATTCCATGATTCAATCCTCGTCTTACGAGGCCCCAAACCAAGAAATATAGGGGCCGATCTAGGAGCTGCTGTCGTCCAAGAAGACCAATACCATCCCATCCTATCTAAGCTATCCAATCCTGCGGGAGTGTTGTACAACTTCGCGCGTCGGTTCTCGGTCCTTTCGAATAAAACGCGACGACGACGACGACGACGACAACGACGACGACGACGACCACGGTGGTAATTCGGGATGGAAGGTTGGGGGAGTATGTTGGGGGAGATGGGAAGACGCATGAGAACATGTGAGCTAGGTAGTCCAAGTAGTAGTAGGTAGTAGTCCATGTCTGCTCGAGAGGGTTGTCGGCAACCGGACAGATGGAGATCTTAATGTAATCCATAGACTGCGGTTTGCTCTTGAGCCATGTACCTACCCAGACTTTGGTACTACTAATTACCGGTGCTAATGGACACCTGGCACATCTATAGGGACCCGTTTACCGTGGTAAGGTCAGTTTAGGGTCAGCTCATGGGTGGGAGCACCTGGTGGGAGCACCTGATGGGGGGATACAAATCTGGGCAGCTAAATTCTTGGGAAAGGAGCAGCAGCATTTTGATTCCCGGTCGTGTGGAATTGCTCGGGCTGGCCTGCCTTAGCTCGAGGATCCTCCATAGAGTGGGGAGCCATGGATCACTACTGGTCGACTCTTACCCGAACAGGTAATGGTTCGGACACAAGGGACAAGTGGGACTAGTAGTGGTACTGGTACAGTGGTACTGACCAGGGCCCGCCTGCATGCATGCAATTGAGATGTTGAGTCGAGTGCTAGGTACCTAAGGTAATGCTGAGTGGGCGGAGAGTGGATGAGAGGAAGGAGTGAGTGATGAACTATGAGAGTGAGAGCAAAAACTCAGTTGTCACTCTCATTACCCTTCCCCATCAAATAGATACATAGCCAATCCAAATACAAAGCCGGCCGGCCCCTGACACCCAGACACCCTGACACCCCCCCCCCTCCGCTCTCAACGGAAATCGACCTTGCTCGTCTTGGATCCATCCTTGACCTTTTTCTTTCTTCTTATATCCATCCACACTCCCACCGATACCGCGACGACCTAACGTCCATCTCCTCCACCATCCATTTACTTTACTCAAGCCAGCTTGCTTTCTCACGGGGCCTCAACAGATTGAGCCTCGCCCGCACCCACAGCCATCTCTCCCTCTGCCAGCTACGTGCGCAGTAATAAAGCCTATCATACCACCTGCTCTCGCGACTGTGCAACACAGACCCCTCCGCGTCTGACACAGGACCCTAAGAGCATAATCTCCAGCAGCAGCAGCGGCAGCAACGGCAGCGGCAGCAGCTACCCCGCCATCACCTCTACCATCACCATCACCACCCAACCCGTTCTTAGCCAGACCGCTGTCATCTGTTACCATGGCCGCAGGCGCCCCCAAGGCCCCGGTGGTCGCAGAGGCCCATGAGGTCGACACCTTTCGTGAGTCTCCTTGTTGAGAGGCCACCGTACTCTTGTTCCTAGAACGGAGGCCTTAAAGCGCCTTACCGCGCTAGAGCAGACGCTGGACTGTATGAGTGGAGCTCGGCAGACGCTAACAGGTTCTACTACAGATCCCCCCCAGAAGATGCTTGACAGTATGTGAAACCTGGCGAGTAGGATGAGAGCCGCGGTCGCAATGTGAATGCTGACGTTAGGACCACTTAGAGCACCCCAGCAAGCCTCATTTGTCAAGTAAGTTGGCAGTTATCTGCACTTCAAACCTCACCACGCTTCCCGGGTCCCTGAGACTGATCGTAGCTTAGGTCTGGAGGAGTACCAACAGCTCTACAAGGAGTCTATTACTGAGCCTAAGAAGTTCTGGGGCGAGAGGGCCAGAGAACTGCTCTCATGGTCCAAGGACTTCCAGACTGTTCACAGCGGTAGCCTCGAGAATGGCGACAGTGCCTGGTTCCTTGAGGGTGAGTTAAACGCCTCATACAACTGTGTGGATCGCCACGCTTTCAAGGACCCAAATCGAACCGCCATCATCTACGAGGCCGATGAGCCAAATGAGGGCCGAACTCTGTCCTACAGCGAGCTGCTCCGTGAGGTCTGCAGGACGGCCTGGGTCCTGAAGCAGATGGGCGTGAAGAAGGGTGACACCGTTGCCGTCTACCTGCCCATGATTCCAGAGGCCCTTATTGCTCTCCTTGCCATCACCCGTATCGGCGCCGTTCACTCTGTAGTCTTTGCCGGATTCTCGGCCGACTCCCTCCGGGATCGAGTCATCGACGCTCAGTCCAAGGTCGTCATCACTACTGACGAGGGCAAGCGCGGCGGCAAGCTCATCGGCACCAAGAAGATTGTGGACGATGCCCTAAAACAATGCCCTGATGTCAGCCACGTCCTTGTTTACAAGCGAACCGGAGCCGACGTGCCCTTCACCCAGGGCAGGGATTGGTGGTGGCACGAGGAGGTAGAGAAGTGGCCTTCCTACATTCCTCCTGAGCCCATGAACTCCGAGGACCCACTCTTCCTTCTTTACACCTCTGGTTCAACTGGCAAGCCCAAGGGCGTGTTGCACAGCACTGCTGGCTACCTCCTCGGAGCTGCCATGACCGGAAAGTACGTCTTTGATATTCACGACGGAGATCGCTACTTCTGCGGTGGAGACGTCGGCTGGATCACCGGCCACACATATGTCGTTTACGCGCCTCTACTACTCGGTGTATCAACCGTCGTCTTCGAGGGTACGCCAGCATACCCTGACTTTTCCCGGTATTGGGAGATCATCGACAAGTACCAGGTAACACAATTCTACGTGGCGCCTACCGCCCTGCGGTTGCTCAAGCGTGCTGGTGACCACTTCGTGAAGAGCAAGATGCAACACCTCAGGGTGCTCGGCTCCGTCGGTGAGCCCATCGCTGCCGAGATCTGGAAGTGGTACTTTGAGGTTGTCGGCAAGGAAGAGTCACAGATCGTGGACACGTACTGGCAGACTGAGACCGGATCCAACGTCATCGCGCCCCTGGCCGGCGTGACACCCACGAAGCCTGGCTCCGCGTCCCTCCCATTCTTCGGCATCGAGCCCGCAATCGTCGACCCCGTCTCCGGCGAGGAGATCCACGGCAACGACGTCGAGGGTGTCCTGGCTTTCAAGCAGCCGTGGCCCAGCATGGCACGTACCGTGTATGGCGCGCACAAGCGCTACATGGACACGTACCTGAACGTGTACAAGGGCTACTACGTAAGTTGACGAGCACTTCTCGAGACGCGTTTCCCTGGGCAACCTTGACTAACAAATCGATCGCAGTTCACGGGTGATGGAGCCGGCCGAGACCACGAGGGCTTCTACTGGATCCGCGGCCGTGTCGACGATGTCGTCAACGTCTCCGGCCACCGTCTGTCAACAGCCGAGATCGAGGCGGCGCTGCTGGAGCACCACGCCATCGCCGAGGCGGCCGTGGTCGGCATCGCCGACGAGCTGACGGGCCAGGCTGTCAACGCCTTCGTGGCCATCAAGGAGGGCGGTGAGTCGAGCGAGGCGCTGCGCAAGGAGTTCATCCTGCAGGTGCGCAAGAGCATCGGGCCCTTCGCGGCCCCCAAGGCCGTCTACATCGTCCCGGACCTGCCCAAGACGCGGTCGGGCAAGATCATGCGCCGCATCCTCCGCAAGATCCTGGCCGGCGAGGAGGACCAGCTCGGTGACATCTCTACCCTGTCGGACCCGTCCGTGGTGTTTAAGATCATCGCGCTGGTGCACGAGCAGAGGAAGAAATAAATGAATGAGCAGGAGGAGGGGCTCTCGACCTCCTAGAAGGGGGTTGGTCCTGGCGGTCGGGCGGGCGGACTTGCGCATATTTACGCATCATGATGGGGGGTTTTCTTGTAATATCACTTTGGAGGGTTAGTCTATTTTTCTTGTGTCATCCGCACACAACACACACAAATGCGAGGCGAAGCCAGTCGGATTTCCAGGACGTTTTCAACCACGCCCCTATGCAGAGATCTTGCCTCGGATGTTCTCCTGTGAGAACCTTGACATATTATTATCGAAATCCTTGCCCACCTTCGCGATTCTTGGCGTGCTGTGCTTATGGACAGACCAGACCCATATGTACACGTAGATGATGCCTGTGTAAGCTCTGGAGGCTTACCAGCCCATCGGAGGTGGCGAAGACGTCCGCAATTCCTGGAACTGTCATCCATTCCCTCCAGCTTGACAGAGTGTGGGGGTCTTCCCCGACATGGCGGCCGTCGAGGATCAGTGGCTTGGTACTCTGTGTGGTGTGTGAGCCTGTGAGAGGTGGTGTGCACGCCTCTCTCCCATCACTCCGGCACGCGGACAATAGAGCACACTACGGCTTCCCTGTGCTTGGGGATGACGGCAGGTGGCTGTGGCCACTCGGAGGGGACGGGTGTGGCAGCCTGCATCACTACTGGTTATAGGTGATTTTGACATGGGAGGCATTATCGATGCATCAGGATCGGTTTTTAGTCTCTATGCAAGCAATGTATTCCATAGTAGGATCTCGATGGCATATTATGCTCCCATCAACAAATGTCGTACAACTCCCATGTGGGGATGAGACCCTGTAGGGAATATTCAAATCGGCTCCTAATGGGGCATCCTCCCGTGCTGAATATTGACGTACGTCCAAGGGCACGGACTTGAAGACGCGATGAGATGATGGCCCCCTTACCGAGGGTATACTCAATCCACCTCTACATTGGGCTCGATGATGGAATTCACACCCTCTTTGAGCCTCGTAAGCCCGATGGCTCCCAGCTAACCACCCGCGCCAGGGTCACGAGACAGCACACCCAGCCCGAGCGTCGTATAGCTCGGGCGCGTCCTAGAACGCTAGACCGAGGGGCGGTATATATGTGTGGCATCTTTTACAAGCGTTGCTGTACTGGTGTAGTTTTGTTTTTCGAACCACATCACCTCGGTGAGAGGATCTAACATGGCCATCTCGCCTTGGAAACGGGCGGAGTGTTTCTGGGAAAAGTGGTCCCAACTTAACTAACCTGTCCTCGATGGGTCTCGGTCCCTGAGGCTCTGCATTCAGTATGGGTGGTGAGTGGGTGGGTGAGGGAGAGAGAAAGGGCTCCCGGTACCGAGTTCGAATGGCGGATCTCCGGCATCATACCCTCGATCACGGCGCCGGGTCCGGGTAAGATTCCACCACGGATCCGGACTAAGTGTCCGATTGGATGGCCGTGGGGTCTTCTGATGACCCAAGAGCTGACAGAGCGGCTGAGGGTGCCAAAGAGGGCAGAGTGATTGGGACTGGGACTGTTGGGATATGTACTGTATTTTCCCCCCTTCTTCCAGGTTTTGAAATGGTGTGGTTGGTCGGTCGATGTGTGGTGGTTGGCAAGGTTTGCTGTGTGCATAATCTCTTTGTACGTACAAATATCCACACCTCGCCAGCCTCGGTGATTTGGAGGATTGGAAGAGCAACATAGGCGGGCTCTGTTATTTACATCATCACCGTCGTCGCACCACCGAATCGTTGCGAGGCTCGACTCGGGATTTACCAGATTCACCCTGGGTACCTGGACCGTCCAGAGGGGGTCATCCCCGTACACCTGGGCTCTTTACTATGTATAGTACTTAGATACTACACTATCATTGTAGTGTAATACCTCAGTGCTGCTGATTGATCTACATAGTTGAAATATATATCTGCAGATCGACCCGTGCAGGAACCCTGCGTGCTTTTCCTTGGTTCGCGTAGCCCTATGCCCGTACATCCCGTAGGTAGTACACAAACTGCTCGTTACTGTCGGATAGGCTGCAAATGACCATAGACTCGACTCGGTGCCCTCACACTTGAGACAACCGAGGTCAACTTCTGGGTCTCAGATGAAAAAGATGTCGAGTTCGTATCCGGGAGTACTCCGCAGACAGGCAGATAACGGCCGGCGCCCGGTCCTCTGGGTTAAGCTTACTAGGAAGGCCTATTTGTTGTCCTGTTCGTATACCACTATATGACTACCTACTGAGTAGGTATGTACCTGCCCATACTTACTGTATAGTTACTGCCCGGGCTGTGTTGTTAGTGTAGTCCAGTACAGGATAATCAGGATTCAACCTCGGCCAATTGTTCTCGTTCTTGGCTTCGTTGGTGGGAAGGAAGGACCCAGCCAGCCACCTTTTATCCATGCATTTGTCTCCGTCTCCAATTCTCCAGTCCCCGCGTGTTGCTGATCATCCCTCGTCCCTCGATGTATCATCACCGGGGTCCCGTCATCCATCCATCTGTTGACACTGTCTGTCCTGTCTGTCCTGTCTGTCCTGTCTGCCTATGCCCAGCTTTTCCAACATCCTGCTCAGCCTCCTTCGCTCCTGGACAATAACAGGTCAATTCCCTCCCCTCCCCTCTCTCGCTATCGATCCAGCTCCGTCTCACTCACTTGGCATTACAATTGCTTATGTGTGCTACGTAATCCTCCTCTACTCTCCCGAGTGCATGCAACAGCCTCCAACAGCCTCTCATCATTGTCTGACTTCCCGGAGGTTGACTTTGCATTCCTGTCCCTACCTACTTATTCCAGGTACTCAATCACGCTTGTTTCAACTCTGTGCCGCCCAAATACGACGTCTCCGGATCACGGATCCATAGAGGTCACCTCAACCGCTATAGCTCGCCCCACTGCTCCAATCCGGACACATACCGATTCAACGGGTGCGTGCCATAGATTAACTGGTGCTGCTCATCAGCCCGGCTGCAGTGCAGCGTGCCCCAGCGCCGTGTGCCACAATCTCGCCGCCCACCTGTCTATACCTAATCTTCATGAAGGCGCCAGGACGAGTTTGAGCGAGTCCTGAATGTGTGACCATCTGGGTCAATTATGAAGTTTATCGGCAAGATCGCAATCGCGGTCACTGGCCTCCTCCAGCTTCTGCCGTCCGCGATAGCCGATTCGAGACAACGGAATCCGCTATCACATGTGGCCTCAGTCGACAACCCTATAATTAATACATATTCACACCGGATCCATGCCAACTCTCATTTTCAGTTGACCTTCTCGCTCAGCGACACACCACAGAAGTTCCGGATCAACCTCGAGCCCAACCACGATATAATTGCGGACGGTGCGACCGTCACCTACCTGGGGAAGGATGGGAAGCCAGAGAGGAGCGAGCCGCTCAATCGGTCAGATTCCCGGGCATTCAAGGGCGATACCTTTGTCCAGTACGAGGGACAGAAGGGGTGGACGAACGTCGGCTGGGCAAGGATATCCGTAGAACAAGATGGACCGGATCCGAAATTCATGGGGGTCTTTGAGGTCCACGGCAACATCCACAACGTCCAGACTAACAAGGAGTACATGAAATATCGCGTCCCAGGCGACCCCGACATCGAGCAGAGAGCCGACAAATACATGGTTGTATGGAGGTACTCAGATATCAAGGACACCCAGGACCTGGACTACCATTTCCACGGCCAGTCGAAGAGAGCACTAGCTGAGAAGACGACTTGTTCCTCGGATGAACTTGGTTTCAATGTTGACGAGAACCATCCCGTGTACCGCAGATTCGACAGCATCGACAAGAGGTCCTCATGGTCATCGATGGCCTCTGGCTTGTTGTTTGGGCGACAGATTGACGGCACCACGGGTGGAAATAGCGCCGGCGTCAATCTCACTTCGACCATCGGCTCGACGTCGGGTTGCCCAACAGCCCGGAAAGTCGCGTTAATCGGCATTGCAACGGACTGCACGTACACGGCCGCCTTCGACGGGAACGAGACAGCTGTTCGGTTGAACATCATCGACCAGATCGGAGCGGCGTCCACGGTGTACGAAAACACCTTCAACATCTCATTGGGCATACAGAACCTCACAATCAGCCCCGAGGGCTGCCCATCAACCGCCAGCTCCGAGGTCCCCTGGAACATCGGGTGCTCTGACAGTGTCACCATCACTGATCGTCTCAACCTCTTCTCGCAATGGCGTGGGCAGCACAATGACACCAACGCATACTGGACCCTCCTGAGCACGTGTAGCACGGGCTCCGCCGTTGGGCTTGCCTGGCTCGGGCAACTCTGCATGAGCGGCGTAGAAACGACGACTTCTAGCGGGAGCAATGAGACTGTTGCAGCCGCGAATGTGGTCGTCAAGACGTCTGACGAATGGCAGGTATTTGCCCATGAGACAGGGCATACGTTCGGGGCTGTACATGATTGTACGTCCACGACATGTACAGATGGCACGGCTACGAAGCAGCAGTGTTGCCCACTTAGCGCGTCTACCTGCAATGCGGGTGGAAAGTACATCATGAACCCCTCGACCGGTGATGACATCAAGAGCTTTTCCCCTTGCAGTGTCGGGAATATCTGCTCAGCTCTGGGCCGACAGAGTGTCCAATCGACCTGCCTGTCGAGCAACAAGGATGTTGTCACCATCACTGGGAGCCAGTGCGGTAACGGTATCGTCGAAGCGGGAGAAGACTGTGACTGTGGCGGGACGGAGGGATGCGGCGATAACTCGTGCTGCGACGCGACCACGTGCAAGTTCACCACCAACTCGGTCTGTGACCCGTCCAACGAGGAGTGTTGCACCGATACATGCGGATACGCCAGCAGCGGCACCGTCTGCCGCGCGAGTAGCGGCTCGTGCGATCCCGCGGAAAGCTGCACAGGATCATCAGCATCCTGCCCGGCCGACCAGAACGCAGCCGACGGGACGAGCTGTGGCAGTGGCCTGCAGTGCGCTTCTGGCCAGTGTACATCTCGCGACCAGCAGTGCCAGTCGCTGATGGGCTCCCTCACCACGAACAACGACACCACGGCGTGTGACTCGTCAAGCTGCACGATATCCTGTCAGTCGCCCGAGTTTGGCGACAACGTCTGCTACACGATGAGCCAGAATTTCCTAGACGGTACCTCCTGTGAGGGCGGTGGCAAGTGCAACAACGGCGACTGCAAAGGTTCCAACGTGGGCGACGAGATCAAGTCGTGGATTCAAGACAACAAGAAGATCGTCATCCCCGTTGCATGTGTGGTCGGCATCTTTGTCATAGGCGCGTTCCTATGCTGTATCTGGACCCTCTGTCGCCGGGTAAAGAGACGCAGGGCAGTTCCTACGGCGGGTCCCAAGCCGCCTCCCCCTGGCTGGGTGAATGTACCGCCGCCTCCTCCTGGCTGGTCAAACGGACCGCCGCCTCCTCATGGATGGGCGAACGGACCGCCACCGGGGCCGCCTCCTGCCATGAGTGGCGGTAGCGGCGGGAACCGGCATGATCCGAGGTTCCAACAGAACGGTCCGCCGCCGCCGTATGACGGTCGGCAACCCATTAGGAGCGAGCGGTTTGCCTAGAAAGGGGCACCGTGAGAAACTTATATATGGTAATCATAGTATAAAGGCCATGATCATGACGGATTCGTGATTCGGTCAAGAGTTCCGTGGCTATACAATGGGAGGCCGGACTTGAAGGGTACATTTGTCTTATGCATAATGCACGGCGTTTCAACGGCAATGATAATGATACAGGGAGGAAGAAGAGGTCATGAACCTGGGGTACTTGGTACGAAGGCTCAGGCTTCGAAGATATCTAGAAATGGGTCAAAGGACATTCCTAGTATAAATATCTTATTATGTATAAGTGTTTCATTCTTCAAAGTGTTTGGAGCGAACTGCCGTATGCCTTCGTCTGAAGTCATACTATACACAGAAACGTGACCTTGTTGGCGTCAATGTCACCAAACTTTACAGTCGCGACATACATTCTGCTATCTTGACGACCATCATCGCCACCACAACCAACGTCGTCTCTCACATACACGCCGCTGTGTACTAGTTGCAATAAGGGTCGAATTGAAAACGCTCTCAAGATGTTACTTCCAAAGGTATTGCAGTTTCACGCAGAATCCTCCTGTCACTCTTTTCCATCTGCTCCACCGATAGATCAAACGGCTTTGGAATTTCACCACTGCTATTTTCCTCGAGACTTCTCTCTGCTACTTGGTTATACCTTGCTAATACGATCGCCAGCCGTCTTCGTCCTTTGAGACTGCATCCACCACGTCTTCCTCAGAAGACGTGGAGAATTATCAAGGTGACAAAAAAGGTATGTCTATTCCCCGTGGTCACGATGTAAGCTGATACGAAGGCTAATTATCATCTCAGATGGCAAGTCTGGATCAGTCCTGCCTGGCTGCAGCAAGGAGAAGCACCGCAAGAAGAAATGGAACGTATCGACCACGATGATGCAGGCCTACCTCGCCATGAAGGGCCCAGGCGCTGACATGGAGGATCCTCTCGTCAAATGGATCGACAAGCAGGAGGTTGAGAAGAGAAAAGAGGGAGAGTCTACGTGGGTTGATCACCATCTCGTGCTTCTTAGGCGTTTGCCTCCAGACTGACCTCCCGACCGACTATGTTAGCCTGCTAGGAGGTGCCATGAACTCGATCAAGGAGCGAGGCGAGTGGAACGTCCGTGGGCCTGCCGTCTATGATGAGGATGACAAGCAGCGCCAGGCGATGTTCTCTTACCGTCGCCCCAAGATGCAACATCTCACCATCGACGCGGGCTGTTCTGACCCCGACGAGCTGGAGGAGACGCACCAGAGCCTCGACAGGCAGGGCGACGGGTGGGCCGAGTACGCGGCCAGCGAGGTCTCGGACGACGGCGAGGGCGGCCCTGCCGATGGGCGCATCTCGCCTTGCACTTTTGCCCACTGGGCCCGGGGCGCGAAGAGGTGGGACGCGCCTGGCGACAAGTACAAGTCTATCTGGGAGGAGCGCGAGACATACGACATCCCGGTGAGTGAGACACGGGCTCTGGTCTTGTTGTCGTGGGGTTGCGAGATTATCCATGATACCACCTCTACCTTCGGCTGTACGAGGGGATATTGATTATCGATGTCACTGACGCGAGGACGACAGGAGGACCGTCAACGCCCTGCCTCTCCTAACACAGCGCTGCCACGGCGGACGAAGGACCGCAACATGGAGAGGTTGTATGATGAGGAGGACGGACGCACGCTGAGTAGCCCCGCCTGTAGTGGCTACGCAAACACAGAGCCTTCTATCCTCTGGTCGTCTCCACGTAAGTTACCGAACCCTCCACTCTATACACTCCTTATCACAAGCACGACGGCAGGTCACTGCCCGACTGACTGACTGGCCGACGGCCTCCCCCTCACAGCCATGGACCCCACCCTCCCCTACAACTTCTTCAACCACCTCTTCGACCGCATGGACCCGGCCCTGATGCGCGAGGTCCGCAAGAACAACAACAACAACAACAACAACGCCGCCACCTCGCCCTCGCCCTCCCCCTCCCCCTCCTGGGGCGCGTCCACCCCGTCCCGGCCCGAGCACTACACCGCCTCGGAGGTCGAGGCCGCCGTGGACAAGTACTGGGGCGCGGCCCGCACGGCGGGCATCGTGGCCGCGCACCGCCGGGACCTGGCGCTCCTGCGGCTCGAGGAGGCCGAGGCCGAGGCCGTCAACGAGCGGTACCGGCGCGAGTGCCGCGCGCTCGGGCACGAGAACCGCCGGCTGGCCGACTGCCTGGCGGCGCGGCGCGGGGGGCGCGAGAGGCGGATCATGAGGGAGGTGCAGGGGAGCATTAGCGGGCTGCGGTACGAGTGCGGGGCCAAGGCGGCGGAGCTGGCGGCCCGGGTGAGGGAGTATGGGGGCCTGAGGAGGGAGTTCAGGGGGCTGTTGGGCGTGCAGAGGGGCCTGTTGGCTGAGTTCGGGAAGGACACGCCCGAGGAGGTGTTTGAGATGTTCCCTGGGGTGTGGGGGGTGGAGGGGGAGAGGAAGAATCGGAGGAACTTCTCCTGAGGCTTGGACAGGGGGGAGGGGGTTGAATGCGTGTTTTGTTCTGTGTAGTGCTGGTACAAGGGTTTCGCGAGAAGTGGAAGTATCTGTAAGGGGCATATCCCCCATTGGCCTTCGTCAACAGGTATGGCATGGCTGACAGGTAGTCGTCATTCCCACTCGAGTGCGGAGAGGGAGGATGAGCGGCATAGAGGGCAAAAGTCTGGCATATGTCGAGATAGTCCGTAGAACCACTCCGTATCGAAAAGTCAAAATTTGTGCCCATCTCTATATACAAGAAGGGATGAGATGCAGATCGCCCATTCTAACCCCGTGAGAGCGACCTGGCCCGTCATCCATGCCACATAAAGACTTTTTTATTGCCGTCATGAGAGGAGCATTCATCATACACGTCCGCCTAGAAACGCCAGCCAGACATATGCGGCAACAAATGATCCCGTGAGTGATAGTAGTGATAGTAGTGGTAGTAGTAGTACAAGAGGAGATTTCATCGTATCGAGATATTGGTGTCCATCCAATCCAGGGTTCCTTCCTGGTGAGTGGTTTAACACCTTTATTTGTTCTTGACAACGCCGACCTTGGCGGCGCGGAGCACCCGGCTGTTCAGCTTGAAGCCCTTCTGCTGGGTGTAGAAGACGGTGTTCTCCTCCTTGTCCGGCTGGGGCGACATGAAGGTGGCCTCGTGCTCGTTGGGGTTGAACTTCTCGCCGGTGGGGTCGAACCGCTCCAGGCCGTGCTTCTTGAGGGTGTTGAGGAAGATGGTCTCGGTCATCCGGAGGCCCTCGTGCAGGTTGGCCAGGTCCTTGTGCTCGTCCGACGCCTCGGCCGCCTTGAGCTTGTCCTCGGGCACCATGGAGAGCGCCCGGTCCAGGTTGTCCACGCTGTCGACGAGGTCCTTGGCGAAGCTCTGGATGGCGAACTCGCGCGCGTTCTTGACCTCGCGCTGGGTGCGGTCCTGGAGGTTGCGGAAGTCGGCGACGGAGCGGAGGCACTTGTCCTGATTGTCGAGAGTAGCGTCAGCATATATAGCCCGATGTATAAAGATGCCGTCCGTCCGTCCGTCCGTCCGTCCGTCCACATATCCCATCCTTCCTTTTATGCGCCACATACCTTCCAGTCTGACGCCTCCTTCTCCTTGGTCTCCAGCTTCTTCTTCAGTTCCGCCACGGCTGGGTCCTCAGCGCCCTCGGATGCTGGCTTGGCCTCGGCATCGGCCTCGCTCTTGCCTGCCTCCTGTGACTCCTTTGCTGCCTCGCTGTACCATCGTGCCGCGGCGGGTTGTATCCTCCGTACTGCGATGGGGCTGATGAAGGTCTGGGGCCGGGATAGTTGCTTCTGAGCAACTGACCGGGTGGCGGAGCGCAGAGCTCTTGAAGGGACGACGAGGGCTTGTCGGAGCATCTTGAAGCTGAATTGGGTATCTCGGGGGAGGGAGAGGGGTATCTTGTGAGTGGTATGTGGGGAGAGAGAGGGATGTTATGACACAGGATATGGCCGGGTATTGATGCTGCTCTTGGAAATTTTAGCCTCCCACTGCGCCGAGAGCTTGCACCGAGGCTGCACCACCAGCAAGCAAGTCTGGGCCGCCCGATAAGAACGATAAGACCCTGACGCATAGCTCGGCAGTACGTACCTTCTGAAGCTCCAGGGCTCCCCGGTAGGGGCCCTAGCATCTACACTACCACTGTGCACGGACCGTATCTTATCCTGGCCTTGTCCCAGCAGACTGGCCCAGAGCCGGCTCACCTCTGTTCCGAGCTTTTAGGTGGACTTGAATCCCAAAGCGCTCCTCCTCAACACCTTGACTTCAAAACTATCATTGCTACCTTGTATCCCTGTATCGGCTCCTGCATTGAGCTTTCGAGACACACGCATAATCACAACTCTGGCAAGCAACGAATCGAGGCCCATCACATATCACTGCATCATCTGAAGCACAGCCCGTTGCATCCCACCCAGGCTCGGGATACCAGTCAAGATGGACTCCTACGACCCTATGATGCTGGATAGCACCGGCGACTCGTCACGGATGATGGAGATAAAGATCACCGAGGTAAGCCCTGCGCGCCCAGCAACAAGCAATAGCGCCTGCATGTGTGATGGCCGGTTTCTAATGCGACGCCCAAACACCAGGCCGACATCCACCACGTCAACTTCAACCTCGCGAACGTCCAACTCTCCCTCGCAAACTCCCTGCGCCGAGTCATCCTTGCCGAGGTTCCAACAATGGCTATCGACCTGGTGGAGATCGAGGAAAACAGCAGCGTTCTGGCCGACGAGTTTATCGCACATCGACTGGGCCTGATCCCTCTCAACTCCAAGAACGTCGACGATGTCCTCTACTCCCGTGACTGCGAGTGTGAGCAATACTGCGAGATGTGCAGCGTCAAAGTTAGCCTGCATGCCAAGTGTACGACCGAGGGGGAGATTATGAAGATATACGCCCGCGATCTTGTCGTCGACCCCATGCGCCCCAACGAGTGGGTCGGCAACCCCGTCATCACGGATCCGGACGGCCAAGGTCCCTTGATCGCGAAGCTGCGTGAGGGCCAGGAGCTCAAATTGACATGCATCGCGAAGAAGGGAATTGCCAAGGAGCACGCGAAATGGGCGCCGACCGCGGCTGTCGGGTTCGAGTACGATCCTCACAACAACCTGGGACACACTGATCTGTGGTTCGAGGGCAAGGGGGAGGGCGCAAAGGCGGAGGACGAGTGGTATGTGACCTACCAGGCTGCAATAAATCTACGAGAGGAGACTAACATGAGTGCAGGCCAGAGAGCAAGTACGCCGCCTTCGAGGAGCCGCGCCAACCAGGTCAACCTTTCGACTTCAGGGCTGTTCCAGACAAGTTCTACTTCGAGGTCGAGAGCGCAGGGAATCTGGAGCCGGACGCCATCATCCAGCAGGGCATACTGGTCATGCAGCAGAAGCTTGCTGGCCTCATCCACTGCCTCAACGAGGGTGACAACGCTGGCGAGTATGGCGGTCCTCGCAGCCCCGACGGCATGAACGGCGGCGATCCTTGGCAAGACAACGGGTACACCACGCCTTACGGCAACGGTGGCTTCGGTGGTGCTACGCCATTCGGAACTACGCCCTACGGCAACCCGGGACAGAATGGATACTAGTCGTCGGTCTTGGAACAAAGGAATGCGTGTGTTGGACGTACCACTAGGCATTCACCTACTCGGTTGCATTGCGGACCTTGTCGACAGCGAGTGACGGCTAGGAGAGCAATGAAACTAGTCAGACGGCCCTATAGGGTGCTGCACTTTCGTGGCCTACCTGTCCTGAGCAGGTTGCTTCGTGGAATATCATCCATTGGCAACTAAGGATAAGACGCGGATACGCCTCAGCCGTCACACAACCCGGCAAGCTATATCGCACCAGTCGCTACTGCATACAAGGTGCCGCGGAGACGAGAGAGGTCGTAATTGGTTTTCGGAAGTCTCGTTGCCCCGCGGGTGAAAAGAGAGAAAGAGAGATACCATGATTGCATTGAACGGCGTCAGGTTGCTTGGGTTTTGGCAAGGGATGGAGGCTCATCATGGTCTGGAAAATAAAACACGTCATGTGCGTCTGAGGCTCGAAGGATGACAGGCAGATAAACTGATTCTGAGATTTCGTTCGTCGTGAACTACAGAATAATTGATGAATGTTACCGCTGACCGACGAATTCACGCTCTTCAAATAGACGCCTTGTCGATGCCGCAATTCAGTGACTTGCCGAACGCCATGCAATTCCGATAATTTGTGCCGTCGCCGGCATCTACGCTCTTATCCAGTCATGACTCCTGCCGGTCTATTGGGGCTCAGGCAAGCCCTTGACCTGTCTATATGCCTTGCGGTGCATTTCCAGGAATATGAACGTGGCGATTGTTTGCCTGTACCACGATATCGGTCAGTACTCATGCTTCCCGGGACGGTACAGCAGCAAGGGTTTCACTCACGGTCCGAGCCTCAAGAAACTTGGCACCCAGCCTCTGAACATCCACCCGAGCCCATGCGCAGCGGTGATGTCCCGCAGGAGCGTCACGATGCTCACACTCTTGCCCGACTGGGACATGACCCTCGTCTTGATGACATCGATAGGGCTGGTGACCGTCGCAGCCATGACGCCCGCCAGGAACGAAGCAGTAAAGTGCGTCGTCAGGTTGTCCGCCAGCGGGGTATACCGTATCAGCATGTTCTTGATGCTGTCATAAGTCGCCAGCTGGCTGGCCGTCATGGCGGCGGCCCTCGCGCCGTTGGGCAGGAACCCCCTGAACCAGCTCGTGATGCCCTCGGAGCGGTACATGGTCGCCATGCCGTGGATGGCGTGCCTGTAGTTGCGCCTGTGGTCCGGGTGCAGCACCGCGTCGTGCTGCATCCTGACGTTGCATATGTCGGCCGCGTTGCCCGACACCCCGCCCAGGAACCCGGACGTGCAGGACAGCGCGGCGAGGACGGGGAAGGACGGCTGCGCGCCGCCGTTCCGGGCGGTCAGGCGGGTCTTGACCTCCTCGTACAGCCCGAAGCGCACCGTCGAGTAGGTCCCCTGGCGCAGGATGGAGGCGGACAGGCCGTGGTAGAGGCCGGGGATGCCGTTGGCCGCGTAGACGTGCCTGAAGGTGCTGAGCATGTTCTTGGGCATGTCGCCCGACCGCATCTGGAGCCGTACCTGTTTTGGGTTCTTGTGTGTCAGGAGATAGGACCGGCCGGGGGCGCTGCGACGGGCGCGGGGACGCTTTATTGGTCTGGGAATACCTTCACTGTTTACGTGGGTCAGGCTCGCTGTAAGTCTTGTTGGTGGTACACGCGGCTTTGATTTTACTAACCTAAATCCAATGGATGTGTTACACATGCCGCAAGGACACTGGCGCTGCCTCCAAACCAGAAAGGATATCGAATTGCAGCAATGCTCGTATGTTCATTGTGGTTCGGGTCCGGAGTCAATCTGGACGGCGCCGAAGCCGTGACGGCCTCCTCTCCTGGCCGCATTGTTATTGCAGCTGTAGAGGATGGTTCCTACACGAGCATCTCCTCTCGGATCGATTGTGTTTGCAGAAGCCCTCGTAACGATGCTGGACCCTGATCTACGTGGCCACATCATGCAAGATTGATTGTGATAAAGGGCCGTAGCCATTCAATTGACGCGTTGCAGCCAACGAAGGGTCGCGACAACCCCAAATGTGAGACGTCATTATGCATGTCCAGGTGGCTTTCGGCAGCAGCACTGAGGGACCTGGCAACTGCTGGAAGTCGTGTGACAGCCGCCGCGGGAGATCAACCGGCTGTCGCACTGCAGCGGCAGGCAATTATTTGCTGCCGTCGGACCAAATGGGAATTTCTGAGCACCCGAAAACATTCACAACTCGCGCGGTCGACGGGGAACTTCTCATAGGGCTGACTTTGGCCCCCCCAGAAAGGAAGAAAAAGGTTTTCGTTCGGTGGACATGGCATGACAGCATCGCTATAATCCAGTCACAATGGCTTCTTCTCAATGGAGACTTATAACCCGTGCGGCTCCGTCTAGGCTCGGTCGCTCCGTAACGCCGCTGTGCCAAGTACCCCTCCGGAACCAGCTCCGGAGTAGGAGTCTCGAGCTCCTCGCGCTCCCCAGAGCCACTCAACGTTCCTGCTGGGCAGCCTACTCGACAGGTGACTAGTCCTCCTGAACCACCGTGGCCCCTGATCCTCTGACACGATGAAGCTGCCGCGCCGGCCAACCCCACCCCCACCACGAGCACGAGCTCGAGCTCGAGCTCAAGCGCCCCCTCGACGGTCGAGATAGATGGCCGCACCGACCCCACAGACAGCTGGTTCAACGTGCCGTCCAACGTGATAGCCGCGACCACCCGCAAGCTTCACCTGCAGAAGGACCACCCCGTCTCCATAACACGGCAGATCATCGAGTCCGTCTTCCCCCAGCCGACATACAAGTACTACAACGACTTCCACCCCGTCGTCTCGGTCGACGAGAACTTCGACTCGCTCGGCTTCCCCCCGGACCACCCCGGCCGTGCCCGCTCGGACACGTACTACATCAACGAGCGGACGCTCCTGCGGACACACACGAGCGCGCACGAGGCGGCCATCTTCAAGGCCAACGTCAGCGATGGCTACCTCATCAGCGCGGACGTGTACCGGCGCGACGAGGTCGACAGGAGCCACTACCCCGTCTTCCACCAGATGGAGGGCGCGCGGCTGTGGGACCGCACGAGGGTCCCCGACGGCGACATAGCCGCCGCGGTGTGGGCCGACGTGGAGAGGCTGCCCAGGCACGGCATGAAGGTGGAGGACCCCAACCCGCCGCACCACCCGGAGCGCAACCCCCTGCAGTCCGCGCACCACACCCCGGCCGAGGCCGAGGCCATCGCCGCGCACCTGAAGCGGTCGCTCGAGCTGATGGTCGTGGAGATCTTCACGCGCGCCAAGGGGGCGGCGGCGGCGGCCGACCCGGACTACGCGGACGAGCCCCTGCGCGCGCGCTGGGTCGAGGCCTACTTCCCCTTCACCAGCCCCTCGTGGGAGCTCGAGGTGTACTACCAGGGCGACTGGCTCGAGGTCCTGGGCTGCGGCGTCACGCAGCAGAGCCTGTACGCCAACGCGGGCCAGCCGCAGCAGCTGGGCTGGGCGTTCGGCATCGGCCTGGAGCGCATCGCCATGCTGCTGTTCGACATACCGGACATCCGGCTGTTCTGGTCGCGGGACCCGCGGTTCCTGGGCCAGTTCGCGGGCGCGTCGGATAACCTAGACCTGGTCAGGCGGTTCGTGCCCTTCTCGAGGCACCCCGAGTGCTACAAGGACGTGTCGTTCTGGCTGCGGTCGACGTCGTCTGCGGCTGGGGGCAACGCCGAGGCGGTCAGCGCGCATGACTTCCATGAGAACGACCTCATGGAGGTGGTGCGCAGCGTGGCGGGCGATGTCGTCGAGGACGTCAAGCTCGTGGACGAGTTCACGCACCCCAAGACGGGCAGGAAGAGCATGTGCTACAGGATCAACTACCGTAGCCTGGAGAGGACGCTCACCAACGTCGAGACGAATGAGATCCACGACGACGTGAAGAGGCTACTTGTGGAGAAGCTGGGCGTCGAGATTAGGTAGACTATATGTAGACTATATGCTGTACGGCTGTTGAATAACACCGGCGCTGGGTGTGTATCACAGCTAGAATGCCGGGCTGTCTGCTCGGCTGTGTTCACGCGGAAATCCAGGTTTACCCAAACGAGAAGCCTTGAGCCCATGGACGGAGATGACCTGCGGGGTGTGGAGAATGTTGCAGGCAAAGAAACGTCTTCGGCCCGGATGAGGGCATCGCATTGCTGTGATTGCTATGTAAGCTGGTCGTTGCAGCATGGCTCCGGGAATCAGGTAGTAGCCACGATATCGCGGAATTACCATTGGACAATCCCGCTCTGCCTCAGAGCCCAAGATTTACAGATGCACACGAAACTCTAAACCAAGTTACCCTGAAGGTCCTCGTCACTGCCGTGCATCGAGGGCGATCCAATCTGGCCAGTGCAGGGATCTTGTCTCGACTGAGTGTTACCTGGGTATTCAGGTATTCCAGATGCCCAGCGGGGTTTGTGCCGTCACCCAATAACAAACCTGAAGTGAGCGGCCAATGGCACGGGTACAAATCTTCAAATGCTGGTGTGCCGTAGGGTACGTGCAGCCGACGTCTCCGTGTTCTCTTTTCATCCTGATCTGGGGAAACACTAGGGGCCTGCGGGGGAGAGACGGACAGCCGAGATCTTGGTTCTGAGAGGGAGGAAGTGGTGGCTGTGCAGCAGATAATTCTCTGGTCTAGGTCTGGCCCGACCAGGGAGCTGGAAGAAATCACCAAGGGGATCTGCGAGGTTCTAGAGTCAGGTCAGGGGGGGAGACCGACCGATCAGCATATGGTTGACGGCGATGGCTGTTGACGGCGATGGCTGGATGGGGGGATGGCTGAGGAGGGACCGGGTGAGCGGCCGATGGCGACTAAAAACTTCGTAAGTCTCCTCGGCATCAACTGATCATGACTGTAGTCAGGAAAACGAGGTTAACATTGCCGTATTACAAGTGTACGAGGCGGGAGGCAAATGAAGTGCAAAACGAAGAGGAGTTGTGGCTTGTGAGTTCTATAAGTGGCTTCTTTTGAATTGTATTATCTGACCGCTCCGGCTTGCGCCCTAGCATTGCGGGCTCATATTTATTGCGGTCTGCTTTGATTAGTTACTATTGCCTAATGGTATGATTTGTGTTCGTCGCCAATACAGTATGAGCAGATGATGACCTCCCCCGGCAGTACGCATGATGGATAATAAGAGCTGATCACCGTATCCAGCGGAGATGATGGGGAGAGATATCATGGCTTGGACAGAATGGCTGAGGGCAGGTCAAACGTCATCAACCACGACGAAAGCCCAAGCGAGACAATGGCTGAGTTTTGCAAGTCATTTGTCCATAGCAGATTATCAGGAGAAGGAGGGAGGCTTATGCAGGAAAAGCTCGGGCGGTATCCATCTCGGCAGTCGGTTGAGGTTGTTCAACACATGGCAATGGTAGTGCTAATTAATGGCATCGGCTCGGCCTGGCCTCGAGGGTGACAGGAGGGGAGCAGAGGCCGCCTCTGTGAACAGCGAAAAGCTCTTTAACTAACTACAAACTTTCACTATTGGGTTGAGTATCAGATCAGACAGCTAATAAACATGAGGCTGTGTGGTTTCGACCTAGCCAGACCACTCAAACTCAGGTGTAGTAGGGCATTGGATGTTGACATCTCCGGTTGTGAGGTATCGGCGCATCTTGGGTCAAGAACCCGGATTACAATACAGTACTACCACAATGCAGTAGACTACTACCTATACACGTGCTAACGTACTACCCCGAATACAAGTCCTGGAAGCTCCTCTCGAGGGAGATGTGGCTGCAAGCTTGTCCCGGAGGCCCAGGTGTGGCAGTGTCGTTCATGATTCATTAGAGATCCAAATCATCCATGCAAAAGCCGGTCGTGGCTGGCTGTCGCCGTCCCCGTCGCGTGTCGCCTGTCGCTTGTTCGTTGTCGCTGTTGTGCTGTAGCCCGTGTCATGATGAGGTGAGTACTTGGCGTGGCGAGAAACGGTCGGGGGAGGCAGCTTGGAAGAGACGGCTGTACGGGGTCATGGCTAGGGCCGTGACGCGCCTCCGGACGATGCGCAGTCAGGGGTAAAAATTCCG
>LKEB01000023.1:80301-96528 GCA_003795295.1 Cytospora leucostoma | reverse complement strand
TGCGCCAGCCAGCCAGCCAGCCAGTCTCGACCCCGTTCATAGCCAGTCCACCCGGGCAGGGCAGTCCACCTGGCGCCTGGGCGGTCCAGACGTGCAGTACAGTACATTAAGTATATGGGGTTTAGATACTGAAATAAACTACTGTACGGTGCAGTCTTCCAACCAGTGTCCAGTAAGATCTTCTCGAAACAAACAAAATATTGCAGTGCACATACGATGCAGTACCTAGGTATTCTACTGTACACCGTATTCCTAACCTGCTCTGCCGCTCGCATACGCCTCCAATCTAAAGCGGGTCATATGCAGGGAAAATGTGAGGCCTGTGGTTCTTCTTGTTTGTGATAGTTTGCTTAATCCAGGGCTTATCTGAACCTTGGAAGGTCTCATTGGAGGTTGGGAGGTTGGAAGCCCTGAAAACCAGTGATTGCCAGTTGCTTTGCCAGTGTTTGTCAGTGCCTTCTGCCAATTGGCAGCGATTCCCGTACCGGATCTGTACGAACCTGGCACGCACATGCATTAGTATGGGTAGTAACGGTAGTATCAGTAGGTACTACAGTTAGTATCACTACCTAAGTATGTACGTACAGTAGTATTCATGCCTGCATTGGCTTCAACTGCGGGAAATCCCAGATCCCCCTTGTCCGCTTTGGTCCTGGTCTCTCCTCTTAGCGCCCTTCCCTAACGGTGCTCAGCCACAATCTCCAGTCTCTAAAGTTATGGACCTTGTACTATGGACCTCCCAGGTGCCCTCCCAGGTGCCCTCCCAGCCGCCATCCATCCTGGCCATCCGTCCTGGCCATCGCTAACAAACGACGACAGGAAGAAGACCCCATCTGTCCATCTGACAACCCAACCGCCGCCGTCGTCAATACGATCCGCACTTTTACCTTTCTGCATAAGAACCGCCCATCTCCCTCCTCACCCATTCCACCGCATTCCAAGCCCGCCATCAACATCACCATAACCATAACCACCACCACCAACAACTTCCAAGGGTTATCATTACCATCTACGAACGCAACAACCACCAGTACATACATAGGTACATGCTGCAGCGCACCGATATACTCGCCACCTCCACCGCACTTCACATCCACATCTTGCGCGCATAACCGGATATCTCCACGAACAACCTCCACCACTCTTCACCAAAGACAATAATACCACACAACAAGATGGCGTCAACATCGTCACCGACATCGCCCGAGAGCAGGCCACAACCGCTTTCCCGCGCGTCCAGCCGCTCCTCCAGGGTGTCCCTGACTCTTGATCTCTCCAGTCTACCACCACTACAGCAGCCGACCCCAGCAACCAACACACTCCTCTTCACCAACCTCCAAGACACCTCCATCTTCCGGCCCGACAACCTCGAGACGATCAAGGACCTGATCCTCAAGACGGCGCCCATCCACACCTGGGCGCCGCTCAAGTCCTTCCGCCGCATCCTGGTCTCCTTCTACACCGAGGCCGACGCCATAGCCGTCCGCTCCGTCTGGGACGGCGAGGCCGTCATGGGGGAGCGGTGCCGCGTCTACTTCGGCCAGCCCACGCCCCTCGACGTCTCGCCCAACACGCACCTGGCCCTCCCCGACGCCGGCAAGCTCTTCTTCATCAGCCCCCCTCCCTCGCCGCCCCACGACTGGCAGCAGACCGTCGAGGGCGCGCCCAACAAGGAGGTCCACGCCGAGGACCTGGCCGAGGCCCTGGCGCGCCTGCACCACACCAAGAACAGCTACGCCGCGGAGCAGTCCCCCGTGAGCCCCGTCGAGGCCGGGAACAAGAGCCCCGGCGGCTTCGGGAACGCCTCGCCCAGCAACAACAAGGCGAGGAGCCGCAGCTCCACCCTCATCTTCCACCCCGACCACCACGGCAACAGCCCCAACCTCCCCTGTGTCCTGGTCGACGACATGACGGACGAGCCGGAGGATCCCGTCAGCCCCATGGAGGTCGAGCCCAAGCCGACTGTGGTCCATACCGCGCGGCCTCCTGTGGAGCTTATGAACGACGCATAGGCTGCCGGGGATACGTGCTTGGATTTTTGACTTGTCATCACTTCAGAGGTGTGTTTTGGCTACGGCGTTGGGATGAGGTTATCAGTGGGGAGGCGCATCAATGGAACCTTGCATCATGGAGCATTTGTTTTCTCTAATCGGCCCCATACAGCCGTTAAGGTGGCATACATCACGATAGATTACGGGGCAGAGGCATTAGGCGTTGGAGTTTTTTTTTTTTTTTATATCTCACCCCAACAAGAGTTACTTGAGTTGAGGGCATCGTTATTACGAGGAAACTATTGAGCCGGCTGTATAAAGGTTTTTGCGGCTGAGGAGAAGCCCATCCAGTCCATAGGAGATCAGTCTATACGAGACCAATTATGAAAAAAAAGATCCAAAAAGAGGCATACTCGTCCCCTTCCACTTTTCGCCAATGTGCCTCGCCCATATACACTCCCCCAATTCCCATCAATCAGTATCAAATCCCCTTCTTCATCCCCCGCGGCGCCGTCAGGAAAGTCACTTAGTACGAGCGGACGACAGGCCCAAGGCCAGCGGACCCGGACCCGGATCCCAGAGATCCAGAACCAAGCCACGCTCCCCACAACCCACAACGCCGCCGCAAGCACCAACACAGCAACCGTGGTCCAGCCAGCCCTTCGGCGCGCGCAAGCGTCACTGTGTAAGCAAGAAAAGGGCCGGTACGCAGCCCCGAATCCTCCGGCCCGCAACGTGGCATGGCTGAGTAAGTACCGGCCCAGAGCTGCGGCACGCCCTCGAAGGTCGTCCGTGGAGTGTTGGTCACCCTGCCCCAGGCCGATGGTCTTTTGTCGTTGGATCTGCTTGCTTTGCCATGTCGTGTCGTATGTGGGAAAAAAAAACCTTACTGATGCGCTACACTACACGACGAGGTCGGCCGCGTCAGCGGAGACTGGTCGCGCCTCGTGGATCCCTCCGGCCTGTACTGGGTCGTTCCTTGTTATGTATGTGGGGAGGGGAGTGACTCTTTGCTACGAGATATGAGTGATACGGAGGGAGGCAGGAGAACGCAGGCAGGCAGGTAGGCAGGCGGACAGGCAGAAAGGCAGAAAGGCAGACAGGTAGAGCCTGGCATACACCTCGGCCCTCTGTTCGTCGAGAAACGGTACCGCCCCCGTTGCGCGTGAGGTATGACCACGAAGTTACGAAAATCCTGCCCGACGAACCAGCGACCGGCGTCCAACACCCTCCTGCCCCCGTCCAGCCAGTGCGCCTCGACACATAAGGAATCCACCTTACTGGAATGGACCCGGCGGCGGCCGACAGCCCACTCAACCCGGTAGGAGGGATCGTCCGCCAGCATCAACGGCAACGTGTCGACGTCTGCCTTCGACGGGGGGCGCGACTCTCCAACAGGACCCACGCCCACCGGTGATCCACCGGCCGTGGCTGCGTCGGTGACCCCCCAGGAGGTAAGCCACCCAACCCTCATAGAGCCCCAGGATCGACAGTGTTGCCGGCGTGGTGTTTGTCTGAGGAGGAGATGGGAATCGCGAGGAGGCTGTGGCCGGGCCTCGTCTTGGCCCTGCGGACTTCCGTGGGATAGATCTGTCTTTGATGATCCGGGTGGGCTCAACTCGTCGGTTTAGTCTGGAGACTCTGCGCCTAGGTGTCGTTTGTAACCCAGCGTCCGGAGCGCTTCAAAGCCCAATGCGATGCCTGATTCAGAGAGTTCGACCATCGTGAGATGCCTACCCTATCCTAAGCTCCCCCAAGCTCCCCTGAGCTGTTCCTCCCCGCCACTATCGCCGCAGTCCCTGGGCCGTCCATTTTACGCCTGGGGACCTCGGCAGGAAGCTCGCTAGGCCCAGGACCATGTTGAGGCTCGATCTGCGAGCTGGAATTAAGCTCTGGATCTTCCACTCCGACGGCAGAAGTGTCAGTCAGCGAGGGCAGAGTGTCCACAGTATGCTCACTCCGGTCACATCGCTGGCGTCGCTTTCGAGGGCGTCCACGCTCCAACTCATCGTCCGAATCACAAGCCCATAACCTTCCACGCGCGTTGTTGTCATACCACTCACCCTCCCTCTTCGCTTCTTCGTCCGAATCACTGGCCCATAACCTTCCACGTGCGTTGTTCTCATACCACTCAGCCTCCCTTTTCGACTCGTCGTCCGAATCACAAGCCCAGACACTCGACCTCCCCTCGTCCCACCCACCCTCTTCATCCAACTCATTGTCTCCGGTAGCCTGAGAGCGAGACCGCTTCCTACCGCTACTTGCGCTCGTGCTCTTCGTAAGACCACCCCCACTGTACATACCCCTCAGAGCGCTCTCGGACAGCCACTGCATAGTCACCTCATACGCCTCCCGTGAGCCACCGGCTACGGTCTGAGCTTGCCGCCTCGCCACATATCTGGAGACTGCCGAGTATGCTACGAAAGGCTTGGCCAGCATGAATACGGCCTGCGCGAACTTCGCAAACAGGTATGCCTTGCCCACGTCCTGCAGGGCGCCTCTCTGCACCGGCACATTATGCCACTGGGAAGCGAACTCCCGGACGCCGGGTGTCGGTGTAGCGAGCACGTGGACCACGAAACTATCCCGCTTGGGGACGAGGGCAAACATATGAGCATCCCATACCGTGTGTAGATCGTGGCGCATGTAGACCTGATTGCGGTTGGTATCGATGAACCGCGGCTGCTCCTGATCGTCCTCATATCGTCTCATACTGTTCCTCTGATACCAGTCGACGTGGGCCGAAGGGACAAGATGCGCCCTGTGGACAGCATAGATGTTGTTAGATATGATGCAGCGCTGCCCGGGCAGGGGCGGGACTGCGAATGTAGGGGAAAGGGGTGCCGTCGACACCGGGCGTTCGTCTGCGTGGCCGGTCGGGAGCGCGTCCCATCCTAGGGCTGCGAAGCCGCCGTGGGGGGATCCCCACTCCTCGAACCTCGGAACGACTGGATATACATCGCCGTCGTCGCCATGTCGGTCGGCGATGAACCAGTAGCTCTCCCTCGTGAGTATCCCATCGGGTGCATCCACTACTGGGTCCTGCCCATCCCGGTCGGTCGCGAGGTAGCCGTTGAAGGCGTTATTAGCGATGATCTGGCAGGCTAGCAGCGCAGTGCGGTGATGCACGCCGGCCACCGTTTCGTGTTCCGGTCCCAGTGCCGTAGAGGTCTGCTCGGTGTGGTCCAGTCGGGGTAGCCTGAAGAGGATGTCTTCGGGGTCTGGGTAGGCCGGGTGCCTGAATGATATCGTGGGCCATGGAGGTAGTACCGAGGTAAGATGTTCATTGACTCGCTGCTTCAGTGCGACCCGGTCCATGGCTGCGACTGTGCTCGTTCTGAACAGCGGCAAGCTGTCTGGCAAGGCGAAAGGGAACACAGCGGTGCCGAGGCCCAGCCTCCGAGCAATGAATAGAGGTGCAACTCTAGACAACCTAAAGAGCCCAGATTAGGGATGAATTGATGATGAGGAGAAAGACAACCTATGAACGACGGTCAAATGCCGTTCGGTGGGTGGGCATATCTAATAGCTAGCAGTATACAGGTGGGTAGGTAGATTAGTAGATGGGTAGAGTAATCGGTAGGTAGACAGGTAGAGTAGTAGAGTAGGTAGGCAGAGTAGTAGGCAGGGTAGTCCTAGACTACTAAGCCCGAGTAGATTACGATAACGCCTAAACAATACTGCAGCTAATTCTAGTACTTGACTCTTCCAGCGCAGTAGGTTTATGAAGTACGCTTTATATATAAGATATATAAAAATGGGGATTAGCACTACCTAGGGAGAAGCGTGCAGCGATAGGGGGCCTTATCGCCGTTATACTATACTTCGAAGCGAGTGCTATTCCTTGCCAGTTCGGCGCCGGGGGTGGTGCAGTCCCTTTGTACAGTGTCTCCGTAGCTCCCGGACGTAGCGCTGTGGGGACCCCCGGCTCTACCCTCCAACTCGCCCGCAGCCTGTGGCGATCAGCACTCCAGGCCCGACGCCCTGGAAAATTTCTGGAAAAGACGAGAGACCATATTCCTCAATCATCCCCAGCACTCCGCGAACAACAACCACCTGCATCTCACAGGCTAGCGACGACCTAACATGGCTTGTTCATGCCGCACATCCGCCCTGCGGATATTTGTCCGAAGTCTCACAGAGGTGTACGCACCGAACAATACCCTCACAAGGACGACGGCATGGCGCGACACCCGCCGCAAGCTTCCTCTTCGCGCCACCCGGTTCGGCGCCTCCTCCTGTCGGCAACTCCACGCATCTACACCGGCATGTAGCTCCGCGCAGACCGAGACCGAGACCGAGTCCGAGGCGGTCGATGAGGTCTCATCACCGTCAGACACGGCTGGACAACAAGCGCCGACAGACGAAGGAGGCGCGGTGCAACAGCACGAGTTAGAGGAGCCCACGGCAGAGAGTCCTGATGTTGCAGATGCTGAGCATGAGGCCACGCTGCCAGAGGGTGACATACTTTTCGAAATAAAACTACGCTCCAGAAACGCCAGGAAGAAGCTGAGGAGATACGGAACCACGGCTGCACCAGCCCAGGCGACGGGGGATCAGGTGGTACAGGAACAGGAAGTACAAGGTGTCCAGGAAGTACAGGCGATCGAGGAACCGCAAGAGGCCCAGGAAGTGCAGGATATCCAGGAAGAGGAACCGCAAGAGGCCCAGGAAGTGCAACACACCCAGGAAGTGCAGGACATCCAGGAAGTGCAGGAGCCCCAGGGTTTCCAATGGACTCAGAAGCCCCAGGAAGCGCCCAAGCTCCAGGAGGTACAGGAAGCCAAGAAAGAGGAACCTGTGAGGGTGAGCAAGGTCTTCGTTGATGAAACGCGAGGGTCCAAGAAATCACCGCGCAGACCTCTTCGTGAAGGATGGGACCCCAAAGACGGAAGTTCAAACGAATTCACCCGCGAACCCGTTCCTCCCAAGGAAGAGAAGTGGAAAGACAAGAGGCCGTTGTGGGCGATACAGAAGGAAGCCCTGAAAGCGAAGTTCCCTGAGGGCTGGCAGCCGCGCAAGAAACTCTCACCGGATGCACTTGCTGGGATCCGGGCGCTTCACCAGCAGTATCCCGAGATTTACACAACAGCGGCTCTTTCGGAGAAGTTCGAGATATCGGTCGAGGCCATCCGCCGAATCCTGAAGGCCAACTGGGAGCCCGCACCGCAGGAGGAAGAGGAACGCCAGAAGAGGTGGTTCAACCGCGGGCTGAAGATATGGGAGAGGTATGCAGAGCTGGGCAAGGAGCCGCCCAGGAGGTGGCGGGAGGCAGGGGTGCAGCGGAAGAACTGGAATGGTAGGAGGTGGGAGGAGGACGAGGAGGATGAGGACGAGCACAAGCAGGGGGTCGACGAGGAGAGACTCAAACGGCTGAGGGCGCAACTCAAGTTGGCCAAGAGCCTGATGTGAGGTGGTGGCCACGGAAGTTAATCCATTGGCTGTCCACACGAGGCTTCGAAAACAAAGGAAGACCCGAGTCTTGGTAGATTGACCTGAAGGGCTGTTGACTTGATAACGATAACGACAGCCCCATCATCATTTTATTGACTGCCTACCTATATCATGTTCGGAATTTCTTCCGGACATCTACCACACTACGCGCCACGAGATGCATGGTTGGCAGATCACCCGATGGAGCCCCTGAGATTACCTCAGATCCAACCTTAAGATGGGTCTCCACGGATTGGCCAACCACTGGCCCAGGTGTCCCGACACTCCGGGCCACTTGCGGATGGTTGCATCTGGCCCTGGCTTTTATCCGAAAGTGGCTCATGTTCAACCACCGCTTTGAGCATAACGATCATCAGATGCCTTCACGAGAACATTCGTGTGTTGCATCGGATCTTTCACCCCCCGCGATCTCCTTTCTTGCTCCTCTCTCCTCTCTTACTCACCTCTCTTTCTCTTACATCTCCACCCGGACGAGGAACAGCGTGTCATGGCTCCCCATTGACGCATTGGTCCAATCATTGTAGATAGACTCATTCAATGTGGATGTGTTGACTTGGCAGTGCAGTGAAGACCTACTCATGCCCTGCTTCATGCCGGCCATACTTTCAGTTTGACACCGGCAGAAAACACACGGGCCAATTCTTAATTTTTTCTTTTATATTTAGACCTTCGCGCGTGGCGAGGACGAGGAGGAAGATTGCCTTTCTCTGTGGCTTTGATTAGACTCGTGTGTTTGATTTACCGATTTCTTCACCTGGATCGTTGCTTCTCTTGCTTGCGATCCTTCACCGTCTCTTTCTTTGCAATATACCCTGGTTGCTTCTGCTTCTGCTCCTGCTGGACTCACCTGCCTCTCTGACAAAGTCCTCGGGATTTCTCGAGAGCTACCGAAGCTAGTTCATTGTACGTGTGATGTATATGGTGGTTTGCTTGTGGGGAGGCTCCGCTATGCTAGCGATCACAGCTGCATCTACTCGTACACATTGGTTGCTAACTTGACTGAAAAGGCTTTTTTATCCCTCTTGCTTGCAAGCCTGTTGCTGTTTGTTCTCACCGAGACATATAATAAGACATACGTACTAGTCTTTACCACACCGCCTCGTCGAACGCTGCCGGAACTCTGGGCCTCGCCACTTCTTGCTCTTCTCGGCCCACCAGCATGCCGTCTCGATGAATTCAGCGCCCGAACAACAGGATCCAATAATCATGGCTACCACGCCTTCAAATCGCCAGCAGAAATTGGCGCCTCCCAGCATGCAGGTCTCAGCCGCTCCCAAGCCCCCAAACAGAAGCCGGACTTATGAGCCGCGCCTGTTCCTGAAGAGGGTTGCCGGTACGACATGCAGCTCACCGACCGGATTTGACTCTGCGGATAGTTGCTTTGCGTACATAGCCGGAGGAGCTGCCGTGGTGGTGGATGTGGACGGTGGCGAGCACGCTCAGCGGTTCTACCGTGCTCGTCCTACAGCGGTCCCCGTCTTCTCCGTTACCCCGGTACAACACGGCTCTTCCATGCCCGTTCCTGCTCTCAGGGGCCGCCCACCCAAGGCGAACGATGCGAGGAACAGGGTGGCCCCGCGAGATTCGTCGGTTGATCGGGGGGAATCCCTCGCCTCGAAGACCTGGACCAGCCGTGAGCGTATCAAGGCCGCGACATGTGTTGCTCTGAGCAGGGACGCGAGGTTCCTCGCGGTAGGCGAGACCGGATACGCCCCAAGGGTTCTCATCTTCAGCCTGCAAGACGGCTCTTCCGACGTGCCCCTGATGTCGCTGAGCGAGCATGGGTTCGGCGTCCGAGCCGTCGCGTGGTCTCAGGATGGGAAGTTTCTCGCCTCCCTCGGCACCGCGAACGACGGCTTCATCTTCATATGGAAGGTCGACCCTCGCAACGGCTCGGCCAGGTTCTTCCAGCAGAACAGGTGCACAGCCCATGTCAACGGCATGGTCTGGCTGGGCAACACTCTCGTCACTTTCGGCATCCGGCACGTGAAGGCCTGGAAGGTCGACGAGGTACAGCGACCGACCTCGCCTCCGAAAAAGGTCGGAGCCAGGGACCTCAGTGCCCCGGCTCCGGACTCTCAGCGCACCCTGTCTGGCCGAAACGTTGTCCTCGGGAATCTGCTGGAAGCCAACTTCACATGCGCGCAGACCTTGGACGAAACGCATGCGCTCCTCTGCACAGATGCCGGCGATGTGTGTCTGCTTGATGACACTTCCGGACAGACCAAGTTGACGCGGGTCGCCGAGTTGGACTTTCCCATCACCTGCTGTACCCAGCGCGGCCCAGTGGCGGTGATTGGAGGCAGAGACGGCCAGCTTGCTACTCTCAGTGTCGACTCGACCCTGGCCTTGAGTCCGAGTCCCGAGATGGGAGAGTCGGGCCTGGCCGGACTCACCGTTGTGGGTGTTGTGCAGGACCAGCTCGTGACGATAGATCCGGAGCGGTCGATCGACATCTGGGACGCGGATAGCCTGCCCGACATTTCTGCCGAAGGCTTCACACGAACCCGGTTAGCTGGGCAGAATGACCCTATACTGGGAATACAATCGATTGTCAAACAAGAGGACGACGACCCCGTTTTCTTCACCTGGTCAGGATCCGGAAAAGTGCTCCTATGGGACCTGAATGGTGGTCTCAAGAAAAGGTTCGATATCGTCGTGGAGGACTGCTACACAGGCGACGAGACAAAGCCCAACAACCAGTTGTGCGTGGTAAGGGCCGATGGCCGTGGGAGATTCTTCGCAGCTGGTGACCGAGTGGGCGTGCTGCGTGTACTAGATCACGCAACTGGAGAGCTTCTCCTGGAGACGAAGGCTCATTCATCAGAGATCACCCACATCTGCGTTCACCATGACGAGTCAAAAGCTATAATAGCAACATGTGGGCGGGACCGCACTGTTCAGCTCTACAGCCAGACACCTAATGGGTCCTTCGACCTCTTGCAGACCCTGGAGTTCCCTGCCAGGGTCACCAACCTGATCCTCTCGTCGGATGACAAGGTCATCACCTGCTCCATAGACCGGAATATGCAAGTTCACGAGCTGATCAGCAAGGAGGAAGAGCCAAACACCTTGGCTGCCGTTCAGACTAGATCGATCCCCCTCAAGACATCACCGACCTCGATGGCTATGGGATCAAACTGTCGTTCAATATTCGTGTCCGGTGTCGACCGGGCCATCTACCAGTTCGACCTCGAGAGTGGGCGGCAATTAAACTCCTTTAAGTGCACAGACGAGAAGGGCACAGAGAACGTCGTGGTCGAGTCGCTCGTCTTCGGATCCCCGAGGACCGACGACGGGCCATCCTTCCTCCTGGGCCTCTCAAACACAGACAAGTCCGTCCGGGTATACGACTCCAGCACCGGAGCCTTCATGGATCGCGAGTGGGGCCACACAGAGTCCATCAACGGCGTCGCGCTCATCGACGACAAGGACACGGGGCGCAAGGTCGTCAGCGTCGGCTGCGACGGGACCATCATGATATGGTACCTCAACCTGCGGGACCAGCCCGAAGCGAGGTCGGGGAGCACCTCCCCGCCGCCCACGAGGGACGGAGCCGCGGCCCTGGGCGCCAGCGCCAGCGCCAGCCGCCCCCCACTCCGCCGCGTCCTCTCCAGGGGCCAGCTCTCCGAGTTCAAGCGGCCGGCCTCGAGCGGCGGGCAGCAGCAGCCCTCCCCGCCGAGGACCCTGCGCCCGCGCAGGTCGAGGCAGAACCTCGGGCCCCCGCTCACGCGGACGCCGACCGCCCCGGCGCAGTACCAGCAGCCGTCCTACCCGCCGTCGTCGTCCGGCAGCGCCGCGGCCGTCACGGCCGGGCAGCAGCAGGCCGCCACCACACCCGCGCGCAGGGCCTCGTCGAGCAGGTCGTCGGGCGGCGCCAGCCCGCCGTCGAGTCCCCCCTCGTCGGCGTCCCTGACCAGGGTGAGGCAGAGGCGGCCGTCGCTCCCTGTCTTCAACACACCCACGCCTAACCCTACATCGTCGTCCGCGAACAACAACAATAATAATAACCTGCCGGTCGCGACCGCGACCGCGGCGCGCAAGAAGACGAGCGCCACTAATCTGCGGTCCACGTACGCCACCGGGACCGGGACCGGAACCGGAACCGGCAGCAGCAGCAGCAGCCCCACACCGGTGACTGCCCAGGCGGCCGCGGAGCAGACGTGTCGCCAGCTCCGGGCCTACCGCAAGAAGCTCGCCTCCTCGTCCTCCTCCTCGTCGTCCGCTGATGCCGTCACGCCGGAGGTCCAGGCCGAGCTGGACGCTGAGCTGCGGCTCACGCTCGCGGCCATCAGTGACAGGATAGCCAGCAGCAGCAGCGGTGACAGGCAGCAGGCGGCTGGCAGGGAAGGTGGTGAGAGCAGCGTCCTGGGGGGGCTGCTCGACCAGTACAGCGAGAGGCTGGTGAGCATGCTGGACGAGAGGTTGGTGCTGCGGCTGGCGGAGATGAATTTGAACGGCAGCGGCAACGGCTGTGGGAATGGTGGTGGTGTCAATAGTGGCATGGAGAGGCCGGCCCTCCTCACGCCTCCTATTGATGTTGATCGGGAGCGGGGAGAGCACTCGTAGCAGTAGGGGTATGTGAAAAGAAAGAAAAAAAGAAGACAAGAAAGGAAAAAAAGAAGACCAAAAGGCAATCATTCAAAAGAGAAGATTCACATTCACTATACACTACTCTCTTTTGTCGTCCCTTCCAATGTGTTCTGTATACACAGACCGGTGTTATATTGCAAGGCGTTTGCTTCTAGCGCTTCACACTGCTTTGCTGTTTCCTTGTGTTTTGGAGCCCCGATACTTCCCTATTTCACATACGAGGTTCGTACAGGTCCTGGGGGGAATGGTTGTGTCTCAACATCGAAAGACTGGCGTTTTGGATATCACAGCATTACATACACGGGATGATGCCAGACACCCGGCCACTCGCTCAGAAAGATGACGATGGTTATGCCGCAGCGTTGTGTGCTCGGTTTTGGATAGCTCGGCTGCGAAGAAGGATTGGCAAGGGATGCTAATACGGACGCAGTTGAGGGGCAATGGGATTGGTGTTCTTACACGGAGATGACTTCTTTGGTCTTCAAGATATTTATACCCTTCGTTGATACTGTACGAAGTCGTCCTGTCACTAAATCAAGGTCAAGGCGCCAGGATAGACGCACGCATGTGAGAAGTGAACTTCCAAATGTGAGAATTATCCTTCACATGTTGCAAAATTAAATATCTATCCATCCATCCCCATTGCGGTTCCATTTTTTCGAACGTGAGATGTCTCCGTCTTTTCCAACCGCTATACTACAAGGCCCTCCTCAAGCGCCTCATCTCTCTCCAACCTCTCCAGCCCCTTGCACACGGCGCCGTAGACCCTCAGGGGCACGGCAACCTCAAAGCTCTCGCAGGTGAGATTCTCCGCCGCGACGGCGACCAGTCCGCCCCGATCGTCCCGTGATATCTCCTCCAGGAGCGGATGGGGACCTTGTTGCTGCTGTCTTGCCGGCTCTGATGACAGCAGTCGTCGGTCTTGACCCTGTTCGCCCTCCTGGTCAAATTGATCTCGGTCCTGCTCTTCTATGGCTCGCTGTTCCACGTCCTGCGATGGCACCACGAATTCCAGCCTGATCTTCCAGTCCAGGCTGATCCCGCTGGTGACGAATTCAGGCGTGGCGCTGGTGGGTATAGTGGGACTGAACACCATCCGTCGCGAGAACAGTGTCGCCTCGGACGAGAAGACATGCACTTTTCGTGAAGCGCGGTGTATACTCGCCTCAGAGCGCACTGCTAGGCTTGGGTCGACCTTCTCCGAGGTCTCGAGCGCTGCGTGCACCGCATAGCAAGGTACCTCTGCCCCAACAAAGTCGACCGCCATCGTCACCACCTCGCCGAGACGGTATGCGGGCCTTGCCAACATAACAACAGCGACTTTACGGCCGTTGCGGGAGATCTCGAACCGGTTGGCACTCTGCTGCCCTGCGGCAGTAAGATTGCTTCTTATGATGGCCATATCAATGGCGTCCTTGGCTGTTGTGGCCTCCTCGAACAGCGAGGGCCGCCTTGACCCGGGTAGAGCAGAAGGTGATAGCAGCCCTGCGCCTGCACTCTGACGAGAGTTGTTGACTAACTCATTGACATATGAGAGGAACCCATTCATCGAGGATCCTGGGTCCGCCTGCTTGGCGCTCTTGTCCCGTGCTTCGATCACACTAGACCTCCTGTCGAGGTATAGGCTCTCACTGCTTTCGACGGTCCGTATTCGAGCCTGGTCCCGTAACATAATGTATGGAGACATTAGGTCGTGGCCTAGTATCTCGCCGTGGCTGTTTACACTCCCCAACACACGGAATGGGATCTCAACCGATTTGACTTGTTGCTCCTTTGCACCACCAGGCCGTTGTGTCCCAATCACGAGGCTGTATGTGATCTTCATGGCCTTGCCCCGATGCGTAGGTGGGAGACCCTTGGGCAACTTGAAAGAATACTCGAAGGCCTTACTCTCTCCAGGAGCTAGCTGCAGGTCCACGAACAGGATGGACTGAGGCGTTGACAATAACGGCACAGACTTGGAGCTCGCGATGCCTCGCATGTCCTTGATGCTGCTCAGCTCGCCAGCGCCCAACAACTCCCCGATTGAGTTCGTGAAGCTCCCCCAACCAAAGCCTCGCATGAAACCACTCTCACGTTTGGAGGTATCCAGGCCAACAACTCCACCGCCTTGGCCTCCAACCACGGCTTTCCGCTTCACTTGTTCGAATGGCGCCAGGCTGACCAAGGATGCATCAAGTGTAAACGAACCCTGAACTTGTGCGTATCCCATCATCAATGTCTCGGGCCGCTTGGTCTTTTGCGGGGGAAAGTTGGATCTCGTTCGCAGGTGTGGCGGGCGTCCATGGGCTCTCAATGGCTGGTGTATCACGTATTCCGAGGCCAGGGTTTCCGAGGAGTTGTTGCTCATAGAATAGAACTCCGCGCTGCTCCGCGGCGTACCGTTTATGCTCGTCGTCGACAAAACCCTCGTGGCGGGAGTCGTCACCTGCTCGTTGATGGTTGGTATCGCATCTTTCGGACGCAGTGGTATGTTTGCCGGCTCGCCAAGCGGCGTAGGCGCGACCTTGGGCCAGTCCGCGACAGCAGCCCTCGAAGTCGCATCCGGGGGCGGCGGGGGCGCCATGGGGAATTTGAAATCTGATAATGCGACAGCTGGGGTTTTCGGGGAGGGCATGGATCCAATGGCAGGGGTATTTGGACCGGTAGATACGCCCGAGGGACGACGAAAAGGGGAGCCCCGATCTGGGGGGTATGAGGCATTGTATAAAGGTGAGGTCGGGGTATTGAAGGGTCGCTGTGGGTGCGAAGCTATGTAAGATCAGCGACTAGACTCGATACGCCTGGAGGGCATCTTCACCAACCTCCTCTTGGGCCAGACATCGGAGACCCCCGCGAAACAATCTGTAGACTCGCGGACCGGCCATGGCCTCTTGCGGGCCGCGAGATACTTGAGCCGGCATTACTAGTAGCTTGGCTATCGACCGAGTTGACGGAGCCTATCGATACCACTGACACAGACCTCGCATGGCTATGACCATTGCTTGGTTGGTTATCCTGGGGGTGAGAGGGGGGTGGCCAGGCGATGGATCCTGAACGAGTGCGGGAGGTCTTGTAGGAGGGGAGGCTCATAGACGAGCTCGGACGATGACCGCGACGGGGACCGGAGGAGGAAGAGGAGGAGGTGGAAGGAGGTGGGGCCAGACGACTTGAGGCATAAGAGTTGGTGTAAGAATTGGCGGCACGATACTGATGTGAGGGAGGCTTTATTGGGCGTTGATTCGAGTGGTTGGAGGAGCTGCTACCAGCGCTGGTGGGCACGGCCTGGGCTACATTCTTGAAGGCGATGGTGCACTTGAGCTCCTCGCCCGAGTAGACGATGGGGTCATCCTCGAAGCGAACAAAGACCCGAATGTTGCCAGAGTCCGGCGACATGTTTAAGCTCCTTCAGGATGAAGGAGTAGTTGGAGAAGAATCATGAAATCGGGCCTGAACATAGCTGTCGTCGACAAAAGATATGCCCAGGTGCCCAGGTGAAGGTGCCCAGGTGAAGGTGCCCAGGTTGTGTCAGTGTCTTCAGGCGTGTCTGACGCAGCTGCTGCCGTTTATCCTTTGGCTTGATGTCAATGGATGGACAGCGCAGGCACATGCAGGCACAGAGGCAGGTACCTACGAGCAGGTACCGCAGCACACCCCCGTCTAAGTACTCACTTATGTAAGTCAATAATCAAGGTACCTATGTATCCTTGAGCACGGGCTGCCTACTCAAGTACCTATGTACCTTGGTTGGTTCCAGCATTGACACCGTTTATGTAAGCGAAACCTCCAGGCCCCCCCCCTTTACACTTTGATATCCATGGATGCATGCACCACTGGCACCATTGCTTTTCTGGTCACACCTTGATCGTCCAGGGTCTCTAAACCACGAGCTTAGAATGATGATCTCTGTCCTTTTATGCAGTACAAATGTCCTGGGTCTACCTGGGTATCTATCGAGGTACTTGGTAGGCACCTGAGCCGTGACTGACTATCTAGGTACCTAGGTAAAACCAAGGGGGCTGTATCTTGTCCAAATAATCCATTCACTTTTGCCCCCGTAGTGCCCTGTAGACCACGGCCATGTACTGCAAGCACCTTCCTTCAGGTCTCATTGTTGTTTTCACCTTCTTTTCATGTTGGTCGAGTTCCTAGGTAGGTACTACTAAGTATTTAACTAGATATATCGAAGTCCCCATCGCGTTAAACGCAC
>LKEB01000023.1:0-80277 GCA_003795295.1 Cytospora leucostoma | reverse complement strand
TTTTCTTACCCTTCGAGTGTGCATCCAGCCGTGAGCCTGTCTTTAAATATATTTGATAGAATAGGCGGAGCAGCTGTGGTATCTCATTTAATTTCTTGGCTTTCACCGTTTTGGTATCTCAAATCTCCGGTATCCTGTCTACTGCTCTGCAAGATGGCCATCATCGATAACCTCGGCCTAGAAGTCAAAATTCTGGTCAACGGCTCTGCGGCTACCGAGTATGTCCCAGATAAGGAAGATCAAGCCGATGGCCACAATTTTGGCCCCTCGACCAAGATATGCTGTCGTTACATTCAGTCCATCGACGATGCTCACTTCGCCATCTCTGCCGGGCTGACTTGGAAGCACAAAGTCGCAGAGCAGTGGATTAAGGAGTCACAGAACAACTGCTGCGGCTTTGACTTCTCTGTTGACGGCAGGAGAATAGACGTATTACTGATTTCCAAGCGACATGAGGGGGCTATCATCCTGGAGGGCTTTCATGATAGGAGAAGCAATACCTTGCGGGAATTTCGCTTTGCCTCTGTATCCACTGGTGAGTTGGAACCTTTGTAACAAAAGATGGCGTAACGAATTATATGGCAGGAGTTGACCAGTTCGCAGTCGATGATGCCAACAGGCAGGTTGCAGAAGACATGAAGACCGCTAAGAATCTGGGTCTCATCCGGGTACTTGTCTGGCGCAGTGTCATTAGAGAAAAAGACATATTGACAAACTTTCCTGGGAACACTTCCAATCTCACCGACGGAGGGCTTTCGCTCGCTGAGAAAGCACTCAAGGGCAGAGCGATTTCCCACGGAGCGGCGTAAGGAAGCCATTCGGATACATAAATACGTTATGTGCGCTGACCAACGCTCAAGATTCTCGGCCCCAGTAGCAGCGAGCCAACCTAGGAGACACGACGTAGTATACTTAAGTCCTCCGTTGGCCGTCTTCTACTTCATGTACCGCTCGAAAGGTAAGGTGGTGTCCAGGTGTCTTCCGCTGGCCCCAACGATTGACAATGTGCAGAGGGTCTCCAGCAAGAGCTGATTATTCCACGCCCGAGGAGCCTGTCCATCAAGTCCGAAGTGGACAACCTCCCTCCCGAGGAGCTTCGCCGGTTAGCGCGCGAGAGACTGTCGCAGATGAGGGTAAGAAGGACACCCTTTTTGTATAGTCTGTCGCTGATCAACTTCTAGGGCGACAACAAGCGAGCTGCGAGCGTCAAGGAAGATAAGGACGCGGCTCCTAGATCCAGTCGACCTTACAAGTATGTCAAGATTGAGGGTGGCAAGGAGGTCATCGACCTGACGGAGGACGACTGAATGATAGCTTGTGTTTTGGTTCTTGACTGCAGCTGAGAGGTGGGAAAGTGTGCTTCAGCTTACCCTTGCATTTCGCCTCCTTGGCCACCAGCGTTGACATTATGCATTCTCAGCAGATGATGTACTACTACCTAGGTAGCTAAGATCCCGCCTTGATGGCCCGGAATAGTCTACTGCTCTACCCAAGGGTACAGAATGTGAAGCAGCCGTTGGTGCGTTCTCTTAGAATGTGACTATGAGAGCTTCTTGATTTTCGATTTGAGGGGCTGTTAGGTTGGGTTCTGGTTCAAGCACAACCTCCAAGGGTCTTCGATCCAGCAGGAAACATTGTGCCTTGCTGAGATGAATGCACCTTTACAAAATTGGTCCATTGGATGGTTTCATCCAGAGTTCAAAACGTCCCTCGAAGTCTCGTTTTGGAAGGCTGCTGCCCTCAGTTCTTTCCGACAACGATTAGACTTTCAGTTTCGAGACCTGGAGACTTCGAAACCCCCACCGAATCGCTCTATCTTCTTCCATCATCTCCTACACCCTACCCAATATCTGAGGATACTCAAAGCTGCACTTTGTACCTTCTTGAGTAGGCATTCTGCAGTCAAGCGTTTGGACGCTCTGGGTTACCGTCTGGCCCTTTGCGCACACACACTTCAACCTCTTCTGTTCACTCGGTTCACCCTACACCATGGCCATCATCGAGAACCTTGGAATCGAGGTGAAGGTCCTCATGGAAGGCATTCAGGCTGCCGAGTACCAAGGCGGCGACTTCAGCGAGACAAACGACGATTTCGGCGCCGGTACTGCCAAGTGTCATCGCTACATCGAGTCTGTCGACAACGCTGAATTCGCCATCGAGGTCAGCGCCACGAAGAATAATCCTTGGCTCAAAACGGCACAAGTGAAAAACTGTCTCAACTATTACATAGACGTGGACGACCATGAAGAAGTTGAGGCGGTTTGCCTCTGGAAGGCCAGAATGGACGAAGTGTTGAAGGGGGTCCGAGAATACAGGTCCAACGTCCCTGGTTTGAGGAAGTTCAGATTCACTCCTGTCCAGATTGGTACGCTATTGAGAGATCAAGAATCAGCCGCATTGAACCTGCTGACGCTAGTCTTCAAGCTGATGACCCCGACGACGCACAGTTTGAAGAAGATGGGAAGCATGTCGAGCGCCTCGGACTCATCCGAGTCCGTGTCTACCGCGCCACGATAGTTAGGAAAGTCAGGGCAAAGAGTCTCAGGGACGTTGGTGACATTAGTGAAGGAAGTCGTTCACTGTATGAGAGCTCTCTGAAGGGCAACGCTTTGTCTCATGCTACCGTGTGAGTCAAGTTGGCATGCTTTAGGGGACCAGCGAGACAGCTAATTCTTGATTTCCCACCTTCTACAGGCTCTCTCCGGCGGTCGATACTGATGAAACAACAGCGGTCATCGACTGTAGGTGGAAGGATCCCGAGGATAAGCCACTCGCCGTTTTCTACTTCAAGTACCGCTCCAAAGGTAACAAACACAACCTGACAATCCTAACCAGTTCAGTTGCTGATATATAACAAGCTGCCCTCCAGCAAAAGATGATCATCCCACGTCCTCGGAGCCCTACGCCACCGCCTCTTGACCGTGGCAGCCTCCCCCGGTCGGTGCCCAACATGCTTTCTGGCGATCTCTTGGGTAAACTCGCCTTTGACGAGGTCCGGCGCCTCGCTCAGCAGGGCCTGCCGGGCACTGGTGGACAACTGGACAATCTCCCTCTTACAGAGATCCATCGCCTTGCGGCCGCGACCTTAGACAACCTCCCTTTTCACGAAGTACGCCGCCTTGCACAGCAGGCGCCTTCGACCAACTATGTGGCCTCAAACATCAAGAGAGATCACAACGGAGCTCTGGCATTGGAACGGCCTCGCAAAATGGTGAAGATCGAGGGGGGCAAAGAGGCTATCGACCTCACTGAGGACTGATGAGCTGCTACTTGAAGGGGTTCTCTCTATTCCCGGCATTACTCGCTTGCCATGAGCTTTGTTTTGTGTTTTGCGCATGATTTGATTAGGTCCCTATTTTATCGCAGTGTGGTTGGCCGAGTGAATACTCTCGCCCGACAGTCCGGATTGGAAGAGACCCGATGAGCAGGAGACTTCTTCACCTCTCTCTTTTAGGTTCGAGATATAGTTTCTCTTTCGAATCTAAAGGTGGATTTTCCGAGGGCTAGACAACCTGGTTCAGTCAATTCATTACTTCTCCATTCAAATATAACGCTAAGAGTTTACATCGTTAGAAGGAACCGCGGGTCCTAGCATAGTTCATCTTCAACAATGCTCCCTCGGTTATAATTTGGTACGCTCTTGATCTCGAGCCTTGATCATAGGCTTGTTAATTATCAGCAGGATACTTGCTGGGCCCAGGGTCATATTGAGGCTCGATATACGACGTAAGCAGCGCACTGCCGACTTGCGACTTATAATCAAGCTTGGAGGTTCAGATCTTCCACGCAGATAGCAGAAGTACCTGTCAGCCAGAAATAGTATCTGAATTATATCCACTCCGGTCACGTCGCTAACGCAGCTTCCGCGGGCGTCCCCGGTCTAGTATATCGTTTAAATTATAAGCCTACGACCTTGTACGCGCGTTGCTCTCATATTACCTAGCCTCCTTACTCGATTCGTCGTCCGAATCACGAGCTTATACGCGCGCGTTCTCGTACTCATCCATATGGATCGATATGTATTGTATCCACACTGACTCTGAAGCCAGTCTCTTTGCTGGCGTCTACGCCGATTATACTGTCTATCACGCTCGGAATCGAGCCGAATACTGCCAAGAAATTGACCCGACCTTGAGTATTGGAGGAAGGCTGGTTCCAAGGCCGAACATAGCTTATATTCCAAATCCCGCTACCAAACTAGACTGGTCTTGGTGGAACCATACAGACCATATATGCAACTGACTGGCACTTAAAGGAACCCGTTTATATCCTAGCTGATGGTGCCCTCGCACTTGTTGAGGTCTTGTTGTCTCATCCTGGACGTTACACCCTTAACACTGCCATCGATAGTGAGAGGGTTGCTTGAGTTTTGATGGCTTCGGCACCGTGAAATGCTACCCAGATCTGCATTCTACCGGCATCCAATGATGAGGACTGCACTGGCTCCTGATATAAAGACTGTGACACTTAATGTTCTCAACACTTACTGGCCTGATCTGGAAGACTCAAGCTATTCAGGTACCAACTCGCAAACTATTTTGAGGGAACAGTAATTAGTGTCTGACAAGAAGAGTTCAGCCCTGGGCAAAGATCTCGGGATATAAGGCAGTAATTCTAGGGATCATTTAATGAAATGCCAGGTGTTCAAATGTTGCATTACTGTGAGGTACACCCGTGGACAGCCTTTTAGATGGACTGAACCAGGGAAGTGAGAGAACGCCGATACAATCGATAAACAAACGTCAAGATTATATATATATATATTGAAGAACGGCCAAGCGCTGGTTGCTTCAGTGTAATACAATAAAAGAGCCATTAGCTATGTACGAAATCTTATATACATACGGACATAACTACGCAAAGGGCATCGGAGCTATACTATCAGTAAGTAAAGCGGAGGCATGCTACTCTGAACTCACACATGGACATATCATGATGAACCTTGGGTTCCCGAGGGTCATTTCCTGTTAGAAGTATAAGCCACGGCGACTACCAAAACTTTGGTGCCAACAGCACACCCTCCATTCAACGCAACTAAGATATGCCGAACGGCTAAGAGCTTTTCGTACGTTTTACGGTGACACAATCTATTTGAGCGTTTGAGGACCAGGACGCAAGATATTCACTCCTGCCCCGGTGTTTCTCTTCCTCTTCCTGGGCTGAGGCAACCAACCCTCAACAAGCCCTCTCCCACTGAACAGGCTCAAAGTATGTAACCCGCCCCTGCGAGCTTGCCTCTCCGGGAAGAGCAATCCAGGGCGGCGCTAGAGACACGAAAGCGGATGGCACATACTCGAAAACATCGTTCCCGAGACCCCGCCAGTGCGTCCTACGTTATGATGTGTCAAACTTGTAGGCACAAGGCTGCAAGAATCTGCTTTGCTGTCCCACATCGTGACAGGTTTCAGATGTTCCCGGCTTGCACCACACCATCCGAGTTCATCGCACCACCCGAACAGCAAATGGGGGAGATGACATGTCTCCCTCGTTTACCTGCTCGAATAACGCGGGTTTCCAGAGAGCTGCTGTGGTACGCATCCTCGGAGCTCAACATTTCGGGACGTTACTGTTACCCCAGCACTGATTACATAGTACTATGTATGTATCATACACTTACTGCAGCACTGCATTGGGCCAACAGGGTCATCGAGTCTCTTATATATAAGGGAGGATTAGGCCTGCCAGAGGATAAGACAAGGCTCCTTCTCGACCAGACACCTCTTCCTCGGCCACTCTTACACTGGCCTCCACCAATCCGCTTGTCAAGAACTTATCTCCAAGAATGTAAGAACAGAGAATGACTTGTCGTCGAACTATTTGATCCACATATCGTTCGACTAGCTGACATGGGATCGCAGCAGAAACCCCCAACAGACCCCGGCACAATGACCACCACCTGGCTCTCCACCCATGGCATCGGAGCCATCAAGGACTCTTCCTCCACGTTCGAGATAAGCGCCGACGGCGGCTCCGGGCTCATCAAGCCGGCAAAGTCGGACACGTCGAGCGACACGGCCGGGTGGATCCACTTCACCGTCCCGAGCCCGCCCGCCAGCCACCCCAACCTGAAGGCCGTCGCGGTCGACTTCTCCTCCCAGTCCGCCACGGTCGACAGGCTGAGGGTCCACCTCGGCAAGTCGCAGGTGCTGGAGCAGCACAACCTCCAGGCGACGAGCTCCTTCAAGTTCGACATCGCCTCCAGCAGCGCCGTCTACACGACCAAGGGCATCGCCGTCTCCGTCTACGTGGACTTCGAGAACGTGGCCTCCAAGCTCAGGTTCCAGTCGGTCGCTGTTGAGGTTTACAAGGTAGGCTCGAGCCCCCCCCCCGTCTCTCCTTGTGTCTGCTACGTGGCGGTTCATATATATATCTAACAGGTGTACTAGATTCCCGGTTGACATGAGCCGGCATTACCTGTGTCGTTACGAAGCTGACGGGTTCATGGAAGTCATGGTCCGTCCTCCTGGTTGTGTGTCGTGGTTTTCATTCTCATCCATTGGGGCACGTTGCCAACATGTAAACAACCTTGAGAAGCTTGGACATGTCGGAGTCTCGACACGTGGGCAGCCATTCGGTGTCCCCGACGATACTGACGGTTCCGAGCCTTTTCTCAACTGCTTACATGAGGCACGACCTTCATTGCAAGTTGGAGTTGTCCTCGGGACATATTATCCGCTCATTATATCATGTGGTAGCTCTAGAAGCTATTCCAATACATTGCCCGATGTCAATTGGCATAGGGCCCAAATATTGCTGTCTTGATGGATAACACGTAGTCATAGGAGCCTAGTACTCCATTCACAATAGCAAGGCGAATAGCAAGTAGGAGCAACCGTAGGGTAAGAGTTGAAGCCAAAATCCCACCCGCCCGCAACAGGTCAACCCCCTCTTTACTGTGTTCAAGGAGCTCTCTTTCATGTATTCTCCGTTCCTCCTTCCAACTGGTAAATCTGTTCAACGATTTCTATTCCCGAGAAACCTCTACGTAACTATCTCTACGGACCCCTACCGGACAAGATCCTCACAGCCTCCGTAGCAGCCCTAACCTTAGCCTCCTCCCGGAACCTCGCATCACCCACCTCAACAACCTCCCTCTCCCCGATCCTCACCCTGCACTTCCACCCCCGCCCCTCACCATCAACCCCCTCCACCGCTTCCACCACATACTCCACCGCCTCGTCGTTCGCGAGCCGGCCCAGCTCCTCCTTGGGGTGCAGCACGTGCACGCGGTCCCGCCGCAGCCTCCTGAGGAGCGGCAAGACCCCAGACTTCTCCACGAAGGCCGCGCACGCGTCGAAGCTGCCCGAGTCCACCCAGATGGCGCCCACAAGCGCCTCGAAGAGGTCCGAGAAGAACTTCTGCGCGCGGAGCCGCGCCAGCAGCGCCCAGGGGTAGTGCGTGCCGGCGCGCACGGCCTCCAGGATCTCGCCGCGGAGCTCCCCGTGCCGCCGTAGGGTGGCCTCTCTCTCGAGGGTGAGCTCGTTGGAGGCGTAGCGCATGTAGGACCAGAGCGGCTTGGAGACCTTTGTGGGCTTGAGCTCGGGAGCTTGTCTGGGGCTCCCGGATCTGCCACTGCCACTGCCACCACCACTGCCACTGCCACTGTCCTCGACGTCGACGACGTCGTAGATTAGCTGTTGGGAGCTCCACTCCATGAGCGTGAACCCGAGTATGTCGGCGTTGACGAGTGCCGTGCGGAGCAGGTGCATTTCCCAGTTCTCCAGCGGGGCGGGCTCCTTGATGGCGTAGAGCTCCTGGACGATGATGTAATCGAGGATGGAGTCACCAATGAACTCGAGGCGGTCGAGACACGCCGTCGTGCCGGGGACATTGAAGCTCGCGTGCGTCATGGCTTCGACGAGCAGTGATTTCTCGCGGAATTTATAGCCGATGAGCTCTTCGAGCGGTTCGAACATAGGAGGAAGAACCATGTTCTTTGGCTCCGCGGCTCCGAAAAGCGTGTCCCGTGTGGTGCTGAGATCATGTCCGAACCGACCCTCTCCCAGGAAGAGGCGCATGCAATGTAGCGCCTTAGGCAGCCCGCCATCGAGGTATGAGACGCCAATAACGGACTCCACAACGTCTGCGAGTGTCTTTGTGGACATAACTCTCTTCGGTTTTGTCTGCTTAGACTTGTTGACAAGTTCTGAGATATAAGGAGGTCGCCAACGCTCCCCGTCTTTGCCCTTTAGTGTTAGCTGCTTCGTTACGATGAACTGGTCCAGTCCCGATTCGTGAGCGGCCTTGCACAATCTGGCATTCGAAATTATACTGTCCTTGAGGCGTGACAGTAAGCCCTCCGGCCAGCGAATGTCTGCCCATTATGTCAGTCATTTGTTGAACGGAACTATAAATCCTTGAAGATCGTCCCAAGTCGACGGCCAAATCGTCTGTCATTCGGCGAACCCTATGACCAAATCGCGGACTCGACTCCCCACGGCAGCACAGCAACCGCTTGTTGGGTACCATGTAAGATGCCGAGCTGTGGAACTTCTTCATATGCTTTCACTCTACAGTAGAAAAATTACTCACGCGTTGCTGCGACGTTCAAAGTAGTACAGAGCTTGAGGATGCTGTCTCCAAGGAACTCAATCCTCTCGTAGCTTGTGGGCGCTCGGGCACCCGACGCGCAGATCGCATCGACAAGCATTGAGATATCGGAGAGTCCCAGAGGTTCTAGTAAGGTTCGCGAAAGCTCGGTCGCCGTCAGGTATAGTCCGACATAGTGTATCAGGGACGGTACGAGGAAGCCGAGTTCCGCGTACTCTAGAGGGTAATTGTCGACCGTGGTACCGGTAGATAAGAGAACACGTGAGTATGGCTTGGTGCTTGGAGGCTGTTGAGGTGGCGATGGTCGATGGAAAGTACCGGGGCCCCTAGGGAACTTTTTGACCACCAGGTAGGGCTCGCTCTCGGGGTCGTCAGCAAACCCTCGATAGGCTTTCTGTATGGACTCGATCGGAGGCTTCGTTGGCAGGATAGCTTGGTAGTAGTACGGATTGTCGAAGCAGTCTCGTATCAGATACCCGTACCGGCCGTCTGTCACAAGACTGGTATCAAATGGGACACTCTCGGATTTCTTGATCGCAGATGCTCCAAGACGGGGTATCAATCGTAAGGCGAAGTCTTCCTCCCTTATATCAAGGCGCCGGTGAGCATAGGCGAGCATCAGAAGAGTGGATGTACGGTCCGCGGTATCGTCTGTATCTGCCATGACCACATCTTTGTTCGTATGCAGTATGAGATGAGTATTGTGATCCAAGTATACGACCACTTCCGGCAGTTCAGGGACCGGAACAGGTAGGACAAGATCAAACTCGCATTTCTCGGAACCATGCTGATCGACCAGCCTCAGAGATCGTCGATAGAATTCGACGCTCTCTGTAGCCCAGGCAAGAGCGACATCCTCCCATGGATTGTACTGCGCATTGGCCTCCTAAAATGCGAGTTAGCCACGGCTGCAATGTGAATGAGGGCAATCGCGAGACACAAAAGATGGTCGGACCATCCAGAGCCGGAAAGCGCATGGAGCTTCCTTCACACCAGGCAGTTGCCCTCCAAGATAGCCAGCCTGCGAAGCATCTATCAGGGTCGTTCCATGGGTTACTTACCATCATTCCCGGGCGGCCTTCGATCTCGAGCCCCATATCAACCCCCTTGGTAGGCAAAAGATGATCGCCGACGAGACCTTCCTCGTACAGTGCCTTGTAGGCCTGGAAAGCCGCATCCTTGCAGGCATTCTTCTCAGACTTCCACATCCTGATACCGATAGCCTTGCGAAGGTTTTGTGGTAGTGATATCGGTAGGAAGACTGTAGCTATGACAAGAGCTTGAGCGTCTGAATTGACAGCATCGTCGGCAATCTTGTTAATAATATAGTCGGGCTGGAAGTCAACATATTTTCTGGAAGACAGCGTCGCACAGAAATGCTCGAGATGTGCCTTCGCGTCGTTGATGGTGATCCGTGCTCCAGTGCTTTCGACGCGGAGCTCAGGGTAGCCCTCGATCTCCGACTCATCAGGCTCTTGCAGCTTTGCCAGCTCTCGAGTATCGTCCTCATAACGCTGCTTCATCTCGACTTCAAGATCCTCCCACTTCTTCCGAACTTTGTCATTGTCTTCCTCCAGGAAGAGGTAAAGATTCGATTCTCGCATCCGAGCCCTTCCCCGACGCTGAATGTAGGACTTCAGGTTATGGGATTCATCCATACATATCACAAGATTGCAAGCAGGAACATCGATTCCCTCCTCGAGAACACTCGTGGCAACAAGTAGATTCAGTCGACCTGCGCGGAATTTTTCCAATGCGAGGCTGTAGTTCTTCTCGGACAAGTCGAGGAAGTCTTGCTTGATACCGGGCACAAAGGATGTGCCGACCATCGAGCCGGTGTGATATTTCTTGTTGGTCTCCGGGTGAGTTGCAAGGATATGGGCAAGCACGGTGGTTGTTGCCCTCTCCTTCACAAAGACGATACCACGGGCTTCGCCTTCATAATCCCGCAGCACGTCGATCAGCTTGCGTACCTTCTCTGACAGGTCTGTGTGCTCGTCAAGCTTCGGTGGCGGGGCAACATTGACACATTGAAATAGTCTTGCCAAGTACACCAATTCGGCATCAGTAAAGCTCTCGCTGGTGCCATCTTGCCGTTTTATACCATTCATAAATCGTTGAATAGTTTCGTGGATGTAACAATCTGCGGCCCAGCTACCAAGGTCTCGACAGAAATCGGCATTCCTCCTGCAAAAGTTCCTCAAGGAGTCCTGTATGTAAGTCTTCCGCTTCATGATGGCTTCTTTGAGCTTCCTCCGAGAGCGATCGGTGTTCTGGTCGCGAAGCGAATGAATGTAGGGATCGTCCAAGATGTTCAGCTCCTTCCACGCCTGCCAGATCTTCAACATGGACTGCGTATAATCGCTCATCGAAACCTGCGGTCTGGCCTTGTACGAGACAGTATACATCGATGGGCGCTTTGTATGAGCCATTAGCTCCTCTCTATGTCTCGTCGGGCTCCGGCAATAGGCATCCAGCGTGGCCTCCAGATCCTCGAGGGTCAGGATTTCGGACCCGATCACTGGACTTGCCGTCAGACCCAGGATATGTGGGATTGGGTCGCCACGTAACTTTGCTTCCCAGTAGAAGTCTCTCATGATTCGACTGCCGGGAGACTTCTTGTTACAGTTGTGTGCTAGGATGGCATCAGCAAGAGGTAATAGAACGGGGAAGCGGATGGTTTTACCCTCATCGAATATTATTAGGGCCAGGGACGATATCTTCACAAAACCATGAATCAGCGCGTCCAGCAACACTTGGTGTGGGGACACCACGACATTGACGTTGATGAGTGCGCCCTCCCAGGTGGATTTGGACCCTGATCATATTCACAGATTAGTGGATGCCATAGGAGTAGGAAGAGGAGCCTTAGGGCACGAAACATAACATAGCCTTCATTGCTCCTGGGACAGATTATTTTGCGACTCGTCCCACGAGCGAAGGGAAGGGCAAGGGCTTTGGCCCCCGACATTGCTTACAATTATCCACGTTGTTGGCTCCAGTTATCATCTTAATCTGCACAGATGGAATCTGGGTTTTGATGACGCCGAATTGCTGAGCACATAGAGGCTTCGTCGGTGCCAAGAACCATATCACCTATAGCTTCGTGTTGGCAAGGCTCCCCATGATGAAGACAGCAATCAAGATGTTTCATACCTGGTCTGAAGCCATCTTCTCGAGCTCTGCCTCAATCCTGAGAATAGCACTAGAACATGTGATATTAGTCAGGCGATAGCAATGCTCGGAAGAGTCACCCCTTACACTTGTGTTTTGCCAGAGCCAGTATCCATGGCAACAATGACATTTTTCTCGAGGCTTGCTTGGAGCATCTCCAGCTGGTATGCCCTCGCAGTCATCTTGACAGCCTCATCAGGCTCCTCCCTCTGAGAGGTATCATCTTCTTGACTGTCCTCGGCGGACCATGAAGCTCCTATAACAGGCTCTTCGGAGATGTTATGCTCGACAGCATCCTCGAAGTCCTCCCATTCAGAAGATGAGTCGCTGTAGTATGACATGTCCTGTCACTTGACAGCAACAGCTAGCGAGTTCGGAAGGATATAATGCAATACAGAGACTGGTGTCGTGGGCCTTGTGCGAAAGAGCGAGGCGAGCCCCAGGCGTGCGAGCTATGGTGCAGCGGGGACTGCTAGATATTGCGAGAAGTGCGTCCACGGAAGAACAAGAGGTCGGGGAAAGATTGCTGAGGGGAAAAGAGATGAAATGCGGGCGTAGACATCAGGTTTCCAATGGTCCTATATATGTTGGACCTCCTAAGGCTGGTGACTGTCGACGTGTTGGAGGATATGCAGGAGGCCTACCACCTCCGTACATACTTGAACCCGGCTCTCCTGGCAAACGGAAGCTGGTTGGACTGCATGCAGGCAAGGCAAACAGACAGGCAGACTGGCCGCGTCCAGCCACACCATGTCTCGAAACTTGCTTCTCAATCGGCCTCATGGTAGCATCCGAGGTTTATCAGGGCTTGTCAGTTCATCCCTTGATGTAGATTGGGGGAGAATTGCTGGCAATGGATTTGGTAGAGATGCATCGTGAAGGGTTGAACTGTTTGCAAGCATAATGTCGGGAGTGGACAATGTGACAGTGCGATTCGTAGCGACACTTCCTCTGAAAACTGATAGCTCGTACACTATTCCTCTTCTTTATCCAACGCAACTTCCCGCACATAAGTCATCGCAGTTGCATACTGCGGCACGTTCAAATGGAATTATATGCAAGTGGATTTAATGCATGGAACCAGCTTGCTTTTGAGGGCCCAGGTTCTCAAGATGAGCCGGAGGATCTGCGCCAGTTCACCCGTGTGTTGACGGGCGATACCATAGACGCACCGCGAGCGAGTCTCTCACATACCACCGGTAGGTCAATCCAACAGACTTGTAGATGTACGCTCGTTCTTGTCCATTTCACAGGCTCAACATAGAGAGTGCCTGAGCTAGACAAGAATCTTTTCGTCTGCATCTAGAAATTACTATATACAATTGCTTACTCCTGGCGGACCCCCAGTTGCGGTAGACGGTAGCACGAGAACCGCAGGCTATGTCCCCAAGGATCACCAAGTCCTCCAAGCCTCAGACCCCTTACTGTATGCCACACTCGCGGAGGCATCCAACGGGTCTATTGTATGTGCCCCGTCCCTATAGAAATCACAGAAGTCACAGACTTGGAAGAAGATGAGCTCACTCACAACGCCGCCGAACACCAGGCAACACTCAGCCCGGACGGTACCCTCCAACAACACCAATCCCTAACACTCCTCCTCCTCCACCTGGAACAACAACAACACCACATAACCCAGACTCCCACCACCACCACCACCACCATCACCACCAATGACACCGCTACGAGCACCAGCCTACCAAAGTTCAAGCAACTAGTATCCTACTCAACCGGCTTCGCAGCCCTCACACTCCCTATAGGGGACGTCTACACCTGGGGCGACGAGCGCTACGGGGCATGTCTCGGCCGTGACATCTCATCATCAGCATCAACATCATCAGCAGACCAGCCCGGCCTGGTCACCGCCCTCCAGGACCTTCCCACCGGCCCCGTCCGCAAGGTAGCCGCCGGGGGTTACGTGCTCGCGGCGCTGACGGCAGGGGACGACCTGTACCTCTGGGGAGGTGGCGGCGGCGGCAGTCAGCCCGGGGGGAGGAAGGGGGTACCGGCGGGTATGGTCGGTGACGAGCCGACGCCGGTTGATCTGGACGGCCGGGACATCGCGGATGTCGCTATCGGGGACTCGCACCTGGTAGTCCTGACGACGGAGGGCGAAGTCTTTGTCGTTGGGCACAATGGGAACGGACAGCTGGGCTTACCAGGGGACAAGTATGCAGAGTCATGGACGCGGGTCGAACTGGGCCTGCAGGATGGCCGGCGGGCTGTTGGGGTGGCGGCTGGACCGAGAAACTCATTCATCCTGGTTCAGAAGGGGGCAACGTGAGCTCATCTCGTGGTACGGCATCAGAATATTTCCCCATCCATTTGCCTTCTATGCATCTGTGTTCTATGGTACAGTCGTGAATAATAGTGCGTGGGGCATCAGACGGCATTAAATCATAGGTTCGTAAGGTAGTCCTCAATCTCCTGGGGGCTCAGTTTTCGGAAACGTGGCCCCTTTGCACCCTCAACTCCGTCCACGCCGAGAAGATGATCTGCTGGTGGTCCAACAATGCCTGTAAGATGATAAAGGTTAGCACCAAAGAACGCGAACACAAGAACCTCACTTCTGGCTGCGTATCATGTGACATGTGAACTTACCAATCTCGATTGTCTCCCCGTTCATCTCACCCTCGATCGTCTCCTTCAGCGTCAGGAGCGCGATGTGCACCGCGTCCTCGAGCTCCAGGCCCTCCGTGTACCGCTTCTCCAGGAACGTCTTGGCCGAGGCCGCGCTCTTGCCTATGGCCGTCGCCTTCCAAGGGAAGTAGCTGCCCGAGGGGTCGACCTGGTACAGCATGGGCCCGCCCTTGAGGATGCCGCCCGTCTTGCCCGAGAGCTTCTTGTTGTCGCCGCCCTCGCCCTCCAGCGTCTTGGCCGCCCTCTCGACCTCCTCCTCGGGCAGCACGCCCTCGTCCCAGCCGGCGATCAGCAGGGACACGCCGTACGGCCGCACGCCTCCGGACTGCGTCGCCTCCTGCATGACCCGCGCGACGTCCTGCACCAGTATCCGGGTGGGCGGGTACTCGTTGTAGATGCGCTTGTAGCCCGTGTGCGAGACCTTCCGTGCCTTGTCGACGAGGACCCGGTAGTCGGGCCCCATGCCCGAGTACACCATGCCTATGTCGGGGGTGATGAGGCTGATCTTGGACAGGGAGGAGGGGTCGGCGAGGGGTGAGGATGACTTCTTCTCGGTCGCGAGGACGATGCCGTTGGTAGCTGGGATATTGGTCAGCCTTGGGAGCCGGGCAATGTGACATAGGCAGATAGATGGCTACTAACCCTTGATACCCAGCGCTGTCACGCCCTGGTTTACTGCGTTCAGGGCATATTCTGTTTGGTATGTGTTAGCTTCTAGTTCGCCTGTTGCCGACTGTTTCGAAGTTTTGTCCCTCGAACCCCCGGTGTACATCTGTGGCTGGGTAATTACTGACCAATCTGCACCAGCTTGCCGCTACAATCGAAAGTCAGTACAAATACAACAAGACAACTGGGAATCCGGCGTAGCTCACCTGGGCGAGAAGGTTGTGAGAGAGAAGGAGTAACGGTCGGCCATGACTGCTTCTAGAATGCAGCTGGTTTCGTCGATGAGATGTGGTCTGGGTCGGGGAGGTCTGTGGCTCTGGACAATCAATCGGTGCGGAGTGAATGTGCGTGCGTGTGCGTGCGAGGCTGAAGGTTAACGGGAGGTTGCTTTGATGGATGGAAGCTCAACCAACGCTGGCTGGCAGGCACGTCGACTTGCGCAGCTCCCTGCCGCCTGCGAGAGCTTGGACCACAGCTTACTGGTACCGGGGTACCTACACTACGTAGGCGCCTAGGCACGTAGTGGGCTACAGAAGGGGAATGTTTTCGGCCGGCAGGCGCCAGCAGTGGGGCTCCCCCGAAAGATTTCCGGTATTTAAAGCAGGCGCGAGAAAAATTCAAGCTTCACCAACTACACAACCACGACAAGCTGTCAACGGGAGAACGCTCAGCAGTAGGCTGTCGTCCCCAATACGCGTCGTCTCGAGTCCTTCCGGGTCCTATACTGTACTCTTACTGAAGGCGAGACTGCGCGGTAAGTATACAGGCGACGCCGATAATAAGCAGCTGGCGTCGTCGAAACCATGGATCATGGATAATTTCCTGATGACATGGAATGGGCACTTTCGAAGCTTTAGCAATCTTTTTCCTCAGTGGTTGTCAGAGTCAAAGTGTTGCCCAGAACGAGCCCAAGTACTCTGCCAAGAGTCATCTCACTCGTGTTGCAGAATTTCAGCTTCGGCCATGAAGAATTTTGCGTCAAAATTGTGAGAGACAGATATATCTCCATGTCCCTCCGTATTCTAGCTTTAGAACAACAAACTCCCGTGTCCGGCTGTGTAGCCCGCTGCATGCAAATGTCGGACAGCAACCAGCGCATCGCTCTTATAAATCCTTTTTGTTCTCCGTCTTCTCGCCATCCTCCGACTGTGCTGCGGACGCCCTCACGGGCTCCTCCTTCCGCCTCGCCTGTTGTGCCTTTGCCTGTGCCTTCTGCCTCGCGTCCACCACCAGCCTCACGACCGCCCCGATCGTGTCCGCCAGGAGCGCGACCACGCCCGCGCACGCCAGCTGCCACGACGCGACGCTGACGCTGCCCAGGGGCGCCCGCGGGAACGAGATGAGCCACTCCGCGTAGTATGGGAACCAGCCGTGGGGCAGCCAGAAGATGGGCTCGCGCGAGTACCAGAACGGCAGGAACCAGCGCAGCCCGGACGTGCAGAACCAGCGGGCCCCGGAGACGGTCTTGTCGAAGGTGCCGCGGGAGGCGTCGATGCCGGATTCTGTTGCACAGACGATCGTCAGCTTCTGCGGGATCATTCCCTGTCTTTGGGGAAAGTCGAGGATGGCGGGGTGGAGGGTCAGGCAGGTAGTAACGCACTCTTCTTTTCAAGCTCCTCCAGCATCTTGTCGTGCTGCCGGCGCAGCTTCGCCCACTTGGCAAACTCGTCCTGGCTGCTCGTAGCGTTCAGGTCACGCCGCACCTTCAGGTACGAGGCCTGGAGCTCGCGCTGCTCTCGGATCTGCTTCGAGGTGCCCAGCGGGGTCGAGATGTAGAAATTCCATAGCTAGAAGGGGGTGGTCCGGGAAGGTTAGCCAACCGGTCTCCAGCCTCGCTGTTCATCAAAGGGTGCAGTAGTAAGCTCCTCACCAGGTCGTTGATGCTCTTTGCGCCGATGGAGTTGACTGCGACGACTGCGACCTCGACCACGAATATGACGACGAGGAGGGACGCCATACTGATCGACTGAAACTAGTAGGGGCACACGGAGAGAACTTATGACCGCAGGATCATGCTGCGGTGGTTGAGAAGAGTTGGCCTTCTTGTAAGGCTGTGGAGAGACAGAACAAATGGCTGCAGGTACGACTGGTACGGTACGGTGTAAAGATTCCTTGCACAGCGCCAGCTGTTGCATCATGGGCTCGCAGCCTGCCTGCCCAGTCTACCTAGGTACATAGTGCGCACCCGTGTCAGCATTTCCATCGGTTATGTGCAGCCCCCCTTTGCCCAACCTTGGACCAATGAGATCTGAACCCAGACCACCTCGCGCATCACCTTCACCGGTACTGAAGGAACAAGTCACTCAGGGAAAATATGCATTACTATAGTTATACGGTTATGATAGAGATCCGACCTCAAAATCCAGATATGGTGTCCCGTAACCCAAATCAATTGGAATCCTGATTTCCAACGCCGCTCTCCAACGTCCATAGGGTATCGATTTGAATCTGATGCCCTTAAAGCCCTTAGAATCCCTGGGAAGCCTTTCCAGCCTTCGGTGAGTACCCCAAGCGATCATGCCCCTAATTCAAGCCCTCCTTTTAGTCCTGCGTTCCTAAGTGTCCCAGTTGATTACATTCGTAAGGTCATTCGTATATCATGGAGATTCCAAGTCGTGAGATTTGCGTCCGAATTCCATTTGTCTAAGTCCCTCGCACCATTAGTCGTCGTAGTAAGCCGTCTTCTCGTCAACGAGAATGACGACTGTCAAAGCCGCAGCATATGCTTCGCGAATTGCACATGCCATGCTGTATGGTGGAGGATCGATTAGTCCGAATTACTCAATAACAGGATAGATGCAGGCCCGACTTACCAGGTCTTCCCAACCTCGGCCACGACCGCGCTCAACCCCCAGTGCGCGCACCAAGCCCGGGCCAGAACCTCATTATCCGGCACACCAAATGCTTCAATCACCAATACCTTCTCCTCATCCTCATCCTCAAAGCTGTTACCGTTGCTGTGTCCATTCTTTGCTGGAGTCATCCTCGATGAGGAGCCCCTGCCTTTGGGCGACTCCGAGACGCTCCGCTCAGTATCGTTACCGTGACCGATCAGCTTCGCCCTACTCTTCGGGCCATAGAGTCCTGCCCAGTCACGTATCTCGATGATCTCGTCGGCCTTGGCGACTTGGTGCGCATAGTCGTAGAACAATGGATGTGGACCCTCCGAACATGGCCACGCGTTGATGAAACTCACGTCATACGTCAACCTCAACGGCCAAGATGCTCCATCGATGGCGAACTGGATCGCGGCATCAAACCACTGTGGCCCCGGCTCCCCTGCCCTGTCCGCGCAGGGTTTGAGTGTGAAGAGTTCGACGCGAACCGTATCGACCACTTCGTCCACCTCAGGGGTTACTAGCTCGTACTCTTTGACCGGGAATACCTCGGAGGGTGGTCCAAGTGGATCCGAACGCTCGCACATCGAGGTCACGTCGTTGGGTGTCAGACGTTGACGTGGCCGGCGCGAGCGTATTCGGGCAATCTGCGAGTGCTTCAGGCTGCGTGTTGGTCGTGCGGGTCCGACCCAGCCGGCGACTTCGTGGCATGTCGGGGCAAGAACTTTGCCGACGATAGATGTTGAGGTCCAGTAGGTATAGCTGTTGCGGTACTGGAAGCCGCAGTTGGGGTTGAGGTGGATTAGCAATGCGAGGTCGTCGGTGGCCTCATCTGGGTCTATGTCGATCAAGGCATTCATCATGATGAATGGGAATGAGGGCTGCGGCGTGTTAGTATTACGAGGTGGGTCCCGGGGGCACTACAGCTTGTCTACAACTCACCCCTGGAAGCACCAGGCCGCTGAAGAAAGCCATGGCATGTGAGCTGATAGTGTCGAGAGTCGATGTCCTGTCGCCTTCTTTCAATGCCGCGAGGGTCTCTGTGAGGTTGGGCCACTTCATCATCTGCGCGAAACGTTTGATCATCTTGACCTGGCGCCTCTTGAGCTTGAAGCGCAGTCTGACTGAGGGCAGCATTAGTAGGTAGCCAATAGCATGAGATGAGTGTCTACAGCATACCTTGATCTGCAGTATCGCCATAAGCCTCTATCCTGACGTTTTCGCGCCATCTCCTGGAAAGAGCAAGATCCCACCGGATCGTAGGTGGGAGGTGCTCCAGTAGTGCCTCCTTGGCCGATTCAGAATGTTGCCCGGAATGTATTCGCAGATCCAATTCCATGCTGAGAAGCAACTGATGGAAGAATTTGACATATTGGTCGTTGTTAACGTGCCCCGTGTCAAAGATGAACCTCGTGATGATGTGATTCTTGGGGTTTGCGAAATCAATCCAATGATCCGGCCGCGAGAGGACATAGATAAGATCGGTAATCTGTTTATCGAGTGTCTTGTGAGGGCTGAGAAGCCGATCAGGGTCTTTCAAGAACTTCTTGTACAGATTCTTGTACATGTAATCCATGTCGTTGTCTTCAAGCCCACCCTCCAAGTCCTTCAATCGCCCGAAGATGCGTTCCAAGTCTACGTCTCGAGGGGTGACTCCGGAATCGCGTACCCCGATCTGTGGCGGCAGGACGCTCGCGGTGGCTGCCCATTGATTGAGAGTGACGGTCCCTGGCCGCTTGCCAAAGTAGAATGAGTAACTCGGCTGCTCTAGAGTCTCCCAGGGGTGTGAGGCGCGGCCTGTTCCCTGTATTCTCAGCGTCATGAGCTGGGTCATGGAATCATGCTGATTGATACCATCAGTCTCACCACCTCGGTTGCCGCCTGTCGTGGTATACAAGGAGTAGTACTCGTCTGTCACATGCGGTATCGGCCTCTTATGGCCCTTATGGACTGGAACACCTCGACATATGAATTCCATGGCATGGCCGAGGTTGAGCTCCTCATCGCTGGCGTAACCTGACGGCGGCCATTCCGTCAGGCCAGTTGGTGGTCTGTAGGGTTCACGGCCATTGGCGACTTGTTGGCCTTTACCCTTTGGCGAAGCATTTGAGATTAGGCGTTTGATTCGCTTACGTGACTGATTGTCCGGGCGTGAGCTGGAGATGGGTTCGGAAGAGTCGTTGCTGCTCGACTCCCCTTTCTGCAGGCCGTCGCCTTCACTTGTCCTGGCTCGCCGCAGCTTCCTCCCTAATGCGAAACCCTTGTCCTCGGCATCCTGTTTCTGATGTCAGTGCTCGACTCCACCAACGAAGTAATGTTTGTGTGTGTGTGGAATGGGATATCCGCTGTCGCACGAAGTGACGAAAGCGTGCTTACCGATCCGACACCACTGCTTTTGCGGGTTGCTGAGCTCTTGGTGCGAAACAGGCCTCTCCAAAAGCTTCTTTTCTTGTTATCTCGGCTCATTTCAACAGCGCAGGTGCCGAGTCACCGTGTTCATGAGCTGCTTCGGAATCATGAATGAAATTCAATGCTGGGTTTGGAAAGGCTAGTCGGTCTTGGGCGATTGAACCAAGATTGGGCAACATATAAACGCTCCGTGATTCGTTCGAGCAATGTGAGGGTATTGCACGTGGCAGGGCGCCCTAGAGACGGGGTGCGCAATTGAACTAGGCGGCTTAAGTTTTGGGTGGTTCAGATGAGCTGGCAAGGCAACCTAAAGCTTTGAGCCTCTGAGCTGGTGGTGGTGCATATGGTGCGAGGCTGCTGATGAACACCTCAAGTCTGGAACTCGGTGTGATATAGCCGATCGTTGACAGACTTGAATTAGACTATGAGGCTGGGCCGGGAGGTTGGGGGTGGAAACGGAAACTAGGGATGATGAAGAGGATTAAAATTAATGTACCATGGTACGTTGATGCTAAAGACACGAGATGCCAACGAATTACCCAAATGTTTATGGGGTTGATCTGTATAGAATTGTCATTTTCCTCGGCATATCAGTTGCTTTTGCGAAAGACTACCTATTATAGTAGGTGCTCAGTTGGATCGATCAATCCATGGATGGCACCATGGCACCGAATATCCGCAGATTACGGTATTATCTCATATAGCCTGATGGATAGAGAGGTATGCACCTCCAGGGCTGGGCAATAGGTAGGTAGCATGGGACGAACACACAGGACAGCAGGAGCCCAACCCCTGAAACGCCGCAGCAAGACTGTCGAGCTGCAGGTGCACCCCGACATTCACGGCCAGGAGCTGCAGCCAAAGTCCACAATTTAACGGGGATTGACACCCATGGAAGTCCTAAAGAAGAAATGGAAAAAGTCCCCTATCCCGCCTATCCGCCCATCCCTATAAATCACCCAAACTACCAGCCTACTAGTACCTACTGAGCAGTGGCACTCTTTTACCCGTGGACCTACATCATAGATAATACAGTAGTAGTAGTAGTGGTGGTGTCGGGTCCGGATCCTCACGACATCACATATAGTAATACCAAGGTCAAATACCAGAAATTGGATCTCATGAGACTACCTAGATATATCGAGATATCTCCCGAGTATCCTCTGTTCTGCCTTGGTTAGCATTGCAGACTACAATAAGTGCTGCACTGACAACAACATGGAGGATGGTGATGCTACATTCGGTTTAACATCATTGCAGCTACTGCTCTCGCCTGGGCAGTATCGGTATTCTATAGTCTGAAGCCTGACTACCGAGAATCATATCATATATCAACGACTGTTCGTCGGTTCATCCGAACGGCAATGACAATATCGTGACTATCTCTTTTGCATCTAGAACCACATCAGCCAAGACATCCGACCCCACGGGTCAGTGGAGCTGTCGGCCTCCTGAACCCCAGATTTCCCAGCTCTTGTGTTCCGGCCGACCAAAGTTCGGTTCTCACGTTCGCTGGGGATTGGTTTCCAGAGATGCACAAGAGTTGCGCCAAAGACGCAAGGTTGGTTTCGTACTAGAGTAGCGGCTTTGATCTGCCAACGCAGACCCCACAACTATCGCTGTCAACGCTTTTGTCGGTCTGGATATGCTCAAGGATGAGGTGCAACCATCGCGCGACTGATTAGATAGGACAAACGGGCTCCCGGATTGGCTGGGTAGATGTCAAGGAAAAATAGCCGGTGCTTCATATTAAAACGTCTTCCGCGCATTGAAGGGCTTGGTGATGGGTCACTCAACGTCTAAATGTCTTATTCGGGGGCTCATCAGGGCAGCTCTTCCGGACGATCTTCCGAAGCTCTGGCCCGGTCAGTAAGTACCAGTGTACCTGAGGTATATCCGATATAGTGCCGTGCAGACCACACCTCCTACTTGACGGGCGGTCCAGGTGAGTAGAAGAGTGAGTGCCCACGTAGCTTCTAATAACAGAACAACCTTGAAATTCTTGAAATACTTCCGGGTACACGTACCTTGAAGTAGGTACGGTACGGTAGGTACTAGCTTGTGCCACCCCGCCACAGCGCGGGGGAGAAGCTTATAGAGTTTCTATTATATAAACTCTTAAGTTTAGTTATTAATTTAGGTTCTACTTTACTACTAAGTATATTACTTACTTTACTACTTATTCAATAACTTACTTTATTAATTAATTATTTGTTATTTATATTATTTAAATTATTATATTATATTACTTACTTTATTACTTATTATACTTTATTTAATATTTTATATAAAACTAAATATCTAATATATAAATATTATAAAATTAGCTTTAAAGTTCTTTTTCTTTTTAAGTACTATATATTATTAATATAATAGAGTAATATATAATAAAAGTTATTATTTAATTTATTATTTACTTTATTATTAATATTATTCTTTACTTACTTACTTCCTTTACTATTTATCTTATAACTTACTATATAACTTACTTTATAACTTACTTTACTATCTAATATATTACTTACTTTATTACTTAATATATTACTAACTTTATTATCTATTTAACTATTTACTTTATTATTTACTTTACTACTTATCTTTTTACTTACTTTGCTATCTACTTTACTATTTATTATAATACTTACTTTACTACTTACTTTACTACCTACTTTACTCCTTATATTAAAACCTACTTTATTACCTACCTTACTACTTACCTTATAACCTACCTTACTACCTATCTTATAACCTACTTTAATATATACTTCATTACCTACTTTACTACTTATATTATTACTTACTTTAATACTTACTTTATAATCTACTTTAGTACTTATTATAATATCTAATTTATTATCTACTTTATTATCTACTTTATTACCTACTTTACTACCTACCTTATTACTTACCTTACTATCTACTTTACTGCCTATATTATTACTTACCTTAAAACCTACTTTAATACTTACCTTAAAACCTACTTTAATACTTACTTTACTATATACTTTACTATATACTTTACTACTTACTATAATACCTATTTTATTATCTACTTTATTACTTACTTTACTACTTCTCTATTACTTACTTTATTACCTACTTTACTATTTACTTTACTACCTACTCTACTACCTACTTTACTCCTTATCTTATTACCTACCTAATTACCTACCTTATTACCTACCTAATTACCTACCTTACTACCTATCTTATAACCTACTTTAATACCTACTTTAATACCTACTTTATTACCTACCTTACTACCTATATTATTACTTACCTTAAAACCTACTTTAATACTTACTTTATTATCTACTTTAATACTTACTTTATTATCTACTTTACTACTTACTATAATACTTATTTTATTATCTACTTTATTACTTACTTTATTACCTCCCTATTACTTACTTTACTACTTACTTTATTACTTATTTTATTACTTACTTAAGTATATACCTTATTACTTATCTTATTACTTACTTTATTACTTACCTTATTACTTACTTTATTATATACCTTAATACCTATCTTATTATCTATTTTATTACTTATTTTATTATCTATTTTATTACTTATATACCTTTTAATTATATAGCTATAGTTCTAAGGGCTAATTATAATTCCTATTACTGGAATTCGTACTATTGGAATTTATAATACTGGAATTCCTATAGCTAGGTGCGATTCCTATAGCTATGAGCGATTCCTACGGCTGATAGCTACGATTCCCATAGCTGCGATTCCTACGGCTACGATTCCCACGGCTGCGATTCGAATTGCTATTAACAGCTACGTGTATACGTCTGTTAGTATGCAGGGGTCTACGGGTGCGAAATTCCTTATCGGCTAACGCACTGTTAGTGCACGGACGTTTTTACGGCTAAATCTGCTAACTCCTTACCCGCCAAATGAGATAGAGCTTCGGTATATAATAGAAAGACTTTGAGCATGTGCGGGCGTATGGTACCGTACTGCTCGGGCATCGGCCAAGAACCCCGCCCGATCCCTGCAGGCGCAAGCCAGCCGTGAACCAGTCAAGGTGGTCCAAGCTCGAAAATTCCCATCCACTCCGTCCACCGTCAGTGCCTTTGGCGGACAATCGAATTGGACCATACAGGCACCAGATCCGCCGCCGGTTGCAACTCATCTCCAAGCAACGGCTCGACCTCGATCCTTCCAGACCACCAGAAACACCCTCTACCTCCCGTCAGCAGGCCGGCGCGCGGCCGCCCACACACCAGAACCGCAACCATGCAGAAGCTCCTCCGGCGGACGGCCCAGGCCGAGAGGCAGGTGATACGACGGTCCACCAAGAAGGGCAAGATGGCCAAGAACGCGGAGCAGAGGGACGACTTCAACAGGCGCATGTCCGCCACCAAGGGCTCGCACAAGGCGCTCAAGGACGCGGCGCGCAGGCGGCGCGAGGACTGGGAGATGGGGCCCCTGGCGCCCCAGCGCGACACGCCCCTCCGGGACTCGACCGACGCCTACTTCGGCACGCTCAGCCTGCGGCGGAACCTGGGCGACTCCTTCCCGGAGAAGCAGCTGGACCTCGCGTGCAGGTGGGCCGGCGGCCGCAAGACCTTCTGCGTCAAGGCCGGCGACAGGGTCGCCATCATGGAGGGCCCGGACAAGGGCAAGATCGGCACCGTGAAGTTCCTCAACGAGGAGCAGGGCACCGTCGCGCTCGAGGGCGAGCACCTGCAGGTGAGTCTGAGGTTTCCTGTGATTCCCGAGCCGCGGAGGTGGGGACCATATATATATACGGGGTGTGGCTGACTTCCATGGTGCGACTCCTCAGCATAACTTCACCGTGCCCGAATACATGTCCAAACTCCAAGAGACCGGGAGCGCCGTGTACTCCCAGCTCGCCGAGTACCGCGTCCCGTTCCAGGCCATCCGCCTGGTCTACCCGCTCAAGGACCCCGCGACGGGCAGGGTCCGCGACGTGCTCATCAACGAGCTCGTGCCGCGCAACTACTACAAGGACAAGGTGACGGGCCGCGAGTCGTGGTCCCGCGTGGTGCCGGGCCTCAACATCGAGATCCCCTGGCCCAAGGCGTTCGAGGAGGCCCAGCGGCAGGACATGGAGGGCACCTTCGACGACCACGAGTGCGACACGCTGCGCATCGACGTCGAGGAGAAGTCCTTCGTGCCCACGCTGCTCCGCCCGCCCATGCCGTCCGAGGTCCTCGACGAGCTCCGGAACCGGTACTCCAAGTTCCGGACGCGCCACGAGCCCGCCTACATCGCCAAGAAGGAGGCCGAGGAGCTCGAGAAGGCCGCCCGCAGGAAGACGCTCAAGACGATGCGCACCCCGCTGCAGGAGCTCAACGCCAAGATCAAGGAGGAGAAGAAGGCCCGCGGCCAGCCCGAGCTGTCCGAGGACATGCTCGCCAGGATCGGCGAGGTCATGGCGAGGAACAGGGCCCGCACGCTGGCCGGGGCTGGGATCGCCCAGGTGGAGGTGGAGGCGAGTATCCCGGTGGCAGAGGAGAGCAGGGCACCTCCCCCTTCATGATTACGCACTAGGGGGGTTAGGATGGAGATCTGTATATCATCAATGTGACATCGAAGTAAAAAGCGCATATCTAGAGACAAGATAGAGGGCCATGGCCCTCACCGAGAATCCCGTTGTAACATGAGACTGTTTGTTTTTCTTCTTAAGAACCGCGATATTTGATTCTATCTGCACTCCTCTTCATGCTTATCCTGCTATGCAAAGACCCTTCGACTACAACGACACAGAGATCCCCCACCCATGACAAGCAAAGCCGTCCGCAATCAACCCAAGAGAGACAGTTTCGAAAACGCCGTAATGATAGGAGCAGTCTGCTGCGCATTGGCAGCCTCCAGACTCGCCGCGAGCACCCCTTCCGGCCCGCTGCCCGGGATGTTGTTGTACTCGTCCTCCGCACCTCCCAAGCCGTCCTCCCCACTCTGCTGCTGCTGCTGCTGTTCGGGCGTGCCGAACACCTCCCTGACCGCAGCCCTGCAGGCCTCGACGACCTCGTCCGTAAGCACCTCCACTGCCCTCGCCCGCTCCGCCATGCCCCTCCTCATCAGCCCGAAGACGAGCCTCTCGACCTCGCCCTTGCTCGCCTCCACCCTCTCCACCAGCCTCTTGACGCTGTTGACGAGGTACTCGGCCTCGTAGACGGTGCCCTTGCGGCCCCTCGCGCGCTTCTTCTCCTCCCGCTTGCGGTTCTTGCTCGTCGCGCGGGAGACGTTGGAGCCCAGCGTGCCCACGCTGCCCTGCTTGCCGGTGTAGCGCGTGAAGAGGGACGCGCTGGTGCTGGCGCGCGAGCTCGCCGCGATGGAGACGTCGTCCGGTATGTCTGCCAGCGCCGACGGCCTCTCGCCCTCGTAGAAGGCGAGGGGGTCCTCGATGGCCTTGCGGCGCAGCTCCGCTATCCGCGGCACCTGCGCCCTCAGCTGCGCCTTGCAGTCCGCCAGGAACTCGGTGGACGACGACAGGGCGTCCGCGAGCCCGGGGTCGACGGCGCGCTCGAGCAGGTCGGCCCGGTTGCGCAGGACGACCAGGCGCATCGCGTCCGCGAAGTGGTAGCCCTTGCACAGGCACCGGACTGCCTGCTCTATGGAGTCGAGGTACTCTAGGTGCACCGTCGCTGCGGAGCTGTAGTCCTTTGCCTCCCAGAGGGCCTCTGCCAGGGCCGTTGCGAGGTCGAAGAATGTGGATTCGGATAGAGGTGGGTTCTGCTGCTGTGCGGTGTATAGGCATTCCCGCCAGCACGTCGCTCCGGCAGCACGGTAGCAGGCAGTAGCGCGGACGAAGTTGTTCAGGGATTCATAAGCCAGGCCAGCCTCGCGGTATTTGGACCGTGATTCGAGATGTGCGGCGTAGAGATCTGTGAGGGCCCTGTGCCGCTCAGCATCGTATCGGTAGAGACGAAGGGCAGCTTGGTACAGTGTGTATTTCACGGTGTAGCTCTGGACTTTGTCGAAGACGTTGAGTGCGTGCAGGTGCTGTAGTGCTTTCTCACGCCGGCCCAAGTGCTCATCAATGGCGAACTTGCGCCTGAGCTCGGGCAGCTCGTGTAGTTCCTGGATAAATGGCAAATATTCTCGCGGATCTCGTTGCGACTGTTGCGCCACAAGTAATGCGAGATCCAGGTTGTAAAGTCCTAGAGCATGATCGTAGAGCCTGTTGACATCTTGCAAGAAGCAAATATGCTCGACCGCCCTCTCGGCTAATGTTTCGTCCTCCTGCATCAGTTCGGAAACGACCAGCAGGCCGTCTTCGAGGGCTGGAGGGTTCTTGCACACATTTGCTGTAATGATGTTTTGCAGATTTGTGTCCTTCCGAGCTCGAAGATGTTTCAGGATAGAATCGCATATGGTGTTGACCTTGGATGAAATGTTGGTGGTTGGCAGATCTTGAGCTCCGCTAGAAGTGTTGGTGGCCTTTGACTTCTTGGTGTCCTTATACATCACCTCGGTCACATCCTCCTCTCTGAGGGAAGCCAAGAATAAATCGACGTTTGCAACATCATCGAGCGCGTCCAGGAAAAGCCCGATATTGGAAAGGAACTGATCCGGATTGTGATCGTAGAGTATGTTCATATCTACTCTTTGCGTTCTGCAATGAGCGAACGCCTTACCATAGTCCTTCTCATCGATGAGTGCCCGAATACCGGCAAGAACCATGGCACGTGGGAAAATAGTTTCCAGGTTACCGCGTGGCATTTGAAGGACGACACTCATTTTTGTCGGCATGGCTGTGACTAGCCTAGCTCCTCTCTCGACGCTGCGGCATCTCTCATCATGCTCTGGATCATCGGGTGGCAAGTCAAGATCTGTCAAAGTTAGCGTTTTGCCTTGTTCGGATTGGCTTGACAGAAAACGAACCTTCGGGTATGTTAAGATGAACAAATTTGAGGAAGTGTGTGCTTGTCGTGAATATGAGATGGTCGCATGTAACCAGGAAAGATGTGCAATTCTTCACGAGTAGCCGAGAGTTTGCGTATAAGTGACCGCTTCTTGACAAGCCAAAGGCCACAATCTCGCCATCGATTTCAGTCGTCTCCACCCAAGGAAGTTGGACGGGGAAGTTGACAGACAGGGATTCCAATGTGTCCGTCTCTCTTGACAGACGGAGTAGCCTGCCAGACCTGGCCTGTACACAGGCCTCCCCGAATTCGACTTCCGCAGACGCATTTGTGAGAGAGTTCGCCTGTGTGAAGAGGACGTCATCTTCGAGGGGTGTCAGGTCATCAATGATGAGGCCACCTGAGTTGAGATCCAGGCTCAACCTGCAAATGTTCAAGCCATCATTGAAATAGAGAACACGAGGTTCGTAATTCGACGCGAAGCAAATCTGGAGCGCAGTCCGGAATAAGCCGTCGTGTTCAGTGTCAAGTGTTGTGAGTAGCCGGGGAGCTGAAGAGCGGCCGTTTTTGGTCTGCCACTCATACAAGTCGACACCGTTGTGATGGAGGATTGCCATAGTTGAGTTGTCATGAGCAAATGCCACATCTATGACGGTATGGTGGGTGCGAATCTCGAACATTGCCATGGGCGGTGGCACGTTCGCGGTTCGGAAGGGAGTGATCTTGACGGTTCTCCCGTCTATCACCGCGACAGCTCCATGATCGTGAGGTGGCATGAGAGAGCCTCTTGCCACAGCAAAAACATATTCGGTATACAGAATATTGTCTACTTCTGGTTAGCAACGGTTGTCTGAGGACTGATTTGGGTTGTATTACCTGTAGCGGCAATTGCGAGACGCAGAGGCTTTTCTGGATGCCACGAGGTCTGCAAGCATTGTGATCTCAAGAGGCTCTCCTGCTTGAGGTACCAATGGTAGTTCCCAGTCGTCCACAGCTGGACGGTATCAGCGAATGAGACTGCGAGGACCGTGGAGTCCGAGTTCCATTCCAAGTTGATGCGTATACTTGGGTCAACTAGCGATTCGGTTGAGCGAAGCGTGAACTCTCCATGCCTAAGCCCATTCCTCTCGAAGAAGACAACGTCGACATGGTCAGAAAAGCGCTGGATGCCAGCAATCAGATTCCCAGCGGGCCTCCAACTCAGGGCAGCTTCCAAGCCATCCACAGGCTCGCTTACACTATCGAGTTCACCATCTCGAGTGTAGACACGTATAACTCTCCTCGACGCAGATTCAATGGTGCTGACGGCGACATAAGCGCCATCTCCTCTCCAGCTCACGCATGTCCTGCCGTCGTCATTAGGACTGAGCTTTCCCTCGTCGACCTTCTCCGGAATCGTGGGGTCACGAAGTGCCTTCGCCTTGGCGCCCTTGCCCTGGAATTGCGTCTCCTTCTTACCCCAGCCGACACTGACATGCTTGGATGCCGACACGTCTTCTGAAGTCATGGTCGCCTCAGCAATACCGTCGAAGCTGCGGCTCATGAAGACCACGGTATCAGCCTTGGTGGTGATTATTAGGAGCTCCTCGTCGGGTGACCATCGTGCAGCCGTGATACCGGCGTCGATAGAGCCCATGATCTCAATATGGACATCCTCGGGGCCTAGACGCTCCTCGACGACGATTATGTCGCCACCCTCGAGAATGAGACATGATGTTGCCGTGTCACTGAAATAATGAAGGCTCACTACCCTGTCCACTGGCAGGTCTGGGTTTGGGCTGGGCGCATCCCATGATGCTATCCGCTCGCATAGTCTAGGGCCGGGTCAGTGACGGTTCAGGGAGCCAGAACATGGACCACAAGGTCAGGCATGTAGGTGACTTACAATGGGAGGGCTGGGTCCAGACGGCTCACATCCTCAACGACCCTGAGGAGTTCGATTTTGTGGTCTGGCGCAGCTGGGCCACAGGTGACTAACACCTCGTCCTTGCTGGCATCCCAGCATGTTGCCGTGATGTCCGCAGCTGCCTTGCCAACCTTATGGCAGATATTTCGAAGGTTCCTCATGCTTTTAATTCTCGTAGGACCGGTTACCCAGGGTCATGGTCACAACGAGATGCCTTTGTGGCTCTCACATCTGCTCTCACGTTCACGGGCGTCCTTTCACAAAACCCGTTCGATGCGGAGACTGTGTGCGACGATGCATTTACGCACTGTACTTGAAGTGAGTTTTACTGCGCGAATGGCTCGTCGTACAATTTTTCTTGACAGTGTGCCATCAAGCGAATTCCGATCTGGGTAAGAATCGAAGCCGATCTGCTTTAGCGCTTCGCAAGGGGAGTGGCAGGGGTACCCGGTTGCCAGCTGCCAGCCCAGGCTCTATGAGTAGTGTACGTACCTACCGCACCCAATTGGTAAATGGTAGACAGGCCTGCCGCCCTCCGCCTGCCGGGGGTGCCTCAGTCGAGCCAGTCCAGCGAACCTGCAGCTCTTTCCGACCTCACATGGCACCACTCCACCTTTGGTCGTTCTCGTCCCCCTCCCGAGTGCTCCCCCAACACGCTATTAGGCTATACACGCTTCAGCGGTCGGGGAAACAACATATGAACCCATGAGCCCACACATCACCTGTTTCTTCCTCTCCTCTCTACACATACCGCCTTTCACTCCATGCTACAGACGCCTGGCAGCTCAATTAGCTTTGTGACTGTAGTAGACACGTACGAGAACAGCCCACTGATCCAATTAGGAAAGGGAGATTCACGCCCCTACAATGCAAAGTCACGCCAACATGGACGCAGCCTATAATCAACACTCGAGCCAGAGCAGGCGTAACAACCGCTCATCAACAAACTTGAACCGTCTCTCTCTGGCTCCACTTACCACAAAGCTCCCTATTAACGACGACGACATGGTCTTCTCGGATTTGGCTGTGCAGAGATACTCCACCTCGTATATCCAGGGCAAGTCAGCTCCTACGACGCCCTCTATACTGAGCCACTCCCCGGCGCGAGCTGCATCTAGGACCCGACACCATTCCCGTCCAGCTTCAGCGGCTCTCCTTCCGAAAAGCAAGTCGGCTGTGCATCTGGGAGAAAGCCGGTCTCCTAAATCCGGGACCACAACTCCTGGAGGACACCGGCGGGGGCTGAAGAAGGAGGAGCCTGGTTCCGCCCGCGGCCGGACCGACAGCGACTGGCTCCTCCGCGCGGGCGTTCTGATTAGCAGCGAGACCCGAGAATCAAAGGGGCAATCGTGGCTCGTGTCTCGAGCGAGCTCGACCAGCTTGACGGGCCTTAGGAGTGCACGGGACGAGGATGAAGGGAACGATCCCGATGTGTTCGAGAGGGAAAGGCAAGCGCGTGAGGACGCTCTCCTGAGCAAGCACGCTGGACATAGGAGCAACCAGCTGTATGCGGACGGGGATGACTCGCCGCTGCTCAGCCATCGTGGGAGCCTGCATGTAAGCCGGACGGGCAGCCGAAGTCAACTGGTAACGCCTGGTGAGAGGGCGACCATCGAAGGGTACTTCGGGTCGCAGGATGCTCCGCTGGATGAATCTGCTTCAGGTCCAGACTTCGTCAACCTGGACGAGGACCTAGAGGCGAGTGGGGTCGAGCACGATACTAGCCGGGACGATGAAGCTGATGTAAGGAGGCTCGTCAAGAATGGCAACGCCCGGCCGAGCACGTGGTTTGGTAATATGTTGGGATGGGCACTGTTCTCCGTCGAGGAGAACGATGAAGATGAAGAGGCTGACGGCGAAGGAAGTGATGGTGAGGAGGAAGCTTCCGTGCCTGAGACTCCTCTCGAAAGGCACTTCGAGGGAGTAACATTCCTCTCTGAGCAAAGGATGCCCCCACCCAAGGTTGACGAAGGCGGGTGGCACGATGCAGCTTGGCTGCTATCTGTTGCGTCGAAGGTGGCCTGGTCCTAAAAGAGAAACGACCGGCCCCTGCAGCACTGCAGGCCGGAGATAAGGTGCGAATGTCAAGGCAGCGGGTACCTATACCGAAGCAGCGGTGCACGTTGTCGATGCGGTGGGAAGACTTAGCGTGCTGTGTAGCTCACCCACGCGCAGCGCTTATGTACGAGGCTACGTTACTGTGGAGTTGACCCACTGTGACCTGCCTTGGGGACCTGCCTACGTTGCAGCCTTGCAACCAAGTGCCCCGCGGCTCAGGAGAAATCCCCACGGCTCCTGAGGGATTGGACAGCCGATGGCTCGGCTTCACACGACTAATACTGTGTTGCTGCGAGCAGCCGCGTACATCCTCAGCACCATCCCTATTCGCCGACCGCACGAGGTTCCTCTCCACACATATATTCATTCGTTCTTGATCGTTTAGCAGGAGTCAAGAGGGCTGTCCTGACGGCGGAGGTTGTAGTGGCAGGTTCACACTCAATAGGCCGCCTTGAGGAAACACCTTGGAGATTGTGACGGGTGCGTGAAGGGCTCTGGCCGGTCGGGCCCAGCGGAAGACTACTGGCCGAAGGAGCCTTCAAAAACAGGTTTTCGAGGTGTGCAACTACATATGCAACCACATGCATGTACGTCTGGGCGACTGACTTTCCACTTTCGGTCCCCCTTCGGTCCCCCTTCGCTCCCGTCAAGTTGTCGAAGGCGGTCGGTGATAGTAATAAGGGCCGGCCGGAGTCGACTAGGTCTGCTAGGACAACAGCATGTACTGTGTGACACAAAACGTGGGGTTGTTCAATTTGTCTCGCTGGTGATGAGAGCTGACTGTCATCTGTCTCTTGCATATATTTCTTGCAGAGTTCTTTCAGGACCGAAGGGCAGAGGGGAGATTAGGAGGGAAAAAGTTATTTTCTAGTCGTACACTATATTCCAAGGCTCATCGAGACCAAAGACCGCATCGTTCACAGTGCTTGACCCTTCTGACATTCCGAAGAACACCGGACGTGCTAGTCGACCCACAGCTTTGCAAACCGCTAGTCGCACTATGGTAGTCTAACGGGGAGATCCCGAGGGTGGCAGATGGTTTCCAAATCATCTAGGTTTAGTAGTAGACTACTGTAGGTACTAACGGGGCACAGTAAACTGCAAACTAGGACTGTAGTTACGTAGAGTACGGTATCGTAAAGAGCGCCAGCCAGACTTCGGGCGATTTCCCGCTCCAGATATAGTGCAGTACGACTCTCTGCGGGATCAGCCGCAGTTCCATTCCGCATTGCCCTCGTCGAGACCGTTGTCCAGGCACATCCACGAGGATATGCAGCACTACTGTACTGTTGGTATCCAGGTATGCACTGCGGGAGGTCGCTTTAGTTGCATTAATCTAGGTGGAAGGCCTGATCTTATGGCCTTAGTAAGCGATGCTATCATCCTATTACCATACAGTCTGCGAAAGACAGGTCAACGTTCCGCCGTCGCCGTCCGCGGTTACATGTTTTAGGGTTGCCGTTAGTCTGTTAGTGTCGCTTCTACAGGGCCGTGTAGAGAGTACTGTGCAACCCTATACCTGCATAGTGCAGTACAGTACACAAGACCCGCGACATTCCGTCGCTCCGGTTGTGAGGCAGATGGCTTCGGCCCAGCTCACGGTAGACTACCCGTTCTGTTTGTAAGCCGACCCTGTCCCACCTGCACCGGCCCAGAAGCAGGATTTGCGAGCGAGTACCGTCCTGCCAAGCTCTTCCCATCCAAGATAGGCCTAGAGATCTTCCCGTGCATCGGCATGAGACGTTGCACAGAATAGGGGCTTGTCGGAGACTCTCCGTCTGGGTAAATTCCACACCACAAGGCAGCCATGGAGGGACGACAGTACCTCTAGTGCACCCAAACTAAAAGGGAGCAAGGAGGTGGCCCGGGGCACGCGGGTGATGCTGGGGTTGACTTAACGAAGTTGCTCCGAGATCACCCACACTCGATCCAGATTGTTTTCCCCGCTGAACGAGGGGAGCCTGGACCCTGGACCCTGGAAAACTGGGATACCTAACCCGGCCAAGTGCTGTCTGCACAGAGGGTACAGGCAAGAGTAGCTATGACGTCTTAGTGGGGTGGTGGAAACTTACTAATAGTACTGTAGTACCGCTCCAGGTAGTTAGGCGGCAGGTCCGCCATTCCCAAGTGGCTGTCGCCGTTGCCAAATTTGAACGAAGAACGACCGTTGATTAATAGGACAGGGTTGAAAGCATCCTAGATGTCTGCCATTCGTCCTTCTTTTCAGACTATCTACGACGGCATCACCAATCTTCCGGGTCGCGGATGTGTAGGATGACCACGGAGGATGACGCTAGTATTGTTGATAGTCCGTCACACGTGTCGCCGACGGCCTCGTTCCAAAATATATGAAAGCCAGAGAAGAACGGTGGTGTGCGATGGCGTGCGTAGTTTGGTGGCTCAATCCCTCATTTGTCGATTATGCGACGTCCGATCGATGGACCAAGCTCGAAGTTCGACATGACGTCCCAGGAAAGGCAGGTCTTTGCCAACTGGTGAATAGTTGCGAGTACTAGGTCTCGTGGGAATGAAGCGCCTCTTGCCAGGTCCGGCAACCATAGAAAGGCAGGCACGTGGGAAATTTGTTTCGCTGGCCATTCCTCATCTCGTTCTTTGCCGCTTGGACAATTGACAGCAAAACCCATGGAAGTGTCTTCTTGTAACAGCAGGATAGTGGCATCATGTCACTCCTCCCCGGATCATTGTAACCGTTTGTATGAGTATAGCTCTGGGTCGGCTTGCTCCGGGTGTTCTCGGCTTGTATTGGTGCTTCCACGAGGCAGATTTGGTAGAAATGTCGATCATGACCCCATCTGTGTAAGCCAGGTGCTATTATGCACCTGGAAAAGTTCCGTTGATGTCCAGCTGTCAGTCGGAAGCGGCACGCTAAGAGTGTTGCCGGCCTCTTGCTGGCCGAGCTGCGGGCGGTGGAAGTTGCATCTGCAATTGGCACTGGATTGGCCTTCTCAAGGTTGAACTCGATGGACTCGATAGATCGGGGATCAGCATAATTTCGACTTCGGTTTCAACTCCGACCCTTGGCTTTCTCGATAGCATCTGGGCGCGGGAGGGCAACTATTCAATCGGGACAATGGGCCTACGGCAGAGGTCTGTCAGCGAATGCCTTTGACGGGTATGGGGCAAATCGGTTGGGGGGGTCTCGGGGGTCTCATGGTCTTGTCCTTGTACCATCTCCGTATTCGGAGACAGCCGAGTCCAGATGTCTTCCATGACCTCAAGTCGGCTGTACCCAACCGTTTCGCCAGCGATGAGATGGAAATTGTCAGTATTGTCTTTCTCACACGTCCAAAAAGGAGGACATTGAATCGACGAAATTGTTGGTTCGTCCCCTACACTTATATTCGTACGAAAAAAGAAAATGGCAGGTTCCGAACTTCACATACAATAGAAACAGGCGTTGAAGAACCCCTGCAAAGACCCGCTCGGGAAGGCCACACCCCAGGAATTGGACCCTGCAAAATGACGTAGAAAGTACCTAGGTACTGTGTCATAATGCAGAGCAAGCGTCAAAGGCCGTACAGGAGTCGATCCCCCCGACGTCTGGAGCGGGAGACATCACACACGTTTCTAGTACTATGCTAGGGCAGGTACCTAAGTACCGTTAGTTCTTCAGCCTCCCGGATAGGACAGTACTATACTGTGTGCCCAGGTGCCCAGGTGCCCAGGTGCGGTGGTTGCGGTCTTCTTCCATCCATGGATGCACTAGTATCTTCCAATACAGACCGCACACATGGGCACCTGGGCACTGTATTTTACTGCGGCCCCTCGCTAGGTACTTGTCCTGAAAATACCCGCACCTTTTTCCTCACGCTAATATCGCGACAGAGTGCGCGCACTTCCAAAAAGCACCACCTTTTTCCTCTCTGCCGCGACACACCTTCATTTTACTGTATACCCGAGTCTGGGATAGTCCACATCCCCTTAAGCCACTGTGTCAGGATATCTGTGGACTGTGAAATTATTTGGTCGAAAAGGTCAGTAAGTACCTGCAGACCCTAAAATATGTGGGCCATCCTGACCACATCATCAACCGAACCCTCACCATGAACCATGAACCATAAACCATTATGCGCTCCGCGCTAACTTGACCTTCGAAGAAGCCCCGTCCACCCCACCACCACCAACCACATCCTACGACGCCGTAATCACCTTCACTCTGTCCTCACCTCGACCGAGATACTCACGGAGACCGCTCCCCAAACAGCCTTGTTTAGATACCTTATTCCCAGTAGCAGGTGAGCAGCTTACTGTCGGTACACTCTGTTCCGGGTTTGAGGCTTGGTAGAGTTCTCAGGCTTCAAACTTCCTCCTCTTGTTGTTCACCCCAGCGCACTGCCCCTCGACACCACCGGAGATCTCGCCTGAAGTCTCGTGAGATAGTAGCCATCAACTCGTCTTCTCAATGTCGCTGCCACCGCAGCTCCATCTGACGCCTAGGCGCGACAGTCTTATGGGGTCCGGGAGAGATTCCATCAGTTGACCTTGCCCATAAGTGGACTCATGATCCATCTCCTCGTCTGCGCGTCAAGTGCTAGGCACACATGCTTTTAGGCAGCTCACATCTATCACATCTACCTACATATCGCACATGGCGGGATGCTCGATCCCACACCAGTGCCTTCCCCTCTTGCGCATCACGTCTGGCCCGCTTCTGCCAAAGGCCCGCAACATGAGACCCACACCATCGTTTTCTGCACCTGGCTGACCAAGGAATATATTTGATAGAGACCGACGGGGCTTGTGCTCGTCTGACCCTCACCTGCTAGCTATCCTACAATCTGCAGCTGGGGAACCCCTCCCTCATTTCTAAATCTCGACACAGTAAGGGGTCATATTTGCTAAACCAGGAAGCTATTCATAATGCCTGAGGTATGTGATCACAGCTTCAGCACACTTCGCACCCGTACCCGTCGTCACCGTGGAGGGTGTGCTTGTCCGGTACTGCTACTGATCATGTGAAACAATGACAGACCGACGACTCCACCGTGCCAGACTTCGGCGACAATGTCGACGCGGCCACCTTTTCCCAGATCCTCGAGATGGACGAGGATGAGGTTGAGCGCGAGTTCTCCAAGCCCCTAGTCTTCAACTTCTTCGAGCAGGTTGAGGAGACATTTGAGAAGATGGACAACGCCCTGTAAGCTTCTGGCCCTCCCCCCCCCCTGTCCTGCCCACCAGTACCATAGTTGTCCCGTCTGTCACGCCTCGCGCCCATCCAAAGCGTAGCCATCCACTAGCATATGTATGAAACTGACCATGTTCTCCGTCTTCATATAGGGAAGATAAGGATCTAGACGAGCTATCGAGTCTTGGTCATTTCCTCAAGGGATCCTCGGCTACCCTTGGCTTCAACAAAGTTCGAGATAGTTGCCAGGTCATTCAGCAATACGGTCACAAGCTCAACCTCGATGGTACGCCCGAGACGGATGAGGAGGTCTGCCTCAAGAAGATCACGGATGCCTTGGAGACCGTAAAGGTCGATTTCGCCGACCTCGAGAAGGACTTGAAGGCTTTCTTCAACAGCTCTGAGTCCAATGGCGCTTAAGGTTCTCAGCATTATTCCACTGGTGGTTTCTCGATCCGGCAGGTTGGGCGACAAGAATCCCATCATCAGGGCAGGACACAGCTACGGGATGTCCTCTGGCATACCCATAACGCTGTTGGTGGACCCCTTCGGCTTGGGATCCGACCAAGATTCCACACCCGTCCCTCTCGGACAGCATTTTGGCAGGGCTAGCACGTTATGATTTGCAATTCTTGAGTTTATGGCTGTGGCGCATGAACGCCGTAGTTTTTCAATCTTGTATCAGACAAAAAATGGTTATAGTTTCTTTTTGGAAATTAATAGGGCAGGGTGCAATGTCTTTATCTAAAAGCCCTTGAGGGCAACTTGCTTGAATGACGACACAGCTCGGCGTCCCTGTTTAATGTTGCCGGGTACCTTTTCTGTGGCCCCCGACTATCAAGGTACCTCTCGGACGGTATCTGTATACCCATCTAGGCCGGGCGGCTACCAGGGGTGGTTCTATTTACCTGATTCGCAAGCAGTGATCCCATCATCACACGTATAAGCGGATGCCCCATAAGTGGACCTCACCAACCGATGTGCTGGTGCTGGTCATGATGGCATTCGGGCATCCAGTTGTCTTCCCGAGGCCTTCGATTCCTGCGCCACAATGCTAGGGTAGCCACGAGCGTAAGGGAAGCTAGGCATGCCTACCACTGCATCGTTCTTCCAATCGCGGTCGTGTAATGCTCTTGTTTCTTCTCCCTTCGATCAATCATATGATCGCATGCTGGGTCAACCTCTTGTTCTATACTCACTTATCAGCCATAGCCGGGATGCTGATCTCGTGTGGGATGAAGATTGTTGCCACGCATTTGTCCAAGTGCTATAGGTATCCTCCTTCCCCAAGCTTGGCTCTGTTCCCTTCGGTTGAGAGCAATGTCTTGACTTCTCATCTCCATGAAGCCATAGTAGTAGGGGGCGCAGTCATTGTGGACATGGCTTGTCGGTTGGGATGCTCCACAGGCCAGGCACGATGGGCTGTCAGACACCTGTACATACAGCTCCCTCATTTGTGTATAGGTAGCACCAATATGGGGGGGGGGGACTGAGCTCCACAACGAGGGTGGGATGGGGCACCGGTATGTCCCGGTAGGCGGCAAGACTAAAGTTGCTTCTCCCATCAGGAGCCGGCCGGCCTCCACCTCAGAAATCGATCTCGGCCTCCACCTCGTAAGCAGCATCGACGACGACGCCGCCCCTCTCGACCGGCCTGGCGCTCATCCGGCATATGGCGATCTTGTCCAGCGGCACGTCCTCCATCCACACCTGGTCCTCGTACCGGTCTATTATCGCCTGCGCATCCGCGATGACGGTCCGCTCCCACTTCTTCTTGGCGTGCTTGTTCCGCCCCTTGACGTAGATCGTGTTGACGACGGTGGCATGCAACAGCAACGGCAGGTCGCCGGGGGCGAGGAGGCCGGCCTCCCTGAACTGTGCCTTGATCTTCTCGCCGAAGCCGTGGAGGATCCCGAGCGGGTCCGACGGCGGCGCGTAGAGTATCGTCGCCTTCTCGGGCTTCTGCATGGAGTGTAGGCCCTTCAGGGTGATGGATACCTGCGGCTGCTGTTGCTGCGACTGCTGCTGCTGGTGGTGGTGGTGGTGGTCCGCAGTCTCCGGGGAGGCGGCCGCCCTGGTCGTCCCCGGCTCGTCGACGGCACCGGGCATCACCGGCCCCCCGACGGAGGACAGGATCTCCCTCGGCCTCAGCGACCTGAGCTTCTCCACGGCCCGGTCGAGCCCCTCGCCGTTGGGGAACGACATCATGCCGAGGGTGAGGTGCAGGGTCCCGACGGGCCGGACCGCGTCGGCGGGCAGCTCGAACCCGCCGAGGTCCTTGGGCCGGGTCACATCGTCCCGGAAGGAGGCCAGGTTCTGAGACAGCTGGGGTCGGGACCTGGCGGTGGCGAGGGGGATGCAGAGGAAGTGTGTCAGCTGGGGCGGTTTGGGCTTCTGGGCTGCGGACATATTGATGATGCCTCTTCCCGTTCGCAGCCTGTTCATGTGTTGTATGTGCGGGCCCGACTGCTGTTCAGCTTGTTCAGCTGTGCTGTTTCAGGTGGATTGAGGGCTGATGAAGAAAGAGAAGCATACGGGTACAAATATAAGCCAAGGTTCCTCCTGCCGGCCCTGACGTGAGCTTCAAAAGTTTGTAATCTTTAGAATTAATTGTTGTTGACGTCGTTGCTCTCATGCAACTAGGCTACTAGGCTGCTAGAGTGAACAGGGGCCCCAGTTGATCCCTTGAGATCGCCCCAATTATAGGCCCCAGACAGGCCAAGCAGGCCTAGGGCCCGTGCACGTTGCTGCCTACACCACAGTAGCTAGAAGCTTGAAACCTTAAAGACTCCTCGAGGTTATAGGGAAGTTCCCCGGCCCCTCGGAGATGTATGGGGTTTTTTTGGCTATGTAGGTTCGCTACGACAGCGTCATTAGACCGCATATGTAGATATACGCAAAGAACATCGGGAGTGCAGGTATTCTGAAACAATGATTCACCAAAACCTGGTGACCGGGGTTCTCAGAATAGCCCTGGAGGTGGCCACGACTTGCAACGGCTGCTAAGGGCTGGCCCGCCTACGGCCCGCTTACTAACAATTAGGCTTATATCCGACTTTCAGGTGCTTCCAAATCAGGGCCATGTGAGCTGTATTCTAGGCACCAACAACAGGTTGCTCATCCTCAATAGACCAGAGGTCTCGCAATCCAGAGTACCTCACACGATGCGGCAGTTCGCTTGCTGCAGGAGCATATGCCACGGTTGCTTTTGCTCAAGATCCTTCCGACCCTGAAGCCTGTGTAGCACCGCCTGCACAGGGTGCGCCACGAACACTTTACTCATCTCAAAGCCTCGAGTACGAGACTTGCCTCGATGAACACTCCAGACAAGCGCGGGCCCCCCGCCAGCTCAAAAGGGCCTAAACACGTCTTCCGGGGCGGCAGCCCGCGTAGAGAAGCACCTGCGTCAGCTACAATATCGGCTCCCTCCGCTGCTCGCAGCAATAATGTCGGCGCAGCGTCTTCACGAGCCCAGCAGAGTCGTCCCCCGAGTGCCGATGGCCAGCCTCGCTCTCAAACGTCCAGCACCCACAGCGGTGCTCCTTCGACTGGCAAGGGGGCAGCGATCACAGCAGGGGACAAGGACATGCGCATAGCCAGTCTTGAACGAGAGCTTTCGGTCATGGAGGCCGAGTTCAAGCGGGAAATGGATAAGCTCTCGAAGAACGAGAGTGAGACCGCCTCGTTCTGGCAGGCAAAGCACAGCGCCCTGAACCAGCAATTTCTGCGTACGGACACAGAGCTCCGACTTTTGAGGGATGAGATGCGTGAGATACGTGCACGGGATCTGGGTACAGATGCAGCTACAAGAGGATGGAGGGAGGCGCTGGAGATGGAGCTGAGGGGGAGGGATGACGAGATTCGAGGCCTGAAGTTACAGATTCGAGATCTGAATTCGCAGGTCCGAGGCTTGAAGGAGTGGGTGAGCGCAAGCACCAGGGCGGATGACACGACAAGTGATGAGGTGATAGGTGCCGGTATGGCGAACTTGGGCAACGGCCTACAGAACTGGGTCATTACGAACTTCAGGAAGTCGAAGATTGACCTGCCCAAGGCAGATGAGGCGTCACTGCAGGAGCTGTCGAAACTTGTGCCCATGTACGAGGAAATGGCCCAAACATCCAAGGTCCATCTTCTGCAGTCGCTCGTCTCGAGGATGCTGGTGCAGAGCGTCTTCCATGTCTACTTCGTGGGCTTGTCTCCCGAGCAAGAACTGCGCTTGAGGCAAACAGAAGAGATGCTATTATCTTTAGGTGAGTGGCCAGGTCGCTTACCCACTCGCTTACAGAGGTTTCGGGCCGAGACAAACTATTGAGCTCACAAGCACATTCCAGGGTCTGTTGAGTCCGTCAACCAATGGCGGTCCGTAACCTTGACCATGTTGAAGAAGGACGCGGCACACAATATGCAGGTACAAATTACACAAACAGCCGAGGATGTTGTGACCAGAATAGATAGGGTCCTGGACTCGATCACAACAGACACCGCCGGCAAGGCCGGTAGCGGCAACACAGCAGCAGCGAATAGCACAGATGCGAAGAACCAAGCACTTCGACAGCTAGTTGATAACGCCATCGAACTATCGCGACTGCTGGTGCTGCAGAAGGCCGTCTTCGAGGTTTGGATGCCCGATATAGAGCCGCATCAGCAGGTGATATTCGACCATGAAACCATGGAAGACATCGGAGGCGAGGACGAAGAGAATCTCGTCCAGAGGGAGATCTGCTGTGTCACTCTCCCTGGTATCATCAAGCGAGGTGATGAGAACGGTGGGCAATTACAGTTTAGAAATGTCATCTCGAAAGCGAGGGTTCTATGCAGCGCTGAATAGATCACGCCGCCATGATGATCTAGATCATGCCATGTGCGAGACTCGAAGCCAGGCGGGATCGGGTGCTGGTAGATGCCTTTGTGGCACCGGGGCTTTGTGCGCTTTTTGCCGGTGTCGCCTATCGTGTTTCTTGAAGCTGCCAGGGGCTGAGCTTTGTACGAAAGGCAGCCCTGTGCTCGCACGACGTAACGAGACTACAGGACTACACAAACAAGGGGCCTCGTCTCCTACACGTCGACGTCATCGGACCTGTTTGCCGCTCGTCTTTGCGCACGTCTCGTCTACCAAAATGCCGGTCGTCTTTCGCATCCGCCAATTATTCCCTGGATGGCTTCACCGAAGCCTTAATGGGCTTACTCCGGACTACTGGCGCCACGGTCGGCTGCTGCTCTCACTGAGTCACACACAACCTGCGTGGTTCCGAACCAGATGGACGGCGGAGGACACCCAGCCACGCGGGCCCTGACGTGGAGTCATACTGGCCTACGATCGCCAACCTCATGAGGAAAAGCAATCATGTGCCATTCAGTTGGTCAAGGACCGGTGTGATACCGTGATCACCCAGAGATGCATATCCGGATCCGAGGGGCTACCCACGGTGATCAGCTTCGACGACGATGCAAACGACCTCATCGAATGATCGGTGATTGGGTGACTTTGCATGTTGCTGCAGCTCAAAATGCGGCCTACTGAGGTTGATGTGGGGGGACCTCTCCGATCTCAACACCGCAGAGCCGCAAAGAGTCGATGTGCGCCCGGATTTTCGGGGTTTCGGCTGTTGCCCACTTTGCCAGACGGTCATCCGTTCCTCAGCAAGTCACTCCCTATCCCAGGTTGCGGGCCGGCGCGTGTAGGATTCCCTCCTAGATGGTACTTGCTGACCGCAGGACTGCATACGAAGCAATGCATGCGACTGGCTGCATGCAAAGAGCTGTAGACCTTTTCTGCAAGCGCAATATAGCACTTGTGTTATGCTCAGGCAGGTCCTGAGGTTGTTGAACTTGCTGCTCTGCTAGAGGTTCCCCTTCGGTATCCTAGATGTCTTCATGTTGCGATTGGGCTTCGTCTCTTCCACGATCGTGGAAGCCTCCGGTTGCGGGCCAGATCTTCCATGATCTTTATGATAGACGCCTCCCGGAGCCGCAGTTGCGTCACATGCAAGCGACCTGTCAAGAGAATATGCTGCCTCGAGGTGTAGTCTGCATGATAGACAGACCGCCAAAGCTCGAGACGATATCGCGGAACGACCTATAGGATCGCTTTCTGCCGAGACTGCAAGAGCGCAGCCATTCAGAGATGACTTTGCCTTGCGGTGAGCCGAAATCAAGCCGTGACGGTGCGTATCGAGCCGATCGAACGTAACCGTAAGGGGAACTGTCCCAAACCTGATAATGTGGCTTTCCCCGATGTGATACTGCGGCGGACCTTGGCCTGTAGGCTTGCTGCATGAACCCTTGGACAGGGCAGCGCGAGACTCAAAGGATCTGCGGCAGACGTGGCCGCCCTTCCGAAGACGACATATGAAGTCTCATAGCCTTTCTTCTTCCAAGATGAGAGATGTGGGGGAGTCATGAGAACAGCGACGCCTGGCGAGCAACACAAATCGACCTTCGAACGACCATCCCATGCGAAAAGAGGATCCCGTTGGCTGAGAAAAGGACCGCGAATTCCCAGTCGATATCGATTCGCGCTAATTCACCGGTCGTCTGCATATGCGAGCAAGGGTATTGATGGTGTGCGTCCACATGCTTGGATATTTGTGGAGTTGCATATCACCATCAACCCTAGGAGGCTCAATCCAAGACTTGCGGAACTCGACGGGCAAGTGACGGGTGGATGGATTAAAGCCACCATTCCCATTGCTTCGAACTCAAGCCATTGGCGTCTGCAACTTTGTGGAAGAGAGGGAAAAAAGGCAACAGTCGCCGAGCACACCCCCCCCCCCTTCCCCGGCCCACAGCGTCCATATCGCAAGAAGGCATGGCACGACAGAAGCGGGTAACAACGCAGTCTGTACACTGTAACCGTCGTCATCTATCCGTGACATGTCTGACGGGCTCTGGCAATCCATCAGGTACTCGCGTCGTTGTCTCACGGTCTGTCGTGCTGGGGTGGCTTGCCGGCTGTCAGATCCAGGTGGGCTGCAGGTCGAGACATGGCAGGGCATCTGCAGGAAGTCACTGCATCATCGCTCGGCTCCGTCGAGTACCGTACCCCCCCTTCGACCCTTCGAAGGGATGAAGATGTATCCGCCAGGGCCGTATGCCGTTGCGTACCGTCAGTATCCCGTCTTTTGTCTCCGAGATATTCGGGGCATATAACTGACGGGTTGTCTCCTCGGTCGAAGTTTTGATCGGGCCCTTCTCCTTTGCACTTGCAACTCATATCTCCAACGGTGCTTGGCTGCCACACCTTCCTTACTTGACTGTGTCTTCATACACCATCTTCATCGCCTGTCATCCAGTAAGCTATCGTCTCATTATAGAGCCCCAGACATGCCGCGAGACAGCGGAAACCACTCCACGGGGAAGGGCAAGGGGAAGAGCAGAGGGCTCCTGGAGGGACTCGATACACTGAGCATCGAGGACTCCCCTGATCCATATGCCCCTCGGAGTGGCCCGAGCAGCTACCCGTATGACCAGCCGGAATACGAGCAATATCAGCACTACCCCGTCAGCAGCGATGAGTACACATACCAGTCGCCTTCAGCTGGTCATGGCTTCGCATCAACCTCCACCCCTGGCGATGGGTATGGGGGGTATTCCAATGCCTACCAAACGGCCACAGGGAGCTCATCCTCGGGAGACGCCTTCTGGAGCAACACTGGCTCCTCCATGAACAGCCCTATCAGCCCATCATCCTCCTTCTCGTACGGCAGGGCTTCCTCCGTGAGTAGCCATGGGAGCAGCTCCGGCTATGCTCCGACCGTGTCGACCGCGGCATCTTCCGTTCCTTCCAGGCACGATCCTATGAGCGTGAATCATCGCATCGCGCAGCAGCAACCGACGCGGAACCGTTGTGAGCTGCCCTGCGAGTTCCTGTGCCTGACGGGCTGCGTCGAAACGTTCCAAGCCGGCGATGAAATTGCGTGGATGGACCACATCGAAGGCCACCTGAAAGGGAGAATCCCAACCAAGCTGAAATGCTGTAAGTACCACTCTCCGAACCCAAGCCCGGGAAGGTTGGTACAGAAGAGCTGATCTCAGTCACTCAATGTGAAGGGTTCTGCGATACCTGGATCTTCGACGCGAACAACCGATTGTCCAACGGCGACGTGCTTGACAACTTCCACACGCGCATGCACCATATTCGGGACCACATTGTGGAGGACGGCTATCAAGCCTCTCACATGCGACCAGATGGCGGCGTGATCAGACACCTCAGACACATCATCAGCAGCCAGGAATATGAAGATATCGTGGACAGGCTGAATCCGACAACTGTGCCACCGGTGCCGGGCGGTCGGCACGTCGGGCGGATTGAGGAAGTCGAGGAAGAACCTTACTCGACTCACCGAGACAAGAAGAAGGACAGACACGAGTCGTCCAGAAAGAAAGGTTCAAGGAAGTGAGCCGTGCTGGGGTGGGGGGGACGGGTGTATGTCCGTTGATCGACATCACGAGGGCTGGTACCCACGAAGAGTGTTGTGTTACTAACCTTCAGAGATATATGTTTACCCACCCCTTCCATCACTTCCTTCTTGTTGTTCTTGAAATTCTTATTCAAATTGAATATCTATCGACCAAGGTTGAAATCAGTTCCCGGGCCGCGGCCTAACAGCCGAAGAGGCGGTACCGGGTCGGGAAACGACGCGTGGTGACGGCCGGTCCGGCCAGCAGGCATCGCAAGGCTCTGTCTCGCCTCTGGCCCGGGATTTCAGATGTTATTTTTCATTGTGCAATCTCTCCTTGACCATTCCTCTTCAGTTCATGCATGTTACTGGATGTCCGAGTGTTTTGGCGACCGCCGACGAACAAGACGCAGGGACCCGTCGGCTACAAGCTTGCCATGTGTACTTGTTGTTTGCATCGGTCGGGCGTGGCCGTCTTCTGGGTAACCACTTGCTGGCCGAGTCTCATCCCTTGTTCTCTGTTGCTGTGTTGCTGTATATGTGACACTGTTTTTTCCGGGGTTACTGCTTCCGGCTTCGACAGCACAACGTGATTTCGGGATGCACCTTTTTGGGTACGAAACGGACGGTGATGACTGATGACCGACGGTGATATGAAACGATACAATATGATTCTCTTTATGAAGGTCCAAAGAACGGAACGGGTGGAATATATAAGGGATAGAGAACACGGGGCGGTGCTCAGTACTAGCAACTTGTCTTTTGAATACTTATTTGTGATGAACCAAAGACGATGAACAGAAGGAAAATGTGACACGAACTTTCGACAATCAAAAAACCCTCGTAACATGCGGGCGACCGCAAAGAAGAGACAAGCAACCATCAAAGTCCGAGACTCGCTCACCGCGAGTAGGTCCGAGGAGACGAAGTCTTATAGATATAGACAAGTAAGTCCCTTCACAGCCCCCTTGACCGCCTCACTCTGATTACACATGCATCAAGGGCGAAAAGGTAAAAAATCTGCTCAGAACCTGCCTGCCAGTGGCAAAAGGCAAAGATCCCGCCTTACCCTACCGAATAGAAGACAGAAAGAAGAAGAAAAAAAAAGAAAAGGTGTGGTGTTTCTTTTCAGGTTCCTTCTTCATATATCCCCCCCATAACCTCATTTGTGCCCCTTTGCCTCCTCCGGCGCAGAGGAGCGCCTTACCTCTTACCACCTCCTCGAGTGTGAGAGTGGGCTCCTTTGGGGAAAGCCTGTGCGAGCCCCCCATGCAACTGATGCAGGGTGATGGGACCGCTGTGTGGGCTCGCCATATAAGCCGGGCGAGAGATCTCTGCTGCAGGTGAGATTCCGCCTCGCCCAATCACGGCGGGAGGTTCCCTCCCGGGCCTTTGACGACCTGCTCTCTCTCTCTCTCTCTCTCTCTCTCTCTTCACCGGGCTTCTGGAGAGGTGTGTATGCAATCTGGACTTCACCGGTATACTATTGATGTCTCCTGTCCGTCGACGAATTGAGGTTCTGGGCGATACTACGGAGGCAAAGTCGGGGCATACTGTCCTGCGGTTGTGGCGAGCTGGCGTGGCCTGGCCTGGCCAATCGGCACTTGCCCACGAGACCCTCCGGATTATACTGCAGTGTACGACAGCCTCGTTTTTTGGTATATGGAATTTGGGGGCGGGAAGCCCTTTTGAAGTCTCCTGATTTTCCTGTGCAACACATGAAGTAACTCGGAGGGCAAGAATCCCGCGGCTTTCCTCTCTGAGCACAGTATCGAAATTCCGGGAGACATGCTTGCTTGGTCCTGATGATAACGAGAGGACCGTGATCCACGATTTTCAGAAGCCATTGTTCCCTACTTCTGTCTTCAGCTTGGCCGCGTCAAGCCCCCATGTCCGTTGTATACTCTGCAGCGGCCTCGGCGTAGTGTCGTAATCCGCCCGTGTTTGAGGCGGTGACATGTTCGGTGCCCTGACGGGCTCGCTCGCAGATCTTCGGACAATATATGTGTATCATGCTGCTGTGATTGGAACATGGCATGGCATGGGTGATCAATGCCGGAACCCGCCGCCTTCATATCTACTCCTTCCCCGTTTCATCCAATGCAATGCAATATCTACCCTATAAGAAGACCCATGACCATCCATCCATCCATATATCAAAGAAAGGACAAGGCAAGGCAAGGCAAGGCAATCATTGGAAATCCGCGTCCACACGGCCGTACCTGACCCCGTCGACCTTGAGCTCGAAGCCCAGCCCCGCGCTGTCGACGATCATCTCGAGGGTGAAGTCCAGGTTGTCGAACTCGACCCCCCTCGTCGTCGTCAGCCGCGTGAACAGGCTGCGCGGCACGGCGTTCAGGTCCGTCCTCAGCTTGCACACGTGCACCAGGTCCCTCGTGAAGGCCGCCGGGGGCTGGTCCGCCTCGCAGGCGATCAGGTCGTCCGTCACGACGAGGGACTGGCCGGGCCGGAAGTTCCGCGTGTAGTGGAAGGCGATGGGTGTCAGTGGCGATATCGCCTCGCCCTGAGATCACTGTCAGCGAAGCCCTCTGTTTGTTGACGTCTGAGAGAGGAAGGAGAAGAGATACGACGAGATACGACGCTAGAAGAAGGAGAAAACGCAGGACGGAAAATAAAAGAATGTAAAAAAAGAAGCAAAGAGAGAGAAACGAGGATCTTGGAAGCTCACCTTCGCGATATGCCACTGCATCCGGTCGCTAACCATCCACCTCTCCCACAGCGGACTCCAGTACCTCTCGCTCACGCTATGCTTCTCCTCATCAAACACAGTAGCATAGCTCGTGCCGTAGTGCATCCTAGCCTTCCTCGAGATGACCATGTTGCCCTCCAGGCCCCTGAGCACCGCGCCCCTGACGACCGCCGTCCACGCGTACACGGGCTGCATGACCTCGATGGCAGCGTGGTCGGCGGCGGAGGGCGCCGAGAGCGCGTGCGTGGGCCTCTCGCTGTAGGGCGGCGGCGCCGCGCTCGTGAAGTGGGCCTTGAGCCTGCGGTACAGGTAGTCGCTCTGGCCGAAGCCGCCGACCAGGATGATGCCCGAGACGGCGCCGCCGCCCCGGGCCCGGAGCGCGTCGGCCTGGCCCTGCACGAGCTCGCAGACCTGGGCGACCACGGGCTCGAAGATGTCCTTGACCTGGGCGGCGGTCATGACGAGGAAGCCCGAGTCGAGGCCGGCCTCCTCGTCGTCCGGGAGCCCCGGGAAGGGGACGTTGACCTCGTGGTGCTCGTCCTCGTTGAAGTTGCGCTTGACGAACTCCTCGAAGTACCGGAGGCCCATCTGCCACGTCTTGCCCTTCTTGACCTTCATCTCCTCGAAGCGCGTCTTGCCGATCCGGGTCTTGACGTGCTCCTCGAACCGGTAGTTCAGGAACGCGCTTCCGCAGAGCCCGCCGGTCCCCACGGCTGACTCTTCTACCTTGAGGGGCTTGAGCGAGATTATCTTGTAGGCAATCAGACTGGGTCGTGGTCAGCATGCAAAACCATCTTTCGCCATCGCTCTCTCCCTAGCCCTTGGACTTACTCTACCGTACCACCACCGCCGTCACATACTATAAAGTTGTCCCCCACATTAAGGTGATTAGGCTGTATAGCCTTGAGCGTGTAGACCGCCGCCGCCTCGGGCTCGCTGATCATCTGGATGGACGCCTTGGTGCCCATGCCCGCCCTCTCGGCGGCCTGGAGGGTCGTGTTCTTGGCGTTGTCGGACCACACGGCGGGGCAGGTGAGCACGAAGTCGACCTTCGTGGAGGCCATGAAGGACTCGCCGTAGCGCCGGGTCAGCGTGTCCATGGTGTGGCTGTAGATCTGGGTCAGGTAGTCGCTGACGGCGTCGACGACGGTCTTGTTGTACTTCTTGAGCTGGGCCGCCGTCTCGAGCGGGCTCACGTAGAAGGGGAGCTTCTGCGACCGGTCCAGGAACAGCTTGATGCACCGCAGGCGCGACTCCTCGGGCCGGAACTGGAAGCCCCATTTCACCGTGGGCTTGGTGCCTGGGGGCGCATCGGGGGGCAGGTCGTAGGATATCTCTGTGGGGACCTTGTCTGAGGTGATGCCGTTGCCCCCCGGCCAGGTCTTGATGATCTCAACATCGTCTGGGTTGGATGTGTAGACAGCGGCAACACTGCACGGTCATTGTTAGTGAGATTCAACTGATAAGTGAAGTCGTGGACACAGAAAGTTGCAGCAATATATCGACTCACCCTGAGAAGGTGGTGCCAAAGTCCACACCCACAATCAACCTGTCCGCTATGGGCGCAAACTCCCTAATTGGCTCCCTGACAGGCCCATTGATGGCCTCGGTCGACGACGGCAGTGCATAACTTGTGAAGTGGTTCCTGCTCTGTTGGTTCCGGTCACTGGTGGGCGGACTGCGGATCGGCAAGGTGAAGGTGTCCATCGTGGCGAGAGCCCGTTGCCTGCGACAGCCGAGTTGGACGGACGGCAACAACAGCAGCAACAACCACAACAACAACTCAGTGCTACCTTGTGAGCTGAAGCTTCATGCTCGAAGAGGAGGCGATATGTGCTTTTAAACCTGAGTCTTATATAAGCGGGGCGTGAAAGATGGATGTTGAGGCTGAGATCCGTTGATCTCAAGCAGTGGGTGAGAGAGACCCAGGCCCCCCCCTATCTCTCACCAAGCTCAACGGCGGCGGTTGGTGGTATAAAAAGCGGGTCGGTTCTGGTAGACTGATCGAGGTCGGATATATATGTATGTGCGACGACAAGTTGCGTGTGGGAGTCTTCTCGTCCTGCAAGTCAAGAGCCGCAATGGCTTATCGAGATACTGTATAGGTGAGTTTATTGTAGGAGGACAGCAAGTGAAGGTACGTGCCCCTTGCTGACAACTTCCGTATCCAGAGTCCAATCGACTTGACTGCCTGACGGAATAGGTGAGTGAGTGAAGAGGCGGGGCAGACCTTGGAACCGCCTATCGGGTCCTCCCGCAGCGCTATAGTGTACCTCGATGCTTTGTATACACAATGAATTGTGTAGAGTAGTATCTCTCTCTCACTTCATGCTCTTCCGAAGGCGACATCAAGGATCAAAACACAATCAAGTAGATAGATAGATACTTTTGTATTTTACCCGTGTATAGGTGTTTATATATTTAACTATCTATACATCCATGCATGCGTGGCTGCGTCTCAATCCTTCTAGGAAGTAATTCTGCTGCCTGCTCAGACTGACTTACTGACATACCACATACCCTGCATCTAATTATCTGCACTCATTACTGTAATCGGACCTGAAACCAATCCATCGCGACGGTTCCAGCAGCTCGGCTGACTGACACTAGACGCGCAATGACGAGCATACCGGTTGACCTGCCTATGTGTTCTGCCGTATCCTGCGTGTCCTGTGTGACATGAAGCCCCATTCTCACAGTTGCTCCGCCCCTGTGGCATCCAGGGACACAGGGACCCCAGGAACAACGCGACAAGGGGCCCCGTTGATTGGTTTTGCTGCGCCGCAATCAGCTCCTCGCATCGACATATAACTCACCACAAGAAGCATTGCAAGATCACTTAGCCTGGGTTTCGAAGGTTGGAAGGGAAATTGATTGTTCAAGCGTAGTAGACGCCAGGTAACTTGATTGGAATGATTAACATCCTCTCGAGAAGATTCATGATACCTCTCCTCCTCTCCTCAATCATTACCATTGGCTCAGCGGCCACACACACACGCACACACTTAGGTGAACACACAGAGAGACTTTTGCGGGCCACCCGTAGGTACAAACTTAGTTTAGATACAAAACGTCCAATTCCAAAGGACAATCGAGCTGGATCAAGAAGTGTGAAGTAGAATAGGCCTCAAATTCCCTGCTCCTATACGGAGCCAAGAGTATCGCTTGAGAAAAACCAGTCCGGACCCCAACCCCTTGTGTACACAGAATACCGTTGTCTCTTTTTTTTGTGTTCCTCTTCCCTACTTTCCAATATCTCCGACCAGAAAGCAATCACCAAAACCAATCCCAGATGACCCCATTGGCACCATTGTTACCCAATCACCTAGCTCCCAAAACCAGCAACTGTGTGGCCTTGTGTCCACTTGGTCTAACAAAGAAAAATAAAGGGTTCAAGAGGCTCGATTTTCTCGGTCGAACCGTCTGATCTATTAGGGTATTCTGCACAACAACAACAACAACCTGATACGCGAGACAAGGACGTCCCGCTCATGACTTGTAGCCCGGCACGGACGGTGGGTATTTGAACTGAACAAATTCGAATGCAACTGAGGCCATGTCTGCCGCCCATGAACTGCCGTGGCCTCGAACCCGGTCCAAAAATGAGTGACGCGGTAGTCATCCCCACAACACCAGAAACTCCGTGGTAAAGATAATAATAGTAAGGTATAAAAAAGATGACCCGAGTCCAAAATGCTTAGTGTTTGTCGAACGCTTGAAAGATGCCGCCTATGCAAAGATGCCGCCTAATATCGATTACTTGCTGCCCAGATGCTGGCGGATGCGGATGCTGCCCACTCACTCTCCTCGTATGGGGGCGTTGGCCACTTGTACTCCGAAACTTTCCGGTTCAGATCCAATGGCTTTGGGGCTATTGCCTCTTGTCCGTCGCCGAAGAGGCACGTACTGCCATTGGCCGTGGGCGAAGGCGTCGGATACGGGTTGGTGAAGACAGCTGTGCTCGATGATTGCCGCTGCTTGTTGGGCTTCCCGTCCTTCTCGGAGCGTGCCATCGCCTTTTGCGTCGAGGAGCGTGCCTCATGCACGATTTCGTCTTCCTCGTCCGGTGCGTCGTATTGGCGCACACCGTGGGCTGCCTGGGCCTTTCTCGTCCGGCTGGAAATAGGACCACCGCTCCGAGCGGCGCCGGCGAGGTTATCTATCGACCGTGGCGGGTGGTGTGGCAATGAGTGGTGACGCTTCAGGTTGCTGTGGGGCGTGGCCTGGTGTACGGGAGGGACCGGGACCTGCAAGCTATCGGAATTTTGGTGAACGTCTCTCAAGGCTCTGTCGAGGGGTTCGTAAGTGTCCTTTGGTACAGGCGCCGGTGGATTGTCGATTACCATGGATGATCTTGCGCTTGCCCACGGCCCGCATCCAGCCTGGGCCTCAACGTCCCTGTCAATCGGCGAGACTGGGGTTTGATGCCTTCCGGAAAACCTCCTAGCCCTTTTCCGCAGATGTGAGAAGAAGCTCTCCTTATGAGCACTCGGGGGCGACTGCAGTCCGCTGCCATTCAGCGCACGCTCGGCCTGTTGCCTATGAAGCTCGGCGTAGTGGTTCGTGGTTGATTGAACAGACAGCTGACGCCCAATCTTCTTGGATTTCTCCTCACGATTATGTCGGTGAGCATTGGCGTAAGCGTCATTGTATGAGGGCGTTCGACTGCTGCCCTGGGCAGTCACGGCATCTGATAAAGGTGAGATGGGGCGGATTGTGGGCAGGATCGGCATGGGTGCCACGTTGGACGGACCGTTTGTCCAGGTTGCCCTCTTGCTGGCAGCTGGTCGAGACTTCGCAGGAACCGTGGGTGCGACATCAACCGTGAGGTGCACTGGCTGAGCACGGACAGCAGGTGGGTCCTTCGCAATGGGCTGTGCCACCGCCTCGTTCGATTCTGAGCGGCCGATGAGCGATTTCCTGAACCAGGACGGCTTGGAAGTCGCAGGGGGGGTCGTGGCATTGGAGCGACCGATCGTTGAGGGCTTCCGGCCTAGAATCCGTGATGCTGATGACTTGGGCCGCAGAGGATCAACGGCATCGGCAAAGAATTCGTGCTGCAGCGCCTGCGTTGAGGTCGGCCTGTTCTTGGGGTCCCACATCAAACACCATGTCACGAAGTGGCTCAGCGACGCAGGCCACTGCGGTTGTTGCAGGATCGTGTCCATCGAATGAGGTGCCATCTTGGGGAAGGAAAAGCCCAGCTTCCCAGCCAGTCGGGTACCGTCACGCCAGTCGCCGCCACCTACACGCTGGCCAGCCTTGTTGTACCAGTTTCCGGGGCTGCCCATGATCTCACACACCCTCCAGACCTGATCGACCTCGTTTCCGCCGGGGAACAATGGTTTCAGCGTCGCAATTTCTACAGCCATCGCGCCGATGGCCCAGATGTCCACGGGGGCGGAGTATTCGCCAGCTCGCAGTAACACCTCCGGGGCTCGATACCATCGTGTTGAAACATATGTCGTATATGGCAATTTCGAATGCGTCTCTCTGGCCAGTCCAAAGTCGGCGATCTTGACGGTATATGTAGGAGGCGTTGAAGGTGGCGTGACCAGGGCGGAATACCGCCGGAACGAATTCGATGTATCTTGATGAGATGATGTCGAGACTAGGATGTTTTCTGGCTTGATGTCGCGGTGGAAGAAGTTGTGGGCGTGTATGTGCTCAAGTCCCTGCATGATCTGAAACAATATGCTCTTGACACTGGAGTTGTCAAGGCATTTGTGATCCCTGGCCTTCATCAGCTGGTAAAGGTTGCCCTCCATGTACTCCATGCAAATGTGGAGCTTCTTGCTGAAGGGATCTAGGAAGATGTCCAGAGCCGGAACCAGGTGTTGGTGAGGAGGCAATGTCCTCAGGAAGACAACCTCTCGGAGCTCTAGACACGGCGAAAAAGACTCGAATGTCTTTTTCATGGTTTTGATGGCGATCTGGGCACAAAATCAGCTCTCAAATCAATTGGCCACTACATAGCGTTCTCTTCCGAGGCCACTTACCACAGTTCCTCGTCTGGCAACATTGGCGCCAGCGGTCCGGACCCTAGCCAAGACCACGCTGCCGAAGCTTCCATCGCCGATTTCCTTGAGGACCTCGAACCTATCTTCCAGGGCGAGTGCGGTGGCCCCACTAATATTCGACCCGCGATGGGTCAAATCGTGAGCGACAGTCATGATTAATTCACAATGATGGCGGAATTCAAATCCAAGATAAGCGGTTGCCGTCTGCCACCGTTGCAGGGTAATGCTGGCGTAGAGCGGCTCGTTTTTTAAGGCTTCGGTGAAGCTCTTTTCGGGAAGAGCTTAATGCTGTAATTGGAGCATTCAGATGAACAATGGCGGGTGTCGAAGAGTCAGTTAACGTTGTCCGGTGGATGTTGCGGGCGTCAGTGCTGGTAGTCACGGCAGAGCCGAGTTGTTGCTGGTTATGGTTGTTGATGGCTTGGGATGGGAATGGCCGGGATGTAGTATACACGTGAAAGAGGAAGACCGGGTTGACTTGACTTGAGATCGAATATAGGAAAGGTCAAAAAGAGTGGACGGGCCTCCTGAAGAATCGGGCCTAGAATTATTAAAAGGAAAAAGTTGAAGAAATTGATGGGCGTGCAGGGAGGGACCAGAAGATTGGGATGCGGGTCCGTCCCTTAGGCGGCTCCGGAGTTTTGACGCAGGTACTTGCTCGACTCTTTTCGCGTGATGTCTCCGGGCTTAGCGTGTAAAGATGCAATTATTAGAATACGCAGTAGACGTGGATCCGACGGTAATTCAGGAAGTGCCTTGCCCAGGCGCGCAGAAGATTGGTCTTGAAGAGCGTTGCACCGCTAGGAGATTTAAGTAAGTAGGATGATTTGAAGAGGAAGAAGGACCAGCTGCTGTGTTTCCAATCCGCCTTTGGCTGAGGGTCTGTCGGTTCGCTGCGCTCTGAGAGACGCCTGTCGCAGCTTTGGAATGACGGAGTGGGGGGGATAACCAGAAACACGCCCAGTCAAAAGGCAAGCAGGACAACCGCGGCAACTGGGAGAGATTGTCCGCGTCGTGGTCTGCACTGGGCTGCGCTGACGACAGTGTGCTGAATTGGCCCAGATGGCGCTTGTTGGGTATTACTGGCTGAATAACCACGATGGGGCCCGTGAGTCCTGGATTAAGTGATGAACAGCAGATCCAGCCGGGAGGCGTCGCACACGGAGAACCTAAGACGGAGGGACACTGTTGATTGATGAGAAGGACTGGAGACTCTTGGCAAGACCTGGAAAGACCTGGGAAGACCTGGGTCCCTGGAGGCTGGCAGGCGTTCAATACACTGGAACAAGCTCCCTCGATCGAGAACCCCGTCCACTTCCTCTAGCATGAATGGAGGAAAGCTGGGGTGTCAGGGTGTTTGAGAGGGATCGATAGGGATAGGGGCAGTTTCAATTTCGCTAACGATTCGGACCACAGCGTCACTCTGATAGATCCAATTTGCGCTCACGACCGGGATACTCGGATTGACTCTTTTTGGTACCGTTTTTGCTATTCCGGTGTGACTTCTTGCATCCCCGGTGAGGATCTTGTGAAAAAGGATATGAGTAACAAGAGAGAAGCGGCTAATGGTAGAGACGAGATAACGACCCAGTACACGTTGACGAGCTCGACCACAATCGGGTCTGTGGACTGGTGCTCTCAGGTGATGAACTGGCGATTATGGCATTTCGATGGCGATGACAATGGTGAAATCACATGCAGTTGGCAAAAAGGTGAGATGAAGGTGAAGTCGAAGTCGAAACGCCGGACAAGTGTGCATAAAACCTTCGATTGATTTGGAGGGGGGGTGACAACAGGCGAGTAGCAAGGCGCGGCCCAATAGAGCCCTTGGAATCTAAGCGCATCCGTCGTCGCTGCACACATGCGATGACCCTCCGGAGATACCTCCATTTAGTACGTTGTCGCAACGATAACAGGGCCTTGGAAATGCATATAGTGATATGTACCACGGTACCTAGATACCTAGGTAGGTATATGAGGTACCTAGGTAGGTGATGTAGTATCTATGGTATACATCTGGGCAGGCGCAGTGCATACCTGTCTGCACAGCCCGTACTGCTATTCTGGTCACTGGGATCTAATCGGAGACAACTGTGAGTCGGCAGCAGTTTCCCTGATTTTGACAATGATGATGCAGGTTCGCAGCAGACTTGCAAGAACGGCACCCATTCCAAGGTTGATTGACTTCAGGAGGCTGGACTGCGTGACTGTGTGGTCCAGTAGCGCTTTGGGGGCCTGACCGGACAATTGGGGCACTCAGTGTAGGGTGCCCAGGTGGGTGGCCCTGGTGGCTCGGCGACGATTCCCCTGCGCTGGCGCGGTGCACCCCCCGCTTCCGTTACCTGAGCCCTGGAGTACCTAGGTACCTCGACACGACCCTTCGCAATTTGTCCGTCTGTACTGTGTACTGCTGAACTAAGCCATTTCGTACGACGTATCCAGTAGCATGTACTTTGTGTCATATAAGCCTTGGAAGCTGATGCCCCCTGTATCAAGTAGACTGCGATACGCTCTGCTAGATGGCTACCTAGGTACCTAGGTGCAGACGTACTTTGTGGTTGGTGGGTGCCGACAGAAACATCCTAATTGCCTCTCCAGGTTGTCGAGAACTAACGCAAACCTTGGAACGTCTGGGTGCGTTCCGTTCCGGCAAGCCACCTAGTGAACCTAGCATGTACCTAGCGTGCCTGGGTAAGTACAGGAGTACCACAGGTACCGTCCCATCAATTGTCAGTACGCAACACAGGTGAGAGGGAATAAGATGGTATCACGACATTTGACCTCTCCGATCCGTACTCTTACCTCTCAGCCAACCAGTCTAACAGGTGAGGCATCCCAGGCGTTTGATGCAGGTTGCCTTACGGACTTCCTACATATGTAGCAATAATTCCGGTGACTTTGCTGACATGCCAACTCACCGTGCCTTGCAGGTACTTCTACTGAACCGTCAGACCGTTTCCCGTTTGGTAATGAAGACGAACGTGTCATGCACGATCTAGGCCCAAACCATCAGCGAGACTGCCCTGACGGTGACAGAACCCGCTAATAAAAGGGGGGATTGGCACTGGAATTACCCAACCAGAAGACGCGTGCCGCGGAGTCGACAGATCAGATTCCGGGTTACCTACTCGACGTGCACGCTACTGGACCTGCTGTGCACGTCGAAAACCACACTATTTCTGCCGGGTGGGACCTTGTTTCCCGACTTAGGTACCCGGTGAGCCAGTCGTACAGTCACTCATGCTGGGTCGTCAAGTCGAGGAACATCTGGATCTTGCAACCCACGCAGGCGGGATTGGGGGTTCAATGTTGCAGTACGAACGAAAGTATGGGAACGCGCTTGGCGCTGTGCCGCCCACGGACATTGAGATGTTCATTCACAAGCTGCTAAAGGTTACGGGGTCACCAATGACAACCTTGCCTGGGACCCTTGGTCAGCTAAAGGCAACAACCACATGGTAAGAAAGATGCACTCTCCAATTGATGTATTATTGTCGATCGACTTCTAACCAGGGTCTTCGATATTGCCATTTGCCCTCCTAAAGTTGAGACGAAGGCCCCCGGTCGAAACGGGGGCGGGGGCCGGAAATCTCCCAGGGAACAAGAAAAGAACGGGCAAGAAGACATGCATGGTGGTGGCACAGAGCAGATCTTGGAACATCTCTCTATCTCCATCTCTATCTAAATCTCTACACTACATACCCTTCAGTCTGACTGCCTGAATGCCTGCCTGACAGGGACATCACATCTCGGTAATGAGCGGAGGTGTAAGCGGAATTCCCTTGCTAAACATATCGTCGAAACGAGATCTCGATTTTGAAGCCGTAATGGGCATCACCACCCGGTGGCGGGACGTCATCGTATTACACAGTATCGATCCGATCCGCGAGTCCCCAGAGCAATGTGCGAAGGCCGATATGACGAAGGTAACATCACGACTCAACGTCACTCAGCTACTATACGGTACTATAGTACCGGGTATACTACTGTAGATGGTGAAACAGACATCCCGAGCCCGTCCATCAACAAAGGATTCATGCAATGTCGTTCCAATGTGACGGCCGTGGGGGCCGGACCTCCCGTTCATGCAGAACACGCGCCCTGCCGCGACATGGCGGCTTTTCGTCAGCAGCAAAAGTAAGGATGCAATGCTCGCAGGCTCGCAGGCTCGCTACTGCTTGCCCTTGCTTGGGACAGAACCGTCAAATTGGCTTTCCAAGATTCGGGAGCTTGGGCCTCTTGTTGGCTCCGGGGAACTCGACTTCGTGCTACATGTTTATTGCTTTTCATCTGTGGCTAATAAGGGTAAGCTCCTTCAAATAGGGGTCCAGCTTAGCTGACAACGCCATCAAATAACCTTTTTCCTTTATGCGGAGCAGTGCCGCCATGAGGCCTGAGAGACCCAAGTCGGGGTGAAAAATGCATCGTCCTCGATTGCATGTTACTCCTACTGGAAAGTACCGTCGACCGGTTTCCAAGATCCAACTTCTAGCCATGTACAAATGCTATCGGCGGTAGGCCCGCCACCGAGCTGCTTGCTGCCCAACATAATCCCACTGTGCCTTCAGCGGCGAAAAGCCCCCCACAATTACGATTCTCTTGTCACAGATCATCACTGACTCGTCGAAAGCCCAACCTGCACTGCCTGCATGCTAGACCACACCATCACACCGGCGGACTTATGGCTCAACTTACGGTTGAGAAAAGCCCGCGGCTGACTTCAACACTGTTGGCGATTGCAGGAGGCAAACGTGGGCTGTCGTCGGCTAAGAGCCTGCCCATCACCGGTGGGCACGCAGCAGGATTATGGCTCGCCAACCAGCCAGCTGGGGCACCCGGCGGCACCCATGGACCCTGACCTGAAAAGAAAAAGGGGCGCCCCTACCATAGTACGATCCGGAGGCATAATCCGAGGCTGCCGGACCCATGGCGCCTTAACGTTTCCGCTCGTGGCCCCCTCTCCTGCGAAATCTCGGTCGTGCCGTTCGTCGGTCCGGTTGCCGTAGGATCGTGTCAACAGCACCGCCTACCCACCGCCCACCGCGCCGTCGAACAAGAACCTGAATGGGAGCCTTCCCCAACAGTCGCCTGTCCTCGTTAATCGGGGGATCCACTGCTTCTTTCGCCTTCCATGGCCCTAGCACAGCATCGTTGATGATCCCCCCCCCGCCCGTTGTGTACGATTGCCCGCGACATGCGCAATACTCGGCAAGGGGATCCGGACTGGGTCAAGTCGCCATGCAACTGCCTACCATAGTGCAGCATATGCAATGCTGGGTGGCTGGAAGCGTTTGCCTCATTCCCCCGGGTGAGAGTTGACACGGCAACGCGTTAGCTTACCCCTGACCGCCATATACCTGCTGGGGCTGGCGGTCAAGGCTTGGAGGAAGAGTTGTCAAGAACGATGGGCCCAGTCCAACCCAGCCCCCCGGGTCCCCGGGTTACCATGCCCTCACCGACTGGATTCCCACGTGGTTTCGGCCAAGGCCTCTCCGCTTTCCCGCCGAGTGGTCGGGCGGACGGGCGTTGAAGCTCGCTTTGATGAATATTTCTCGCTTTTGTTGAATCCTTTGTGTCGTGGGGCGAGCTGTGGTGGGCTTTGGGAAGCCTACCTGGCGAGTGACACTTGTATCTACATAGGTACCCATCTCGACGTCTCCGCGCCAGGACGTCAAGTGCGGGACTCGATGTAGTATGCCCCTCGGGGCGGGTCGAAGTGCGCTTCCTACTGTAAGTATCGGGAGATCACGAGCTTCGGTGACTGGCTCTCACTGGACAGCCATGAGGCCAGTGTTGATCATAGTTCCTCATCCGATATCTTGACGAGTGTCTGAGCATTCTGAGTAATGTCACGTGCCTGTCGAAAGACAACCGTGGTTTGGCCGGCACAGCTACGCTCGATATCACCCACATGACGAGATGTCAGGCGGATCTTTCAATCTCTGGAGGTCTCCTGTGGTTGTTGTTGTCACAAGTGTGGCTTAAAGATACCGGATCGGACGCCAGTAGCTGGAACTCACTTGCCAATAAGGGAATACAACATGCAACTTTTAGATCACCAAGTCGGATCACTATGGCTGCAACTGCTCGATGGTAAATTGTCACCACGTTTGCAACTACGGGCTACAGGGTAGTGTATACACTTTCCTTGGCGAAGGTGTCATGGGGGCTTTGCCAAACCCAGGTGTCAAGGCCGTTTCGTCTGTGTGACCACGGTCAAGACTTGCTAAATATGGCAGAGAATGGTCGACCTGGATGGCTCTGGTGGCTCTGTAGGGCATGAAGTCGTGCCACAAACAGAAGTTAGGCATCTTCAGCTGGCTGGTTGCTTGGGAGGGAGACCATTATTGCGACTGGCATACTATCAGGGAGCAGACTCGCGTGCGAAGAGATTTGATTCATGGCTAGATAGTTCTGTCCATAAGAAGGTGTCGAGGAAGAAGCCATACGTGCTCTTGCCTATTCAGTCATTTTGATCTACGGAGGATGAACGCCGTTCGGCAGGCAGACTAATAAGCCATTGACTTTTCAGGAACAATGAGGCTATTCACAGTGTAATACACCTTGGAAACGTGCAATACATGAGACGGTCCAAACTTTACACCCTGCCTTACTGAAGGCACCAGTCAACTACCTAGGTATTTGAACCACAGGCAGTAACTTCAATTAGATCGTTGGTTTCCTCATCTGGGCAGTGTTGACACCTTCCTACCAGCCACGAAAGTGTTCTTCCTCGCGCTCCTCGTTTCGATCTGTCCAGGTCCCATCGGCCTCTTGGGCCCGTTGACGTTACCAGAATTTCGAAGGGATCAACATCAAGGTACGTCAACTGGTACGCGTCCTGCCATAGGACATATTCCAGGTTTGATTGGGTCACTCAAATTTCTATCTCTCCTTTTGCGGTCTGCAATCGAACTTCACCCAGTGTGTCCTCACTTCGATACTACCTAAATATGTAGCCAGGTACTATGTCTCTGGTGATATGCGTTGAAGTTCTGATTCGAACCGCAACCACCACAAATGCAGCTTCTAAGTCTTCCTAAGCCAGCAGATCCCAACACGGAACATCACAGCACACTTGCACACACCTGCACGCTGGGATTTATCAGGACACAACTTGCAGTGTCAACTCCTGAAAGATCTCCCGAGAAAAGACAGACAAGCATCAAGTCTCGGCCGCAGCTACCTACTAGCAGGTACCCATAGCCCAGAAGCATTCAGCGCAGGTAAGTGCTGGCTTGGACCTCGAGCTTCCAGGTTGGCCAGGAAGATCCAAGAGCACCAGGGGCGCCTTCCTAATTAGTTGCAAGCCAGAGCGCTGCTGGGGTGATCTCAGGGAGCCCGATCGCTTATTGCTGTTTCTGCACTTACCTCCTGCCTTTCTGCCTCAAGTAGGTGACTGAGACGGGGTAACTAACACTCCTTCCCATTCGAACCAGGACCGTGTTCACCAACTTCAACCGTCCTTATTCGTCCATCATCCCACAAAGCGGTTGTCACCTCACAACCATCCACATCTCAATATTAACACAGATTACCGGTCAGCAGACAATCAGCAAAGATGTCTGCCAATTATTGGTCCGAGCAGAAGAACAAGAGCGTTCCCACAATGTAAGCAAGCCCTGCCTTTGTGTAATCGGGTTGAGCAGTATTAACCAGATACGGTCTCAGGCTCAAGTGCGCCGGTGACGGCAAGTGGGAGTCCAAGGACATGTTCTCCAAGAACATGCTCCAGAAGTACAATCGCGGCCAGCGCCCCATCACTTGCCGCAAGCACACCGCAGGCCCTGCCACCGAGATGGTTTGTTCCACTTGCCACAAGACCAAGCCCCTCGACTGCTTCAGCAACGCCAACCGCAAGGTGAACGGCAATCGTCGCTGCCGTGCCTGCGTCGAGTGGACCGAGTCTGATGTCGCCGGCCACGCTCCGCTGCCTGCCCCCAACAACATGCGCTCCCTCGAGGAGCGAGAGTTCTACCAACGCCCACGGCAGACCTTGGATGTCTTCGATGGAGCGCAGCAGCATGACAATGGGGGCCATGAGGATGAGGAGTACCGGGTCGAGGTCACTGAGGGCGTCTTCATCTCTGACGGAGCTTCGTCTGTCGGTCAATCCACCACAACTCCTGCCGACACCACAACCAGCCTCACTAGCTACGCGCTGAAGAACTTCAATGCTTCGGACGCTGCTTCTAGCCGCGGCGGCCAAAGCTACCATGCCTCCTCTGCGCCGACTGATACTGCATCCACCATTGGCACCGCGTCCACGGTCGGCCGTCGCAACTACGTCCAGTTCAACGCCTACGGCCCCGACGGTCAGGTCCAGAAGCGTGTCCAGTCAACCACTGCCGCCTCCGTGACTACTGCCACTACCGTCTCCTCAACTGACGTTCCGGGACGTAAGAACTGGCCCAAGGTCGCGAGTCGCAAGGTTGGACTCTCCACTCCTGCCTACCTCCAATACGAGAACCCCGACGAGGTTGGACAGTGTGATAATGACAGCGACGAGAGCGCGGATGAATGCTAGATCTGCCAGGGTCTCGACGACGATAACTCGACTTGAAATGGTACTGCAAAGGGCGAGTTATAGACATGATTTCCGCGGATATGAGGGAGATGTCCAGCGTTGCTTCGTCGACCAACTTTCCGAGTATCACCTTGTCAGCGCTTCATGGTTATTTGCTTTGGCCTTGCATTATGAATTCAAATTGAGTGCCTTAATCTGAATTGAGGTATTAGAGGCTCGTCATCGTCAGTGACTTCGACTGTAAGCCGGAGGTGTTCTTCAAAGTGTTCGTGCCTTGTGACCATCATCTCATTGGGCATGTGCGAGGTATGCGCATTTCATCTATGCTGACCAAATTTTGGTGGACCACAGCTGGAGTGGCTCACAATTACGGTGCCCCGCGCAGGAAGTGATTCTCTTCATGCCGTGTTGAGGGGGTTTGGTCCAACGTTTGCTAAAGCTTATGCGCAGCCCGATGAGCGTCCCCGATTCCTCATTCTCGGCGCCGCGTGTGGCGATGCAGAGTCAGTCCCACAGCATGTATACCACGGCCGGCTATTGCGCAGAATGACGATCGGTTCCTGTTGTGCATCTCGACTAAGTTTTGCCACGAACAGATATGGTACCGATATGACGCCCACGAATAGAGCCGCAGATGTCGTTCAACCATGCGTGCCGATCGGCAAGACAAGCTCCCCATGCTCCCTACTTGGGCACCGGATACACCCATCATCTGTGCGGTGCAACAACTCAGTAGCCTGATGAAGCCTCGTTGCCGACTGCTATGTTTGCCCCCTTCTCCTTCAGGCCACTGTGGATTTGACGCCCGATCAGCAGGGATGGCCCCTCCAGTTAAGGCTTCGTCGAGGTGGACGCCCGACATCTACTCTGGACGGGCAACATGTGAGAGGCCACGGCCGTAAGCTGCATATACATATTGTCTTTTCCTTGGGGTTTCCTTTTCTTTAGCTCAATTCACGAATCACAAGCTCTACACAGTGCTCTGGGGTGGATAGGACCCCTGCGACTGATCGTCTCGTATCGTTGCCTCACGACCATTATCTATACTGCATAGTTCTAACTGCTCTGTTCTCCTTCTCGCCCTACTTTTCGCACTCTTCGCCCATTGCCCGCCTTCCTGCTTCTTGCCGCCTATACGGTAACTGTCGTAATTCTGCTTTACTTGCTCCTTTCGCTTCTTGGTGGGCTGTCTAAGTGGGTTCCCTCCAGATATATCATGCATGAATACAAGACCACCTGACCAATAACCTGTACGAACAAGTAAAATAGCATGTCCAAATATGAAGATACAAGGAGCCTACTCAAGGATGAGGAAAGACAGCCAGTCCTAAACTCAACTGACTGGAAGACGTCACAAAGCTCAGTGAAGGCACCGAAGGTCACCGGGGATGTATCGCCCAGGTCCAAAGGCGAGATACCTCTGAGCAGCATGCAAACAGAAGAAATCAGAAGGCGTCTCGAAGAAGTCAAGGAGAGGGCAAAAGCTAGCTTGGTGGCCGAGGCCCCTTCAGCAAGCAAGCCGGCTCAGTCTTCTACAACAGCCCAGTCGAGATCAGATCCGCAACCCCCGCCGAATCTTAACCCAGTGTCTCCAGAGCTGCTCCAAGAACTACGAAAGATTATCCGGGAAGAAGTCGAGGAGCTTAATAAGGGAGAAATACCGGAATGTGGCAAGAGCTCACGACCATTAGGTCCCTCGCCCACGACCCGGAGCCAGAGCAGCCCTCAGATACCTGCTCTTCATACCTCGTCCAGGGACATTGACGGCAACAGGGCCACGACAGCCACAGTATCATCCATTGATACAAGTCAGCCCAAGGAGCCTTCGAAGCATGCGACTGTGCGCTTCAGCGATGAGACCAAACCAGCTGTGCCAGTCATGCCACGAGGCAGCGTCGATGACTCCAAGAAAGCCTCGGCCAACAAGTCCACCGATGTTGAACTGACGGCTATCGACCAGAGGTGGGGTCTGCTTTTCGAGGATAATGCTACTCCGACGAGGCGCATCGAGCATATCCTACAGGGCCTGGCAACTTACATCATAGATGAATTCATCCCCCAAGGATCGATCGTCGTTACGCCAGAGAAGATGGCGGCCTTCTATTCGCATCACCGTCTGGACAAAGAGGTATTTCCTCTCGCTACCTTGTTCAGGTCACGGCCAAATAATCTCAATGAGGCTTTGGCGGGTCTTTATCAGGATCTTGGGTGTCAGTACTTCCTGGTCCCGCCAGATTCCAGGTCTCGACCTACTGTGCCCGGCTTGACTCCGACGGGGTTCGCCCACTGGCTGGTCACTATGATCCAAGCATATCCGGACGAAGAAGCAAAGCGTCTAGGTAAGATCGTCTCTGCACTACCAATCGAAGCTGATAGTCTCCTCGATGGCAAGCCTGAGAGACTGCCCAAACAAATTTCACGCTACCTTCTCCCAGAGAAGCCCCTGCGGAAGTCGCAGAAGCTTGTGGACGAGGCCATGAGAGACTTCATGGAGGATGTCAACAATACCCCAACATCATCACGTTCAAAAGCAGCTGGAAGTGGCAACGGAGGTAGCAGTAGCAAGTCAACGCCCACTGCTGCTGTTATGGAAAGACGTTCCTCGACGAATACGAGCAGCGGGCCAGGCTCACGACACACCCAAGAGGCCCTGATTGAGAAGAACAGGGCAGACGAAGGAGGCAGTAGTCATGACAGGGACAGGAGGGCAATTTCCATGTCCACGAGCAGCAGCCGAGACCCCCGCGACCACGACAGCAGCCGGAGAGACGCCATACCGCCGCCTCCAGGACCAGGCCACCTGGGGCGGGCCTACTCGCTCGACAACAACGGTAGGAGCATCAGGGCACCACCACACGCGTCATCATCATCCGCGACCGGCGGGTCGAGCAGGCTATCTAACCCCGCGACACCATCACCATCCTCCTCCTCGAGGAAGAACCGCAGCCCGCAGCGGAAGCCACACAGCCAGTCCGTCCCGTCCGGCCTCGACCGCGACGACCTCGGAGCAGGGCTGGACCGCATCCGCAGCTCCGCCACGCTCTCAGCCGTCGCCGCCACCGTCGCCGCGGTGGTGCTGGGGTCGTCATCGTCCTCCTCGTCCGCCGCCCCGGCAGCAGCATTTTCATCATCATCATCGGCGGCGGCTCCGAGCAACTCGTCCTCGGATGCGAGCACGCGGGGCGGCGGCGGCTCCTCGCGCGCCGGGGGCGGTGGTGACTTCGTCCTCCACCGGGAGAAGAGGGCGAGCTTGGACGAGTCGACGCCCCGGACGACGCCGCCGCCGCCGCCGCCGTCGTCGTCGTGGAACCTGCGCGACAAGGCCGGCGGGCTGGAGAGCGGGAGTAGTAGTAGCGGTAGCCGTTCGGGCAGGAAGAGGAGCGTGGTGGTCCCAGATGCCAAGGGGCCGGTGTGGGACGACTACGTGAAGAGTTATGCGCCGAGGAGCTCCACCTCGGCGTTTGGGAAGAGGGAGTGAGTGAGTTTTTGTTTTTTTGGTGTTTCGCTTCTTGATACATATATATCTATGCGGTTCCATGAGTTCACGAGATCAGTTTGATGATTATGATGGCTTCATACCCGCAGGACAAGGGAAGGGATATGTGGATGATGAAGGCGGAGGAGATGATAATTGATGTTTTCGCTATTGCTTGATACCTAAAAAGCAGAGATACCTACCAAAGATTGAACCAAATAGAGAAATCATGGCTTTGGCAGCCAACCACAGAACCCACATCTACACATTCGTCCTCTGGGGTTCTTCTTTCACCTGAACACCCACCCCGGAACCTATTTGCCTGTCTCTCACCTTCGCTTCGACAGTTCAACAGTAATGGCTTGCAGACTAACACAGGATTTAATTATCTGACCGCACGGGATATCACCCTCGAGGGAGATCATTCCTTCCCTGTAAGTAACGATCAATCCCAGCTTGCAGTCCCGGGAACAATACGGGGAGACACTCTCGCCAGATCAGCCCGCGATCTCTGTCCCACCGGAAGTCACCCCAGAGCGTCGCATATCAGGTAGGGCTTACAGCAGAACACGAACGGTAGGACTTCTTCATCACCGTGCATGCCGCCAACGCGAACCATGCCGATCAGGCTACGAGGGGTGTGGTGTCACACACGGGGAGGGGGGGGTGAGCAGTGTAGTGTTGTACTTTACTTTGGGTAGTATTGCGTCTTGGGCGGATGCGGTGGCCCGCGGGGGGACCTCACGCTCCAGCCAGTAGCCTGTCTCGCCGAGAAGAGAGATGATTCCGCGGGGAATGATATTTGAGCGCGGAGCTCTCCGAGGGGGAGGGGGGTTTCTGGAAGGGGGAGGAGTGTTGTCTGAGATATGTGTTTCCAAAGGTCGCTTGCTTTGTTTTGCAGATATTATCTCCGGCGCATTATTGGAGGGGAAGGGACCATGTGCATTGGACGTTGACGGGTTTCTCTGCGATGGACACTACATGATTCCGGATACTAAGGGGAGCCTCGACTAGTCTGGTGTTGTTCTTACCTCTACATGTCTGCTACTGGCAGAGTTTCGTGCCCCGCGCAATCTGAGACCGAGTCTTTTAGCATCTGGGTGGATTGGGGGGGAGGGGCGCGTCCGATGAGGGTGTGGGGGTGATGTCATGAGGCACGTTCCGGGATTTGGGGGATACTGTAAGCGAGGTGTGGGAGGGGGACTTGAGGATGTGAGGATAGGATAGGAGAATCTGAGGGTAGGAGGGTATGGGGACCGGAGGGGGTACGGCTGTGAGGCTATGAGGATGGATGAGTTCATTGTTATGGCCATCTGTCCATAAGTACTCAACACATCTGTATTAAGGATGGTTGCTTGATCAACACCGAGTGTTCGGGAGTTGGTTTGTATTTGTCCACAGCGAGTGCTTCTAGGTATAAAATAAAGTGAAACACACGTCGTGGACGCGTGGCCCCTTTACTCCTCTCGATCAAGTTGTGGGTTGGAGATGTTTTCTTCTGTTTCAAGTCTTCATCTATCCGGGTGGTCGTATCCTCCGGTCTGGCTATCTGCTCACCCAGCCCAGCCGTTTTGGTATCCGTTTCACTTTTCGTTTCTGGCCATATGGCTGCCTTCTTTCCGTAACGACGTAACACCTGGCTACCCCAGAGTTTCTAAGGCCTGACATTTAGGGAGTCCTGGTAACCATGCCCCTATTGCCTTCCTCAGACCCTGTCGTTAACTATCTTGCATGCCATGACGGGGTAAGCTGAAGCGCCAGGAGGGAGCCCGACTATAAGAAAGAGTCCAGGCCTGTTGTTATCTACTAGACTCTTCCTTCCATCACTATACCTCACTTCGCTCCTGTTACCATAGCTGACTACAGTTCCCATATGTTATATACCTCTTCAGTCTTTATCCTCGTATATCTCTATCCGGCGTATCATTGGCGTCGGAGGTAGGCCGACTTCGATTACATATATGTGGAATAGATTCGTCGAGCGAAAGCTAACACGGCAATGGGTATATGTGAATATTTGCAAGATAAGACAATCCTATCCGAATTTCCTTACCGGGGAGATTCGGTGGGTGATGGTCAAGAGGTGACTGTCCAAGCCAAGATCTCGGCGCCGAGAAGGCTGCTGGCAAGTCAGGAAGGGCATATCTCTCAAGATTCCCGAGCCTCCGCGTACCAATCAGCATCAACCAACCTTCACTCCCGCAGCTGCAGTATCAGGCCAAAGGATACGCCGATCAGCAATCCTGCCGGAGATTTTGACTCTATTTAGTTAACACTGGCTCGCTGGTCTACAAGGCCTCATAACCGCCAAGGAAGTGCAAGACTTGTCGACGGAGGCTGAGCAAAGGGGGCGGGGGTATCCCCTTGTTGCGACTGAGCAGGCAAGGCTCGGGCATGGGAAGGAGGGCTGGGTGGACGAGGATAAGACTAACGTCAGTCGAAAGGCCTGGAGACTGGAAGATGGAAGATATCTTGGACATGTGTGGTCTCCTAGATACACCCGCATGGATGAGTCTCAGTATCGGCAACTTTCAATCCGGCGTCGTCGTGGTATTCCCAATTTTTATCTACTTCGATGTTATGGTGGGACTTCCATCGAAGGGAACATTGCACATGAAGTGGGAGGGAAAGTGGGCCAAACCGCTGTAAGTCACAACTGGGCCCTTCAGAGTTTAACGTTTGCGGGGTGAACTTGGTTCTGTGGGGTTGGATGCGGGGACCCCAACGTGCCCACTCAATGTTCAAGGTTAGGCCTTGAATCATCCCCAGCTGCGGGGTGTCGAGTGGTCCAGATCCAATGTCCCAGTTGTCCAAACTCTCGGGTCCATACATACCACATCACCAAACTATCTACATATAACAGCCTACTATGAGCGCCTGCAGATATTCTGCAGAAACTCTGCAGGAGACGAATGCGGGACATCATCTCATTAGTCACAAGACCTCCCTGTCCATCCTTGACGATGTCGATCACCAAACCTTCTGTGAGGCTCCTCCTTCTGCGTGACCAGCAGCCTTTGCCGAGACAGCCAGGATCCTCGAAAGTCAAACGACTGAAACCTCTCAGCCGTCCTCCTTCTCGGGTTCGAGACCACGCGTAATGACGTCGTCTCACCTCACCAACGAGCCGTCTCCTTCAGCCATTCGGTGCCGGGCATACCAAGAACTGCATGCCGGATAGGCAGACCAAGCCCGGCATGTTGGACTGGGCAAATGGAGCCCGAGGACCATCCTCTGACAGCTTCGTTCCTGGGCTATCTCCGCCGTGTCTGGGGGGGACACTTGCGCCAACCCCAGGCGTGCTAGCCCGGAAAGCACATGATCTTCAACATGCCCACGACGCCTGCTCGGCCTGTCGCCAAGGCTGACCAACAAAGAGCCGGTCTTCGCTGATGACTGCCGCCGAGCCCTGTCGCGAGGAGGATCAGGTAGGGATCAGCGAGGTATAAGTCAAGAGAATTATTATTCTCATTTTCTTCTTCGGTCCAAAGGTCCCTTGGCGATCTGCTGCTTATCTCCATGTTCTTGGGAATGTGAAAGGCCTGAACACTTTCTCCCAGTGCTGAAATCATATATCTTGGTGTATTGGGCCGTCTTGGCCATTTTCAACTATAATAGTAACAGCAGCATCCGCTTTCCCAGTCTACTTTTACACCTTTCATATTCAATCTTCTCCGAGGATACGACTTCCTACTGTCTTGGCAATGGCTGGCGACGAGATATCTGAGAAGGGCCACCGACGAGAGTCGATAGGATCCGCCTCCAAGCCTGAGTTTGAACAGCAGAGCCGTTCCGGGTCTATACCCTCTGGCCAGGGTTCTCCAGGAGCAATAGATGAGGCCCTGCGTCAACGTCACGATGCCTCGGCCAAAATGGCGAACCCGCTCGCCGGGTTGACCCAGGAGGAGGTGACTCAAATGGCAGAGGAGTACTGTGCACAGTATGGCTTCACTGAAGAAGAGGACATTCGCCTTTTCCGGCTGGGGGCCAGAATTGCCGGCAACGGCTTTGAGTGGGACACAATTGAGGGTCTGACAGATACGGAAAAGGAGGCTCTTCGGAAGGAGGTCGAACACAAATGGAGGGCTGTTCCGGCCAAGTTATATGGTGTCATCATCGTCTGTGTAAGTGGCCATTCACCTTTACTCGCCATTATATACACTGCTCCGTCTCGACGTCTCCGCTGAGATTCGCGACCTCCAGGCACTCTGCGCTGCCGTCCAAGGTATGGACGAGACCGTCGTCAACGGTGCGCAATCCTTTTACAAGAAGTCATTCGGGATTGGCGACCCAAACTCTCAGCGTGACTCCTGGCTTCTTGGACTCGTCAACAGCGCCCCTTATCTCTGCTGCGCGTTCATCGGCTGCTGGCTCACCGAGCCCATGAACCAACGATTCGGCAGAAGAGGCACCGTCTGGATCAGCTGTCTCATCTCTGCGGTGACTTGCCTGTGGCAGGGCTTTACCAGTAAGATACCCTGGCCTATCCCTTCCGGGTATGGTCACGACTATTGCTAACAATCTTGCCAGACACATGGTGGCATATGTTCATTGCCCGCTTCTTCCTGGGGCTCGGCATCGGCCCCAAGTCAGCCACGACCCGTGAGTTTCTCGGTTCCCGCCGCGTACACAATGGAGATGTTAACATCACTGAAAGCCATGTTCGCTGCTGAGTGCTCACCGCCCAAGCTTAGAGGTGCCTTGACGATGCAGTGGCAGATGTGGACGGCGTTCGGCATCATGGTTGGATATGTTGCTGACCTTGCCTTCTACTTTGTGAGTGCCTTTCTCCAAGCGACTACTTTACTCCAGGCCCAATATATATATATATATATATATATATATATGTCCGAAATGTCGACTCGCTTACTGACTAAAGCACAGGTCCCTGACCGTGGAATTGCACTTGGGCTTAATTGGAGGCTCATGATGGCGTCAGCGATGATCCCGGCTGTCATTGTCTGCTGTCTCATCCCATTGTATCCAGAGAGCCCTCGCTGGTACCTGACAAAGGACCGCCACCTCGACGCGTATAAAGCGATATGCCAGTTGCGGCTCAACAAGATCCAAGCAGCTCGGGACCTGTTCTACATGCACACTGGGCTTGTTGCGGAGAGGGAAGCAATGTCTATTGGCAAGCAGAACCGCCTCAAGGAGTTCTTGACCATCCGACGAAACCGCAACGCCATGATCGGGTCTGAGATCGTGATGTTCATGCAGCAGTTCTGTGGTGTCAACGTCATTGCTTATTACTCCTCGGAGATCTTCCTGGACGCGAACCTGGCCGAGACCAATGCCTTGGGGGCCTCGCTGGGCTTTGGAGTTATCAACTGGTTGTTCGCGCTTCCGGCTGTTTACAGTGAGTTTCCAAAAAGCAGATGAACCTACGATCCGGGACTCTGGAGCTAATCTTTCAACAGCCATCGATACGTTCGGCAGACGTAATTTGCTTCTGACTACGTTTCCATTGATGTCCCTCTGTTGTGAGTATTCAAATTGGGTTCCTGCAGGATGGCCAGCCAGACAAGCCGCTCGATCATCATACTAACAGTTGTGATATAGTATTTTTCACCGGTTTCAGTTTCTGGATTCCAGAAGACTCAACTGCCCGGATTGCCTGTATTGCGCTGGGGATCTATCTCTTCGGCATAGTCTACTCGCCTGGTGAAGGGCCGGTGCCCTTTACATACTCTGCCGAGGCGTATCCGCTGTACATCCGTCCCATCGGCATGTCATTAGCAACTGCAACGACTTGGTTCTTCAATTTCATTCTTTCTGTCACCTGGCCATCGATGCTGCAGGCATTCAAGCCTCAGGGTGCATTCAGCTGGTACGCTGCGTGGAATATTGTTGGTTTCTTCTTGGTGAGTATTGCCTCCCTCCTTTTCTTACTGCCATTGACGGCGGACATTCCCCCTCGGCCCCAGTGGAAGGAAACTCGCAGCTAACCCCTGGACACATCAGGTCCTCTTCTTCCTGCCCGAGACCAAAGAGAGAACTCTCGAGGAGCTGGACAGCGTCTTCAACGTGCCACTGCGCGTCCACGCCAAGTACGGCCTGCAGCAGTTATACTACTTCTTCAACCGCTACGTGTTCTGGCGCAGCGTGGACCCGCCAGCGGTCCCCCACGACGAAGCTCTTTTGAAGTTACACTCACACAAGAGTGTCCCGCAGAAGACGGAGCATGATCCTACCAAGCGTGTGTGAGCCTGGGAGAGTGTGCCGGGGGGGGGGTGTGGGGGCTTCAAAATGTTAGTGGATTATTTCTGGCTGCGTTGGGGGCCATTATGGTCATTCTTTGCGGGTCGTTGTTGGCAGCCTGGCTTCCTGGCGAGCTTATCATGGAATATGTGATCAGGGTGTCTGCGGACTTATATACAGTGTTGGGTGGCAGTGGAGTGAGTAATCGTGATACCTGTTTGTATCTGTGTTTGTGTATCCACTCCGATGTTTCCGTGCTCATGCATTTTCACATGCAAGGTACTTACTTATATATAGTAGACAGTAATTGACCTCCGGCTGGCTGTCGCTGACTGACTGACTAAGTTCACCTGTTTATTGGCCACCATCTGCATGTCCAAGTCGGCTAGATGAAGAAGAGGCAGGACGACATGCAAATACTCATATTGATCTAGATTATTATCATGGTTTGATCATTGATTGAGAGGATGGACAAGACCGGGAGCCGCTATCCGCGGTGGCCGAGAAGTAGCCGAGCTTACTGGATGGGGAAGCGGCCATTGATGCGAAAGCGAATGCGAAAGGCGACAAGAATCGCATGGTACTTTTACTAACTTAGTAACTTATTTGACGCCCTAACGGAATTGCTCCGTAGCTGATCGGCGCCCTCGGGACGCCGTCCATTTTCTGCACCATTGCATAAGACGACCTTCCCATGACCGCCGCCCTCGCCCTCGCCCTGCGCCAACCAACATCTTGATCCTCCTCGGTCTTCCTTACTTTTGATTATATGGCTTGCGGCACTGGGTAGTAATATCTTGAACCCATCCTTCTTTCTCATTCATCCTGCTTCTTACTATTGCGTATCACGTCGTATTCTTAGTCTTATTCGCCACAATCTCTCAGCTCCCGGAGAGACTGCAGACGGGATCCGGTCGCAAAGATGCCGGGTTCTTCGCGCATGCCCATAAGCCTGCGGGATGGCATCAACAGTGTCAAGAAGTCCCGCCCAGGCAATGCCGTACGGTTCCTGAATGTTGAACTGTAAGTTGAGCCAATGACATCAGTCTTTGCTTTTCACCTACGCCGAGTGCAGTCATCCCGCCGGAGCGAGTTCGAGGCGCGCGCCGCCCGACCCCTCCGGTACTTTCTTCACCCACCCGAAACTCCTTGACCCGTCCGTGCCTTTCGACATGAACCCCGGCAATGTCCGCCGAGGCCTAGCATGTCATGGCTTGCTGCTGTACCACGCGACATGAACGAGGCGGCCCCCATTAACCCCCGAGACCACCGGCGCATGCATCGCGGTGTCGCACATCGGCCTACCGCCGAGCTGGGCATTCCTAGCTGACTCGAGACCATTTCCCCCACAGACTCAAGAACATCATATTCTTCTACTTCCTCCTCCGCTGGACCCGGCGGTCCTTCTGGAAGCTCAAGGGCCGCGGGCTCGTCGGCACCCTCGCCGAGCTGTACACCAGCGCGCGGCGCATCACGTACGGGTGGTTCCTCCGGGCGCCGGGGGTCCGCGGCAAGGTCAAGGCGCAGGTGGACGAGACCATGGCCAAGCTGTCGCAGAAGCTCGTGCCCGCGGGCGAGAAGCGCTACGTCGCGCTGCCCAAGAAGGGGTGGGGCGACGGCGAGCTGCGCGCCGAGCTCGACAGGCTGGCCGACATGGACCACACCCGCTGGGAGGACGGGTACGTCTCGGGCGCGGTGTACCACGGCGAGGAGGAGCTCATGAGGCTGCAGACCGAGGCGTACGGCAAGTTCACGGTCGCGAACCCCATACACCCGGACGTGTTCCCCGGCGTGAGGAAGATGGAGGCCGAGGTCGTGGCCATGGTGCTCGGCCTGTTCAGCGCGCCGCCGACTGCTGCGGGCGTGACGACCTGTGGTGGGACGGAGAGCATCCTGATGGCGTGCCTGAGCGCCAGGCAGAAGGCGTATGTGGAGAGGGGCGTGACGGAGCCGGAGATGTAAGTTATTCTTCTCTTCCTGCCACAGAGCGACCGCGCACGCACACAACACAAGACGATCTCCAGCTCAGAGCAAGTAAACTAACCCCCCCACCCCTCCCCAGGATCCTCCCCGCCACCGCCCACACCGCGTTCCGCAAGGCATGCGAGTACTTCAAGATCAAGCTCCAGCTCGTGCCCTGCCCCGCGCCTCACTACCAGGTCGACGCGCGGCGCGTGGCCCGCCTCGTCAACGCCAACACGGTCCTCATCGTCGGCAGCGCGCCCAACTTCCCGCACGGCATCATCGACGACATCGCCGCCCTCTCCCGCGTCGCCTCCCGCCGCCGCGTGCCCCTCCACGTAGACTGCTGCCTGGGCTCCTTCCTGGTCCCCTTCCTCGACCGCGCCGGCTTCGAGGCCCCCGCCTTCGACTTCCGCCTCCGCGGCGTCACCTCCATCTCCTGCGACACGCACAAGTACGGCTTCGCGCCCAAGGGCAACTCGGTCGTGCTGTACCGCACCGCCGAGCTGCGCGCCTACCAGTACTTCGTCATACCGGACTGGTCGGGCGGGGTGTACGCCTCCCCCGGGTTCGCGGGGTCTCGGCCGGGCGCCCTCATCGCCGGGTGCTGGGCCAGCATGATGAGCGTTGGCGAGGAGGGGTACCTGGACGCGTGCGTCAGGATCGTGGGGGCCGCGCGGGCCATCGCGGGGCGGATATCCTCGTCCCCCGTGCTCGCCGCCGAGCTCGAGGTCCTGGGCAGGCCGCTCGTGTCGGTGGTTGCGTTCACCGCGCGGAACTTGAATATTTACGACGTCGCCGACGGCATGGGCAGGAGGGGCTGGCACCTCAACTCGCTGCAGGACCCGCCCGCCATGCACGTGGCGGTGACGCTGCCCGTCGCCAGGGTGTGGGAGAGGCTGACGGACGACCTCGAGGCCGTCGTCGAGGAGGAGAGGGAGAAGGAGCGCGTGCGGGCCGTCGAGGGGAAGTCCACCCGGGGCAAGGCCATGGGCGACTCGGCCGCCCTGTACGGTGTCGCCGGCAGCCTGCCGAACAAGAGCGTCGTGGTGGACCTGGCGACTGGGTTCCTTGATATCCTCTACAAGACATGAACGAGGAGGTGAGCAGGTCAGGAATTTGGATTCTTTGATCGTTCTGGAATAAGTGAGAGGGAGATGATCAGGGGATGCGCTGTTGTTCGTTGGGGCCAAACGCCCGCTGTGATCAGTCTGTGTTGGAGGGGGGCCTCCATATGTGGGAGTTGTTCACCCGTGTCGAGCATTGGCGGCTGTCGTTTTGATATTTCCAGCATTGAAGAGATAGGCCATTCAAGCCTCCGTCTAGAATATGGATCTAGGTTATGGATACCATAGCTAGGCTCTCCATATGGACTCCGGCCGGAAGAGCCAGAATAAGTCATAAGAGACCTTACCACCTACAAACAAACGCTATTGCATGCATGCAATAAAGACATGGTCATCAAGAAGCCTCCATTGTGTCTGCTCTGCTCTGCTATGAGTGGCTTGTGCCTTTCTCTCGTCCTCTCCACATCACTTCCTTTGGTTTGGCCATCCATCTTGAGCCCCTAAATCCCATGTAGATGGCAGTACAGAACCTCGCTATCAATATTTGGCAGTGCATTCATTCCCAGAGCCCCCGTTCTGCGTCACCTCCAGATCCAGAGCTTGCTGTCCATTCACTGCACTCACCAATGCCCTGCCCGTCCATCATCCCAGGATACTTGTCAACTCCAACTCACCCGGGCCTCTCATCTTTGCTCCCCTCGATAATGTCTTATGCAAGAAAACGCTGACCCGATACCCTACTCCTTGCTCAGTCATAGCCATGTCCCAAAGGTCGATTCATCCTTCGAACCCAATCCATCACCAGCTGCCCCATCTCCCTCCTCCCCAAATCTACATCTGAGCATCCCTTTCGCGATACGCCCCCATGCCGGTATCACCGTTTACCGCCTCCTCCACATCGCCAACCTGCCTCCTGGTCGAGACCTCGAGCTGGTGCGGGACCTTCAGCTTCTTGTGCAGTATATATCTCATCCCTAGCGTCATTCCTCGAGAATTCGTGTCCCTCATGACTGCTGATTGCTATTGCAGGGGTTCCGACGAGCTCGACAGCCTGTTCAGGTGCAGGTAGACGTCTGTTCCGTACCTGTGTGTGTCACAAGAAATGTATATGTCAGCGCCGCTGTGTCTCTCACAACCCTGGTGGCTGAGACTCTTCCTGAACTTACCCTTCCATGCTGATCAGCTTCAGGTCGCCACCAAAGTACCTCGCATACAGCCTCGATATGGGCAGGCCGTAGCCGAAACCGGCCATAGGGGCCTTGAAGTCGCTCTTGTCGAAGTCCGGGTCGAGGTTCGGGGTCCGGTCGACGGTCGTGTACATGTAGGTCCAGACCAGCGGTATGGCGCTCCTCGGGATCCCGCCGCCCTCGTCCGAGATCTTGATGGTGATGTCCTCCTTGCCCTCGGCGACGATCACCTTGGTCACGGGGAACTCCTGCTTGTCCTGGCCGTGGGTCTCGACGACGGCGCGCAGCGAGTTCTTGAGCGTCTCGAAGAGCATGTGGCTCAGGTGGCCGGGGACGTACATGAACTCGAGGTCCGGGTTGCAGACGAGCTGGATCTTGGGGGCCTCGAAGAGGCCGTAGTGGTCCTCGCACACGAAGCGCGCGTTCTCGATGGCCTCCTGCGCCAGGTCGCGCACGTTGGAGCGCGTGCAGATGATGCCGACGTAGTGCGGGTCGGCGTAGTGGCTCTGGTCGGTCAGGGCGATGTGCTGGCCGATGAGCATGCGGATGCCGATGCGGGACATGTAGAAGCGGTCCAGGAAGGACTGGATGGTGCCGTCGATCTGCATGCGCTGCCGCTTGCGCTTGTACTCGAGGATGCCCTGCGCCATGGTCGTCACCACGCCGTCGTGCCGCCGCTTGATCTTGTGCAGCGTCTGCGCGAACTTCTGGTTGTACAGCTGCAGGTCCGGCGGCCAGTTGCCCGTGTCGTCCACCATGGCGAAGTAGCGCCGCGCGGCGTGGTACTTCTTGGACCAGTTGGTGCTGTTCGCATGTGGCATCGACGTGTACTGGCCGTCCTCTATGCTGGGGTTCGGTGTCGCCTCCGAGAGGAGGTTGTGGCCCCTGCCGAGGGACTTGGCGGGTCGCAACAATCGTTCTCGTATCCCCTGCTCGAGCCGTGGCCTCTCGAGCTCGGTTATCTCCTGTTTGCATTGCCCGTCTGTGAGTCACGATACGCCTGCATCCGTCGGGGTTCAGGGCTGGACGTACCTCAAACGACTGGGCGTACCAATCGTGGACCTTCTTGACCGAGGGCATCTCGCTGAGCCCGTCGGGGAGGGTCTCGAGCTCCTGGACCCTGTGGGCTAGCCTTATTGGCAGCTCCTCGGCGAGGAACTGGGAGGCGCGGAAGAGAGTTCCTGTGTAGGGGGCAAAGGGGCGGCCTGTCAATACCACTCCGGAAGACGCATACACGGGACGGATTGCAAGCAAGGAAGGATACAAGCGCAGCCAGGGTACTATTTAACTCACCAACGGAAGGCTTCTCGCCGAACTGGACCATCTGTCGCAGGCTGACGCCGGTCGCGGGGAAGTTGGCATAATGGCGGATGGCGTCCATCAGCTTCCCGGACTTTTTCCACGACATGTTGTTGGCGGTTGCGTGGATGCCCACGATTCCCTGACTGGAGAGACTCGGTTTCGACTATGATTGCCTCATTGAAGACAGGTTCCCCCCCTTCTAGGAATAATGTTTTCCTATTCTGCCCGGAAGAATCAAGGCCAGGTATGCAGGATACCGTCTGCTCGCGTGCCGGATTCCGGGTGTCGAGTTGTCAAGTGCCGAGTTATGATGAGCAATTCGGAGATATGTTTGGGATTATAAAGATGGATGGGACTATCTCTAGTGATAAAGGCTTAGCCGAGGCAAGGCGGTTGTTATCGATATGGCAGTTGGTGATGACGCAGCAGCGCTTACATTACAGGTCACGAGGGCCCTGTGTGTTGAAGAAGGGGTTGTATCGGTATCATGTATATTCTGGCGTAGTGGTTTTCAACTCACGGATGAGGGGGAGAAGGAGGGGAGAGAGCTTCTAATGGGAATATCGGGATTGGACTGAAAGGTCACAACGGAAAGAGAAGGAGAGGAAAGAAGTAAAGCAAGTGAGTAAAGCTTCTCGTACTCAGATCCAGCCTTCCTTTGCCCATCAGCCAGTCGGGGGATCAGGGATGCAGCGAGTTGGAGCAGATCTACTATAAGTATGCCAAGGTGGTTGTAGTCTACGGATTAAACTTCAAGCTTCCTTCGTACATACGGACGGAGCTTCATCTTTGAATCCCGGCAACGGCAACCCGGTCGGTACGTCTGCCCGCCCAGGTGGGCGGTATAGCTACAGTATTATGCACTCGCTCGCGGCCCAGGGGGAGACCCGTGGACCGACGCGAGCTACCGCTACATACTCTACTATAGGATCTACATGTGCCCAGGTGGTACAGTGATATACAGTCATCCAGTCATCCAGATCTCAACCCCTCACCCCTCCTCATTGATCGAGCTGGAGAGCTCCATGTCTCCGACTCGATGCCCAGCAGGATTCACGGCATGTACCGTACCGCATGTAACGCCCTAGCGCTCCAGTGGTAGGCTCCAGTGGAACCCAGTGGCCTCCACCTGACCGCATTGCCGCCCGTTCCCCGCTGTCCCTTGAGCCAAGAGTCTTACTGTCTGTACCTACTGTACTACAGTACCGGATGCACCATCCTAGGCAGGTACTTACCAAGATACCTAGATAGATACCGTAGCAGAGGCCAGTCCATCTGGTTGAAAATGTTTGGAGATGTTGCTTTACACTTGGTATCTATCCCTGCTATGTGCTGGGTATTTCAGTCCTGTCCTCTCCCGAACGTTGACGAACAGGCACGAAGCTTCACGGAAACAACCTCCAGAGTGTGTCGAGCCAGAGTATGGATTGAGGTACCGGTAGAAAGGGCATCACATGTCAGACAGGGAACACCTACATACTGAGTAGGCACATGCCTACCTACCTAGCCTACCTAGGTACTTCGTAGGTACCCATAGGTCAATCTACTATACCTTTAAAGGTATATGGTTGTCTCGGCTCTCAGCACGCGACCTGCCCATTCTGGGTACCGAGCAGGATCTCTTGGAGACACAAATAAGATTTATCAGATGTTGTCGGACGATCGGAAGCATATCTACTGCTTCTGTGGGGGGGCAGGATTGCTGTTTCTGCTGTTTCTGCTGCTTCTGCTGCTTCTGGGCTGCAGCCACAGGCGTACATGATGTGTACTTCAGCTATCTACCCAAGTACCCATCCATGAACAGATGATAGAGTATGTATGTATGTATGTATGTATGCACCTATCTTTCTATTATATACCGAAGCTCTATCTCATTTGGCGGGTAAGGAGTTAGCAGATTTAGCCGTAAAAACGTCCGTGCACTAACAGTGCGTTAGCCGATAAGGAAATTCGCACCCGTAGACCCCTGTATACTAACAGACGTGTACACGTAGCTGTTAATAGCAATTCGAATCGCAGCCGTGGGAATCGCAGCCGTGGGAATCGCAGCCGTGGGAATCGCAGCCGTGGGAATCGTAGCCGTGGGAATCGCACCTAGCTATAGGACTTCCAGTAGTATGAATTCCAGTAGTACGAATTCCAGTAGTAGGAATTATAATTAGCCCTTAGAACTATAGCTATATAA